>WBNP01004851.1:314651-352126 GCA_013401095.1 Passerina amoena
CCCACGCCTGGGACCCCACGCTGCCCACGCCTGGGACCCCACGCTGCTCCCTGTCCCAACTCGAGCTGGAAACAAGAGCAGCAGCCCCATGCAGCCTCTGACAAAATGGGGCAGCTGCACAGAGAGAGGGAAGAGCAATAGTCAAGACAGAAGTTCCCTGGGCATGTTTCCAGCTGCAACATTATTATTTTCATTATGTGCAATGTTCCATGCAGAACTTCAAGCGGCTTACCTGGCAGTTCTCTGCTGTTCATAGGACACCTGTTCTTTTCCTGTTTTCTAAACTAATGAAAGCTGATTTCCAAGCTAAAGTCCAGTACAAAAGGCAGCCCTCTCTGTCATGGAAAAACCCTGGCATCTACGCCATGAAAGAAGCTGGCAGCTCCATCACACAAAGGGATAAGGCTAGATAGTACCCAAAGGTTCCAACAACTCCTTCTTAAACTTGGCCCAACCTCCTCTGCACAGCTCTCACCCCAGTCTCCTGCCTATTGTCAATCATCAGGTGTCATCAGGCTCAAGACTCTGCTAAATACACAAGAAGGAAACAACTGTTCCTTCTCAGGAAGAATCTATTTACAGCCTTTCTGCTTCTAACTTGGAATTACAGGCACCTTCCAAAGGCAAGGCTCTCCCTAGGAGGAGAGTATGGCTGCCAAGGAGTGACAGGCTGAAACACCCCACAGCTGCCCTGGCACCCACAGAACCACCTGGGGTTGGAGGCTGTATTTTAGTCTAACAGTCTGTAAGCAGAATTCAGAGAGGCAGAGAGCACAGAACCCAAGTGACTCAGGAGTGACTGCTCAGCACAGGCCTTCACCTCACATTGTCCAGGGAGACAGGAACTGTTGGCTCACCCCACTCCACTGCAGACATACCTGTGTGCTATTGCTTCCTGGAGAAGATGCATTCTGTCCCAGTATGTTTCTGGTTCAAAGCCTGAAATAAACAGAAAAGTATCAATTATCTAGTTAAGCTACTTTGTTTCCTTCCTTTTAAAGACTTCACTTTTGCTCAGGAGGCCTCAGTGCACTCTTTTTTTTTCCCCCCTAGCCATTTCTTTCAGTCACACTTTTTTGTCAGGTGTCTCTTAGAGATGTGTCTTGTGCATGCCAGTAGCAGACTCATATCTGAATTTATTATTTGTGTCTCTTGAGATGAAGGAGAGGAACATAAAGGGGGGGTGTGGGAGGGGGCAAGGAAGAAGAGTGGGCTGCTGTGTATCACAAGAGTGCTCTGAAAATATTTAATTCAGTCAGCTGGGCTATGGTGACCTCACAGCATATGGATTTGTCACATTCATTGTTCAGTTACACCTGGACACTGACTCAAGGGTTGATAAAAATATCAAACTTACTATGTTAAAACAGAGCCCTTTGCTCATTCTCCCTCCCCATGACACAATTTTGCCCTTCTCTGCACGGGACAGGTCTCTGATCTTGTGGCTCCACCTGAGGTTTACCACAACACCACTGGAAAGGGCGAGGTCACATTGCAGAGAAGGAGATTGCAGCTTCTCTGCCTAATCTCATGTGCAAACACTGTAACCATTACAGTAACCATAGCAACAACAAAAGAAGGATGGCAGTGGTGAAAGCCCAATCTTAGGGAGGGGGAGAATAAACAAATGCAGGATACAAATGCAGAGCAGCTGTGGGTCTACCAGCAAAACAGACACAAGAGTCTGTCAAACACAACAGCTACTGGGTATGGGTGTGAAAGGGCACAGGGTAAGCATCACTGGGGAGACCACCCTTCCTGTGTGTTGGTGCTTCCTGCTGCCCACAATCAGCCTGCCAGCACAGCTTCCTCCAGCACCTCCTTCCTGAGGGGCTGCTGACCTGCAAAAACAGCTCCTTTACCTAAGGCTGGCTGCTAAAGGAGCTCCTTTATGCCAGCTCTGCACCAACAGTGACCTGTTTGCACAAAGTGCCCTGAGGGGTAAAGGAAAGTGCATTTCTTACCATCAAACAAATGCTCACTGCCCTCCTTCAGCAGGCAGCTGACGTTGAGGGGGATGAAGAGCTGAGCCCGGAGCGGGTCCCCGTACAGGTAACTGGGCAGGGCAAAGGGGCCTTCCAGCACTGGGACGAGCAGGAAGCCACAGGAGGTGGCCTTCCTGTGCCAGCCCTGAACCTGAGCAGAGATTCACACAATGAATCACAGCACACATGCCAGCTGACGAAGGGCACTTCTGTGCATAAGAGCAACTCATTCCCCAGGAATAGATCAGACATGCTCAATTCTCCACAGGCTCAGCCTGCTCGGCATGGCAGGCACACCAACGTCCTTGCAAGCAAAGCAGTACAAGACATGAGGCTTTCCTTTTTCTGAAGTGCTCATCAATCAGAAAGCACTTTAAAATAGGACATTTTTCAGGAACTGATTCAGCCTACTTATCACCAGTGGCTAAATGCTTCTGCTTTACTGGAACAGTGCAATTGATTTTAAATAAAAGCAAAACCGACTACCTAGTGCTGTCTGGCTGGGTGGGGTAAAACCTGGTGTTAAACAGTTTGAGTTTTACAGAAGCTACATTAGGGGAAAAAATCTAAAAATGGAATCTAAAAATTAAAAAGTGACATGTTTTCATTTCAAAATGTTTTCAGCAAGTTAAAAAAACCCTAAAACATTCCTGAGCAGGAAAAACATTGCCTGGAAAAGCCCTGTTATGAAAGCAATTCCACTGAGATTTAAAGTTTTAAAGTTTGGGGATAGAAGGAATGTAATGTGAAACAGATTTTTTTCCAAAGACCTGGCTCAGGGCTTAAAATTTGCCTAAGGGGGACTTAAATTTATCACCTTGACCTGTGTTGATCTCTGCACACTATGCATAAAACCCACTGAAAGCAGAACACACTCAGGCAGACAGAATGACTAGAGCTGGTGTGATAAATGATGACCAGATGCAGCAACACTAACAACCACCAGGAAAATTACTTGTGAAAATAAAGGCAGATGGAAGCCACTGTCTCGCTCCCTAAGACTTCCTAATACAAGGTCCCCTCTTGTTCAAGGGACACAGAGGCCAGACAGGCACTTCAGTGGCTGCCCAGAACACCAGGATCTCACCATCTCAAAAAGAACAGCTGCAGTCACTGCGGGATCACCACAGGATCACTGCAGTCACTACAGGATCTCACCATCTCAAAAAGAACAGCTGCAGTCACTGCCATCCAGTGTAACTTGATCTCAAAGGCAGCGTTCAGGGAGAAGTTGCCATGGTAATAACAACTGCACCACTCCAGCCGGTCCGTGCGGTTGTTCACATCCACGTCCAGCGTCACCGTGCGCTGCTCGGGCACCGTGGCAGCTGGGCAGCCAGGGGACAGCAGGGTTCACCAGGGCCATCAGAGAGGAGATGGCAGACAGGATGGAGAGAACAAAAGAACCAAGATCAGTAATTTGAAATGAATTCGTCCTCCTATTCCTCCCCAGGTATTTTCAGGCTGGCAGAAAAGTCCCAGAATGCGGCTCAGCCAGTGACAAAAGACAAAAATCCTGAAGTATTTCTCATGTCAGGGGTATGTGCTACAGAATCACCTCCCCGAGCAGCCAAAAGACATTTCAGCTGCAGTAAGGACAGAGAACCAAGAATCCAGCAGTTAATCAACAAGCAACTGGTGCCATAATTATGCATGGCTAGACAACACCAGCTTCTTCATGCCCAAAACATTCCAAATATTTCTATATGCCTCCACCAGAAATCACAACAGGGTGCTGTTACATGGGGCAGGAGCATTCCAGGACTTTCCACAGCTAAAGGAGACTAGAAGTTAAACTTCTTGTTTCTTTAATCCCATATCAATATCCCACATTACCACATTGCTGAAAGTGCACATCCAACACTTTCTGTAAAAGCACAGAGTCAGCCAAGACATGCAGCAGCACTCTGACCACTGCAACAGCTCCTGGTGCTTTGCAGTGAGGGCTGGGACAGTGCCCAAGATGCAGCTCCCTTTGTGCCCCACACCCCAGCATCCCTCAGGGGACAGAAACCCTCAGGCACCAGGCAGGAGAGGGAGAGAAGCACAGCAGTGGAAGTGACCTGGCTGGTGTCACACACACAGGACTGCAAGGCTGGGGACAGAACCCAGATCTCCTGACTTGGAGATCAAAGTCCTGCTATGAAACACACCATCACCTTTTCTTTAGACAAATACATAATTTAACATTCCTGTAATGTTAAAAATTGACAGAAAACAATGGGCTGCAAGGCTTCTATGGGAAAACTGCCCTTTTTATTATTGCATGCATGAGGGATGTGTTATCTCTTGCTGAAGTAGATGTGCACCCCTTGATAGGGTCAGCTTTTAAATTATCTTATAATTTGATGGCTTGATGGTATTTAAAAAAAAAAACTTAAATCCTTCCTCAAGGTAGATGGAAAGTTCCCACCTTCACTGCTACTGCAAGTTAACCTGGAGGCACTTTCAAGGTTATAAGGAAACCCTTTACATTGCTATTACTGCAGCATAGAGCGTGAAAAATAAAAACACAACAAAAATGAAATAACACCACCCAGTTTTGTTTCATAAATAAGACCCATTTTTGTCTTTGGGAAATGTGTCATTTGCAATTTCTGAGTTGATCTGGTATTGTCAGACCAACACTGTGCAAGTTTCTTTTTCTGGCTCCTTTGGGATATTGTGAATACCATACTTGTGATCAGGAGGTTATGATGCAAAACTTGTAACCAAGTGTGTTGGAAACAACATCCTGGAAGCTGTGAAACCAAAGCAGCTCAGTCAGGAAGGTGTTGGTCATTAGCCAAGAGGTCAGTGCTAACACCACAGCCCAGCGTGCCCAAAGCAGCACACTGTGAAGAATGAGCTCCCTGCTCCCTTACACTGCTGCTTTTCCCAGAGTCTGCTTGTGCAGACTCCCTGGTAGGGCTGGACTGTCCCTCTGCCTTGTCTGCAGCTGCAGCTCAAGGCAAAGCCAGAGGAAACCAGTCCAACAAGGTGAGCTAATCAAAAATACATTAAACACTGAGGAGAAATGTCCATGTGTCTGAATTCAGAAGCTTCTGATTAAAACCAGCTTGTTTTAATAGAACATACCCTGGCTTCCATAGGTCAGACTTTAAGAGGACTCACCCGCTTCCCAATTGTCTTCTACTATTGAGTATTTAACTAAGGATTTACTAAGCAAATCGGAGAGGAGCAGGCAGGTTATTCTCCAGTCACAGACTCCACTACATACATGACTACAGTTGCTAGTGCATGCACTGCTACAAATCAAAGGGACAAGATTAGCTGTGTCACAGGTCACACTTCCACTGGGGAGGGAAAGGGGACAGTCACCGGGCAGGTGATTGGGAAATTGGGAGGGATAAAGATTTGAGAGATACATGGAGCTTGTTCCAGAGCTCCCAATGCTTGCATGCAATTTTATGTCACAGCCTGACATTTAGGGAAGGTGGGGAGGGGAAGAAATAAAAACCACAACCTAATCAAGACCAAGAGAGGAACAAATGAAGTCACGTGGACCAGGGGTCATCTGGGTTTAGTAAAGCTCTTTACCTCAGATGAACTGCTGAAGTTTTTTTGGAATACTGTTTAGAAGAGGGACAGCACAGAAGCATCATTTAAACCAGTTCCTTTGTAAGAGAAAATTTCCACACTCAATTTTCCTACAAGAAACCATAATTCCTGGAAAACCCAGACTGCATGAGAGCAATCTGAAGACATTTATCACTCGTTCAAGGGCTGCAAATGAGTGAAATAGTAAAATGCACATAATCCCAACTGAAAGGAAAAGGAGAGCTACTCAGGTGTGCAATACCCACATGCTGCAGGAACACACTGCTCCTGGCTGGTGTTAAATGCAAGGGGAGGGGGACACTGAGGCACACCTCTACTCACCCCCAGGGGTGCAGCCCTGCTGAGTCTCAGCTCACAAGAGAGCACAAACAGAGGAATGTGAACTGGTTTTCTCAGGCTAAACAGTGAGTAAGAGATCAAACCATGAAGAGGATCTGGCCCCAGTGCCTCCAGCCTCCACAATACTTTCATGCCAGCCAGTTCAGGCTTCAGCTCTAGCCAGCCACTGAGCTAATGAGGCTGGGTACCAGCCAAGGCAACAGATTTATCATGTGACAGGGAAAATAACCTGCATATGTTGACTTCAGGGAATTAACCATTAGTTCAGACTTCCTATCTGTAATGCTTTCAGATTTCTGATGCTGTTCCTCTTCCAACAAGGCTCTCAGAAATACACAAGGATGACTGTGACTTCAGGTTTAAGAGATACCACATCTGCAGTAAGGCACTTCTCTTCAGAAGGTTAAATATACACAACAGGAGAAAAGCAAAATTTTTCTTTTTATCCTTAATTGCTAGGCCTTTAACAGATGCATCTAAATAAACCTGAAGCTGCAGCTCCATAGCAATGATTTTTCTTTTAAACAAGGAAAGGAGAATAAAAGCAAGTGACTCAGGCTGGCCTGGAAATGTAACAAGAAGCTGACAAAGCAACAGGGTCAGTCACGCAGCCAGTGTGTTTCACGGGCTGTTAGAGCAGGCAGGGTTACTCTCCACACCTCAGAGAACAGCAGATACTAATGGTCCCTTGCCCAGCAGCAAGATCTTCCTACTGCTTCCATACCACAGGGATCACCTGCAGCTGGGCTTCACAGACTCATTAATGCAGGGAGTCTGGTTCAGATTAGCTAGAAAGCCCCCAGCACATCACAGAAAACTTCTAGCACATCTGGACCTCACTGGGGCTCTTGCCCCTAGGAAGCAATTAGATATGTAATTTTAAGAACAGTTTGGTCGCTTTGCTGTCCTCACAACTTATCCCTCTATTCTCCTTACAGGTTGTGAACAGTCTCTCTGGATTTGCAAGGAGACAAAGTATCTTCCTCCCTGAATTCTAGAGGTTCAGGAAGAAGGAATATTTTAAGAAACAATTCAGAGTACCGGAATGCAATAAAAAGTAAAAGTTTCTTGCCCAGCCAGTGAAACACACCTCCAGCATATGAGAGCGAGTCCACATGCAAGACATTGTAAGGCCAGCATGAAATTTGCAGCTTGATTGCTGGTCCACGTGAGATCATCCCCTTGGCTGGCTGCTCTTCCCCTTTCAAACTATCCCCTTGAACTTCCCCAGCTGTCACCTGTGCTGTGCATCTACCTAAGAGTGCAGCTGCCTGGCTCCGTCCTCCGAAACTGCGGCTAAAGGAACTGTGCCTACTTGCATAGGAGGCGGGGCGGCTGGGCAGCCAGGGCAGCAGGAACGCCGGGATCTCCGAGTGCAGCAGCTCTTCTGCCACAAAGGCCACCTCAAACCATTTCCTCTGGAAGGCTGAGAAGTCATCCATGGCAGCTGTGTGCCACATGGCAGGCTGTTGCAGCCCCACTGCACGAGGGGAAGGCAAGTCTGGTTAGAAACAAGTGTGTCACGGATGTACTTTATGAAAAATCCTTTTGCTAGGATCTTTTCTCCTGAAAAGCTGAGAGGCCTCAGAAACTAAATGTGAACAATATTTATCTGCTGCTGTGGAATGCAACAGGTGCATCTGTGATTGGTCTCATGGGGTTGTTTTTAATTAATGGCCAATCACAGTCCAGCTGTCTTAGACTCTCTGGTCAGTCACAAGATTTTATCATCATTCCATTCCTTTCTATTCCTTGCTAGCCTTCTGATGAAATCCTTTCTATTCTTTTAGTATAGTTTTAATATATAATTTTCTTTTACTATAATATATATAAAAATAATAAATCAGCCTTCTGAAACATGGAGTCCAGATTCTCATCTCTTCCCTCATCCTGGGACCCCTGGGAACCCCACCACACTGCAGTGGACAAGGCTCAGATAGAAAAGTAGCTCTTCATAAAAAAGAGGCAGGATAAAAATTACTTTATGTTTTCTGCTATTCTTTTTTTTTTTTTCCTTAACTAAAAAGGCCAAATTTCTCAGACTCTTGAGATCAGTGGTTTTGGTTGCTCCTGCTGCAGCACCCCTAAGAATCAAGAACAGCCCAGGGATTATGCAGAGGGATAGTGAGGAAAGTCTCGTAATAACAATGCTGACCTCGGTCTGGTTCTTTGTCCACAACAATCTTGTAAAAATAAAAGCCATAAATAAAGGTTCGTAAAGCTTCTCCAGATGCATGGACAATAAGCTGCTCTTCTAACATTTTCTGAATAAGAAAAAGAAAGAACAGAGCAAACATGATAAAGAAATCAGTCTTCCAATTACATAAAAAGGTTGCTAGAGAACATTAGGAAGTAATTTTCTTTTCCTTGGCATCTTTTTGTCCAGATATGTGCCTAACAAGAATACCAGCAAAGTTATCTCTTCATATTCAATAAATGTAGCAATTTCTCATCTCCCTGAGAAATTACATTTGACCTTTCTACAGATGTCTGTCTTCCCCCCATACCCTGCTCTGGTTTTATAGATGGATTTATAGAAGGTAAGAGTTTGGAAGCATTCTAAGTTCTCTGTTAATTGATATGGGATCTCAGCAGAGGAATGAACTCCAGAACATTTCCAGCCTTCTGCCCCTGACACAGTTCAATACAGAAAAATCCCTTGATGAATACAAGCAGTGTTCCTGTATAAAGTGTGTCTGCTTCAGATCTGAAAGGTCATATGCTGGTTTTATTACAACTTTATTAACTAATTATCAGAAAGGAAAAACAAATCACAGCCCAGTGCCTCAATTCCAACACAATGCAGAGCACCTGGTAAGTGCCAGCTAATTGGAGGTTATAAACAGAATCATCATCATATAAGCAGAAAAAAATATGCAGTACTAGTGAAGAATATGTTGCTGTTTCGTGATAGGAAATCCAAAAAATGTCATCATTACCTCGTATTCTACTGAGCACTGCTTTCAATGCTCATCCATAAGAGGATTTTAATAAGTAACAGAAATTATTGCTATGCTTTGCTCTAAAACTTTACTTTCTTCCCAGGGTGAGGCATTTCTGGCCCTCCATATGCTCCTGGAGAGTTTCCTTACCTGCATGATGTCAATGGCCATGGCCTGGGTGTGCACCCCTTCCACGTTATTCACCAGCCAGTGCACAACCTCTGCACTGATGAAGCAGTAGGGGGAGAGCCCCTTCTGTTCAGAGAGCAGCTGGATCCCTGTGCTGGAGCACAGCAAGTCACACATGTTAACACTGATCAACAGCTCTTTCAGGTAACAAAGACAAAAATCACTGCTGGGGGAAAGGAAAAAAGCGAGAGGGAGGACAGAATACAGGACAAGAAATGCCCAGTGCCCCTGGAGTGATGGCTCATTGGCTTTTGGTAACAAGAGGAAGAGCTGCCATTGGCAGCACTTTGGTGACTTACTGGGAATTCTTGATTTGACAAGGTTCTGGGACTCTAAAAATTGAAGTGTTTGCTCATATCTCAATTTCTATAAAATTCCTTATTAGAGAGTCTGGAACTGAATAACAAAAGGAAGTTTAAAGCTCTTCAACAGCTGACATGGGGCTCTCCTTTGAATGACTCCGCTTCTCACGTCCTCTTATTAAACATCTCATCACATGTTAAGCACATTGATATTAAAAACTTACGTGGGGTGTTTCATGGCTTCAAGAATCTCTATCAAAGTGGAGGAGGAAGTCAGAGCACTTGTTGAACACTGCTGAGAGCTGGGCAGTAAACAGAAGCACGTTCAGAAATCAAGGAAGCTGCTAGATTTGTTCAAATGTGTACATTTAAGAAAATTGCTCTCTCTTCTCAACAATGACTTTGCCACATTTATTTTTTTTTTTCATCTCAAGCACAACTAAAAGCATCAGATGGGTATTTCCCCCCTGAGGTCACCAGGACATTGCTATATGGACCCAATGCACAATGTGTCACATCCAGCTGTACTCAGCAGCAATTGAGAGCAAACATTTTGAAGTTGGCTAATTTTCTTTTTACTGTAATATACAACCACAGGAAACAGGTGCTAATAAAGTTTATTTTCAACATTGCTTCCTCCCCAGTGTCTTGTTTCCAGGTTAGAACCTCTTGGATTTCATCAACCTACTCAATCCAATTAGACCTGCAGTCCCCCACCCCTTGCCAAAACAGACAAGATGTCAATTCAAAGCCTGGTTTCCTACTAGCAGATTTCAGAAATGGAATTTCTTCATTTTTTGAAGAATGAAGCCCTTCTTGTGGGTGGAAAAAATCAGGCCTTGTGTTCATATAATTCTGGAAAACTGGGTTGCAGGGCTTATTTTACTACCACTCTGTCTGCACGTGGAAATGCTGCAGTAAGGTCTTGTGACAAGTGGCTGCTCGTGCTGACAGGCACAGCACAGCCTGTTGCCAGGCTCCTGCTTCAGTGCCCATTCCCTGACACCAGCAAGGGGCTGGAATTGAACAGCTCTGCAGTACAGCACTGCTGTGCCTCTCCTACCTGCCCTCTGCAGCAGCAGCTGTGCTGTATCCTGGCTCTGAAGCACTCTGGGCGCTCCCCTGGCTGCTGCCCCTGTCAGGGACCTGCCCCGTGGGTAGCAAGGTGCTGCCATCTGAGGATGCAGGAACTGATTGATCAATAGAGACCTGGGAGGAGCAAGCACAGCAACATCTCTGTGAAATTCATCATTAACCCATTTCCCATCTTCTCCCCCTCCTGCATCATCCGTGCCTCAGCCCGAGTTAGTCAACAACAAGCAACGCTCTAAGGAAGCACAGGCATATGCAGAAGGGATAAATGCAGTCTGACTTTGTCATCACTACAGAGCTCCTGACAAACAACAAATTCAGACCCAAATAAAGATGAGGATCACCAACCCAGCAACAATTGCATTGAGAGAACTACTGGCTAACCAGCAACACCAGTCCAAACCTGACATTTTCAACCCAAGGGAATAACTATGATTATAAGCACACAACAGGACACTTGATCACTATGGGAAGGTAGTAAGCATTTAACAAACACAGTTTCAAGTCTAACTCTCAAAAATATGCAAATGTATCACACGAATTCAAGTTTCATAATGCTCAAAAAAACCCCCCAGCTCATCTCCCCTCCTTTCTCAGGGCAGTATGAGAAGGCTGCTTGACACCCACCCACACCTATGTCGCCAAGACAACAGGAACACTTTCCTCCCGCAGGAACACTCGCACTATTCCAATGGTAGACTGAATAGTTCACAAAATTACCATAAAATCATTGCAGAAAGAGCATGAATGCTGAAGGATTCAGCTAAGTACAGGCTGTAATTGCCATCTGTCATTAACACGTATGGTTTAGTAAAGGCACATTATATAAAAGCTGGAGAGGTGGGGGAGAGAACACGAACGGCAGAGGAACTCGAACTCAAGCTGGTATAAACACGGGGGCTGCTCTGCCGCGATGAATCCACAGCACACACACAGCTAAAAATCACAAAGCCAAAAGTCCTTTATTTATGCCATTTCTCACACCCCAAACATCTCTAATGGCAGATATCCCTTTTTGGGCAGCCAAAACCAGCAGATGCTCCAGGGTCAACTCTTCAGTGCCCACAGCCAGCAAAAGCCTTTCTCCCTCCTCAGGGCTCACTTCAAGCAGCAGCATTTCCTATGGCCACACTGTGCTACTGCTAATTCCTAACTGCTGTTAACTGGACAAATTACTTCAGTCACAAGGACTTTTAAATCAAGATACTATATATTTTCAGCCTCAGTTGTTCAGGAATCCAAGGAGACAATTTGACTTGGATATCTCCAGAGTCACCTGTCAAACACCGCAGAAGAAATTTAGCCAAGAACCAGACAAGTGAGCTGTTGCCATTTTGTTCAGTGAGGAAAGATGGAAAACAAGCACTTACTGGAAAACAGAAAAAGCAGCTTTAGTAGTTGACAAGACAGTACTGCAAAGGACAGGGCACATGAACATCCAAAACACAGCACAGACATTGAATGGCGGAAAAAATGCTTGCATCTGCCACTTTGTTCTGCCAGTGCTGTACATCTCACTCTCATGGAAAACCAACACAGGTTCCCAGCGTGTTAAGCTCAGGACACAAATGCTGTCCATCACTTCAATCCAAAAGCCAGAGATGACAAGAACCCATTCCAAACTGACCTGGGAGTAGAAGGTTGAAGCTGTGCGTGGGCTGCGAACAAAGTCCATAAAGAAGGCCCCATCCTGAAGGCATCAGAGGAAGTAGGCCCATTAATGGCAACAGCAACAGGAACAAGGAGTTCAAGAAAAGCAAATAAAAGGTTGTGCAAGTATGAAATGACCACAGAGAGAAAGTATGAGGAGAATGCAAATCCCAGACCCAGAAGGTCAGATGCAGCAGAATGCACAGCATCAGGATTACTCACACACACATCTTTACTTTCTCTCTCTGTAACAAGACATTGCTTTTCCTGGGCACAGATGCATTCCCAGAATTTTAAACCCACACTGATCAGAAGCCAATTGAAACTGCAGCCTCCCCTCCATACTTCAAAGGAGAAAGTCTTGATCTCTGAAGTATGGGGGCTTCCATCCCAAATACAAAACTGAAATACAGAAACCACAGGTGTAATGACAAATACCCAAAGAAGGACAGGTTTTTTTTCTCATCTGGTAGACATTCAAATGATAAAGAGGGAGAGGTAAAGGAGCTCTTTTCAGGAAGCACCCTCTTCCTCTTACATGCAGGTCTGGTATGGTGCAAAGGAAAGGGAAGAAAATCTCATCACAAAGATCCTTCCAACACTGTGTTTAATACTTCATGCAAAATTAAACAGAGAGTGCCTGTGCTATGCTCCTGCCTACTGACAAACCCCAGTGCATTTATCCCCAGCTGCTATTCAAAGATGTGTCACGATTCTCTTATCACACAAGACAATGTAGTGGAACTCATCTAGATTTTCATTCCCTATTTGCAATTCTTTATTCTGTTCCCTTGGCAAAATATTTTTGTCTAGCCTGCAGTTGAGATGATGCTTACCTTGGTGCATACATTTAAAACAGTTTCTGGGAAGAATCAATGCCAGGGTTACCTGCCTGGCAATTTACATTGTGCAGAGCCAAGTGCCCTGGATCCATAAGGGCAACGACTTCCCAAACAGATCAAGTGGGCTAAACCTCACTGGGTTAAATCAAGTGGGTTAACCCACTGGGTTAAAACCACACTGTTGCCCATTAACTGGCTCGAGTGACTTGTCAATTCTACTCTGAAACAAAGTGATGCAAAGCCAGTGGCTCAGCTTTCATCTGGAATAACTCAAGCACTGAAGGGCATCCTAGAAAAGCACTTGCTCCCCTGGCTGCTGGCAGAGCTCACAGCTGTGATAATTTGTCACTTCTCTGGCTGCAAGTGTGTGGAAAGGCAGAGCTCCCTGTGCTGAGGAGCCCTGCAGGGGCTGTGACACGAGGCACACACTGGCTGCTGTTCCCAAGCGAGCACAATGCTGCCTGCCCACTGGCATCTTTCCAACAGGCATAAGCCATCAATTAGGAGATTGCAATTGCTTATCTCCCAGTCCCTGTGTGTAAATATTTACAGGAGTGTTTGCTGCTGCAGCATCAAATTGATAACACACTCTTCCAGAGTCTCTAGTCAGCCTTCCAGAGAGGCTTTTGAACATTACTTTTAACACTGGCATTTTCTGGTAGCACAAAATCTGCTGGTTTGGTCCCAGCACACTCCTGTGCCACTCTAGGAAAGCCCACTTGGCCTCTTGTCCCCTCTGCCACACACAACAACTGGACATAAAATTCTTCTCTCCTGTTTCTCACATGGAATTTTCACCAGTTTTACTGGTGGAGAGGGACATTTAAGATTTCTGTATTTAAAGAGAGAAGCTGATGTTTCAAAATGGTAGAAGAGAAGCATGCAAAGCCTGAATTATGATGTGGAAGTTTGCACACACACCTAAAGTCAGTTTGAGCACCTGCTGTTTCCAGGCCAAGCACATCCTGCTCCAGACTCTCATCTGTGCTCTCCAAACACTGATGCTATGAGTAAGTGTCTAGAAGTAAGATGATCACAGTTGCTCTATCACTTCAACTTTCAATATCTAAGATCTCCAGGATAACACAATACTTGTTCCTGGGGGTGGCACAAACCAGTGGATGTAGAAACATTAGATGCTCAGAGAAAAATGCTGAAAGAAGTGTTGATAGTGGTGAATCTGAGAACTTCTTCTTTGCAATATTTGAACTGTTGAACCCAAACACAGGTCACATTTAAGTCCTCTACTCTTACTCAGTTCCTTGTTACTTTATTTGAAAGACCATGTCAGAACACATTAAAATACTCAAATATTTCTGGTTGGACTTGGAGGCAGAGTTCCTGCTCTCCTGGGTCTCACAGGACAGTTGACAGAAAGGCTGAGGGATAGCACAGTCTTTTCTTTAAGTGCCTCAAGAGAGTTCCAGGAAGATCACTTTCTCCAGCCTGGAGTCCAGCCAGTGAAGGAATGACATCTAAATCACTTCTCAGGAACACACCCCCTCCTCTAAACAGAGGCAGGAGACTCAAGCTCCTGCTGTTCAAATCCCACTCAGTGTTCACACTGTCACAAGCTAGAGGCTGATTTTGCTCTCCAAGACAGCCTGCACACAGATGCACACAACTCTGCACTGCTACACCCAACAGCCAAGCCATGACTGAAATGAAATGTGCTACCAGCAAAGGAAATGCACTGATTAGCAAACAGCACTCAGATCAGCAAAATGCTGAGCCAGCATCCCAGGGATTCCACACCATTGTCACTCTTACAGAACTGAATTCCTCTGCCCTTGCACACAAAGGCCAGCACAGGAGCAGCCCTTGCTGGATTAGAGTAAAATGTGGTATGATGTAGCCCAGTGCTCAGAGAAATAAACTTTGGTTCTTTGATGAATTCTTATGTAGAAAGAGCAGCTAAAGAAAGCCCAGGGAGTCCTTACCTTCCGAGGGCTGTCCATGTAGGTGGGTGTGATGGCAATGCTCCCACTCTCGGAAGGCTGGCCAGAGCTCTTCCCAGAAAGCATTGCTGCTTGCTGCTCCCCCAGGGTCCTAAAAGAAAAGGAAGGAATACAGAGTTTATTCAAACAGACTTTGTCTCAGCTTCCCCCCAGAGGCAACTGTTGCAGAGGGGTACTGCTGTATTTTCAGATATTTGCTTTCCCACACACTGAGGCACAGATCCAACATTTCAAAAGTACCTCTTACCCCCACAAACAACATGGACCCTTGCACTCAGTTTTATTATTATGCCTGTGTAATACTAATACAGCATTAAAAATATTAATCTTTTATGTATTTAACACAATATGAGGCAAGGTTCCCCAGATGGGCTTTAGCCAGCCCAGGTGCAATATGCAGGAAGGATGTTCTTGGCTCTTCACACAGCTTGTAGAGACTCACTTCTGACTGGCTTCCATCTGCAGCAGAGCTGAGAGTGCTGAGGTTCCTTTTTTCCCAATGGGAGGTCCAGACTGCTCCAGGGAGTGAGTGGGAATTGGACCAGCAATCTGCAAGCCTTTCATGGCAGACCCTTTCTAACAAAGAAAAAATGGAAGCACAGACTTAGTCAAGCTAAGCTTAACTAGCAAGCAAGAACACAACACTTCATGTCAGCAGGGCTTTATTAAGCACACTTTAAAAAAGGAGTCAAACCACTGGTACACAAGAAGGGGAATAGCCTAGTGTCTTTTGTGGATGTTACTCTGAAAATAAAATGTCTGTTATTGTATGGAAAAGGTGAATTTGCTTGAAAATAAATGACTCCATTTGCAGGAAGAATGGGAACAGGATTTAATACACCAGTTTAGTGAGTTTCTCTTCAGCCTCTTGAAACTGTTTACCAAAAAATTCACTCACATATTTCTCTTTTCCCAATCCTTCTCCTGAATCTGCAGCACAGAACCAATCCAGGTTACCCCGGCTTAACTACCTCAGGTCCCTTGGCATGAACTGTCTGCATCACAAGGCAGAGTGGTGCAGCCAGGCTGAGCCCACCTGCAGCACCAAGCAGAGCACACCTGCAAAGAGGAGGCATCAGGCTCCTGGGTAACTAAAGACTGGCCATGGTATAAAACAGAGCAGTGGCAGGACAAGATGCCACTGACTTGTCCCTGAGCCTGGGTGCAGTCACAGCAGCACAGGATGCTCATCCCAGGGACATTTCCTCAAGCTGTTGAAGGAAACAGCTCTGTTTCCTCTCCCAAAACATCACTTCTGTGATGCAAAACGAGCACATGAAGCCCCACTGTCTGAAAGCTGACACAGCTCAGGCTCAGCAGCGTCCTTTAGGGATGGATGACACCATGACAGGGACAGGGGCACCATGCCCCACCTGCCCAGGGTGCATTCAGGTGTAGCCATGATATTTTCTGAAAAATCCTTTCCTTAGGATTTTTTCTCCTGAGAAGCTGAGAGGCCTCAGGAACAAAATGTAAACAATGGTTATCTGCTGCTGTGGAATGCAACAGGTGCATCTGGGATTGGTCTCATGGGGTTGTTTCTAATTAATGGCCAATCACAGTCAGCTGGCTGGACTGCCTCAGTCAGTCACAAGCCTTTGTTATCATTCCTTTTCTATTCTTAGGATTTCATCAGAAGACTGGCTTTCTTCTATTCTTTTAGTATAGTTTTAATATAATATATATCATAAAATAACAAATCAAGCCCTCTGAAACATGGAGTGAGATCCTTATCTCTTCCCTCACCCTGGGACCCCTGTGAATGAACACTGGCACACTCGTGTCTCCCTGCTAACGCCTCATCAGCGGCCCAGGGCACACCCGGCCCCGCGGGACTCACTCGGATCATTCGATCGGAGCGGTGGCGGCGGCGGATGCGGTTCAAGCCCTCCACGAAGCGGATGAAGCCATCGAGGAGCTGCCACTCCTCCTCGTCCGAGCGGGGCTTGTCGCCGTACACGTCGCAGTGCGCCTCCCCCTCCATGATGCGCTTGGTGGCGCTGATGCAGGCGGGCAGCAGCAGGAACCGCGTCCTCCAGAACTTCAGCGACTCGATCAGGCTGCGGCAATGTGGAAGGCAGGACAGAGGTCAACACGTTCCTGGGAAGGGTTTTCCAGAATCTAAAGTATAAATTTTAATACCTGCTGCACATTTCAGTGAGAGCAGCGACCACCCTCGCTGCTACCCCGACACATGACGAGCACACATGCAAAGGAATGGTCAGAATTTGAATATCACTGGCAACAAGGCTATCCTCAGTAATTGGCACACAGAGATATGCTCTCTTTTCTGTAAAAGATAGGCCCCAAAAGCTTTTTCTCTGAAAATATGCAAGCAAAAAGGAATGTTCAAGGTGCACATTAGCGTAGGAGGTATTTTGACTGAGACCTGAAAAGAAAAGATGATAAAGACTGGTTGTGTAGAGAGAAGATATCAAAAAGCTATTGATACTAGTGGAGATATTGCACATTTCTGGTAAGCACTTGCTCCACAGCTTAGGAGTAGGACTGCAAATCAAGCCCAGCACTCAAGCAAACCTGCAACAGCTTCAAAATAAATGGAAATTTTGAGTCAGATCAGTAAGAAGCCAAGAAAAGCATCTGTGTGGTACAAAATGCTATCTTATTTCTTTGCATTTGTAGCAGAGGAAAAAAGAAGTTCATGCTGAATTTTGAGATCAAGAGTCTGTATCAAAGGTCAGATTAAGCAGCAGCAACACAGAGCAAGGTTCCCACAAGGCAACAGCTGCTGGAAGCTGACAGTGAAAGCAGGCCAGATATTCTCCCTGGAGTACTGAGCATTCGTGGGTTGAACTTGATGATGAAATTTTAGGTCAAAAAGAAAAAGAGGCAATTAGGACACAGAACAGTCTGGATGGAAAAGAAGCTCTCACCTGAAATCCTCTGAGCCAGCAGAGCAGATATACTGATCCAAGTAATTCCACTTGTACTCTTCTAGTCTCTCATGGGAAAATTCTACCCAGCAAGAGACAAATTCAGAGTCAGAGTGTGAGGGGCACAAGCTGTAGGTGTAGTTTATCTGAGCAGATTCATATGGATACCTACAAGATCAAACACAAGCATTAAGCTCAGTATTATTGGTACTGATGCTTCTCTTTCTTCTCCTAAAAAGAAAGGTGTTCTTTCAAGCAAGCACAGAGCTGGAGAAGAATGTTCATCAGAACACTGACAGCAAACTGCTCAGGCAGAGATATACTCACTTTGGCAGGTACCGAGTCACAGTAATTATTTTGTCTTTTAAGGTGACTTTGTGGAAAGTACGGCCCATGCTCAGCC
Organism: Passerina amoena; assembly: GCA_013401095.1. Lineage (NCBI taxonomy): Eukaryota > Metazoa > Chordata > Aves > Passeriformes > Cardinalidae > Passerina > Passerina amoena. The sequence goes on from WBNP01004851.1 coordinate 332,809, forward strand.
AGTACTGATCCTCCTCCTCAGGCCTATTTCTCGACACAAGACCTGGTTGTAAAAAGCAAAACACTTTGAGCTTACTGCAGTGTCATGGATATATTTTCTGAAAAATCTTTTGCTAGGATCTTTTCTCCTGAGAAGCTGAGAGGCCTCAGAAATTAAATGTAAACAATGATTATCTGCTGCTGTGGAATGCAACAGGTGCATCTGGGATTGGTCTTGTGTGGTTGTTTTTAATTAATGGCCAATCACAGTCCAGCTGGCTCACTCTCTGGTCAGTCACAAGATTTTATTATCATTCCTTTCTATTCCTTTCAAGCCTTCTGATTAAGTCCTTTCTTCTATTCTTTTAGTATAGCTTTAGTACATAATTTTCTTTTAATATAATATATATCATAAAATAATAAATCAGCCTTCTGAAACATGGAGTCAAGATTCTCATCTCTTGGGACCCCTGGGAACACCATCACCCTGCAGTAATCAGAACTTTATCAACAAACTGTGCCTATAGGAAGAAACTCCAGAGCTAGAGTCCAGAAGTGAGCTGATCTCAGCACAAGCTAAAACCCAGCTTTTAGGCCACATTTCTAGGGAGCAGCTTTTGCTCTTAGAGTTAAGATTTGCTGATATCATAAGCAAAGAAGAGCACTTGGGATTCCTACACCACCCATTCAAAACTTCCCTGGGCAGAACCACCAAAGAACAGCCAACATAAAGTGTTGAGCAGCCGGTGGATGTGCCCAATTTGAGGTTACTGGGACTGGCAGAAGAGCAAAGCCTGCCTTGTCAGGGCCAGGTCACTCACCTCTGCTGTAGAGGGGACTGCTGCTGAGCGGGGGCGGCACGGCCGGCGCCGGCTTCTGCGGCTTGGGCTGCACAATGATCTGATAGCCCTGCATGAGGCGCTGACAAATGAACTCCTCAAACACCTGCTGGGCTGTCATCTGCACTCCTTCCTCATCCCTCCTGGACACAAAGGTTAAGCAGAGCAGAATAAGGAAGCTGACCACACACCTATTCTTAGCTCTGCTCTGGAGCCCTGTGCCCGGGAGCACCTGTCTGTGGGAGCAGGAGGGAAAAGGGGCACCTTTTGACACAGGGTGATGAGCTGTCTGGCAGCATTTACTGCTGCCTTGGAAAGCAGTTTGGCAACCAGTAACAAATTTGCCTACAGCGGTTGTGGAACAATAAATTCCCCAAAGATGACTTTTCCAGCACTTTGCAGGCAGCCTCAGTGCAGTTTGTACATGTTCAGGAGAGCTCAGAATGCCAGTGGGCAGCAATGCTCCAGCCTGTCCCACAGTGGGAAGTGGAGAGCAGGGAGGGGCTGGAGAACACATTCATCTTAGTGCAGCTCCTGCTCTGAACTTTGCCTTCCTACTGACATTTCTTTCAGGTGTTTCTTCATTTATCCTATTACTTCCTATGTATTTCAACCACCCTGATTAACACTTTTATTTTGCTCCCATAAAGTAGCAACACAAGCAGGTTTTTTGATGTCTTACAAGTTATGGAAAGACTGAAGAAAAATTAAGACAATGAGACTGCTTCAGTAAAAATCAAACTAACCCTATTAAAGAATAGTTACCAGAGACCTCTGAGACAAGCAGAGAAGTTATATTTGTCCAACTAATTCCATTTTCCAACAAGATTCTTTAAATTAAATATCCTTTAGAGTGAGGATAAGCACTTCAAATACTGTGTCCACATGTATTTGCTCATTTAGTGTTTCCAAAACACTTGCTAGAAAGTAGATTAACAGATAGCTTGAATATTTTGATCAAAACACAACAGAAAAGAAACATAAAAATTTGTATCCAAACAATTTCTAACATAAAATCTATGGAGCACACAATACTGTCAGGTATGGTGTCAGAAAAGGTCCAAAGCTATCACTGGAAAAAAAAAAAAAAAAAAAAGTAAGTATTCTGCTGCTCTGTTAACAATTCATCATTCACTTGTGCTCCAGATTGCAAGGCAAGATGTATTCTATTACCATCTGTATGGCAGTTATCTTTTCTCAAGTGGGCATTTTCTTTATCTCTCTCTCAGTGGCCACAATCACTCCTCCCTCAGGAGGGAACATCTGCTGATAACAGCCACTGAATGTCCCTGCATGGCTGATAAGAACTACAGCATCCCACTGGGAGATGTGAGCCCAGAGGGAGGAGCCAAGCATTCCTACCCAGATATAATCTGGAGATTCAGCTTCTCCACTGGATTTCCCAGAGGAACAGCAGCTGCCTCTTCTTCCACTGGATCTTCAGAGGAAGATTGCACCCTTTTCTACAGGATCCCTGCTTCAGCAGAACCACCCCTGACACTGCAGGAGGGCTGCAGCCATATTTCCAATTGGACTGCTACCAACACCCTGACCCACAGGGTGTCAGGTTGGGTTCTGACCCTGTCAGTATTATTTCCATTTACTGCATTGTTTATTTTATCCTTTTATTTTCTTCCCTATTAAAGAACTGTTATTTCCTGCTCCCATAATTTTTGTTGCCTGAGAGCCCCTTAATTTCAAATTTAGAGCAATTCGGAGACATGGGGAGGGTTTACATTCTCCATTTCAGGGCAGACTCCTGCCTTCCATAGCAGACACCGGTCTTTCCAAACCAAGACAACTTGTACAGATTGCAGTGATCCTCTTCCATCACCTGCTCCTTAAGCACAGGAGGTACAGAGGAGGTGCTGGCCAAACCTGTCCATGTCAGCCTCGGGCAGCAGGTCGTAGCAGCCCTCGGTGTAGTCGTTCTGCAGGCTCTGGCGGTCGGGGAAGTAATCGGTGGTGAGGGGCAGGCAGGCAGGGGTGGTCAGGGACTTCCAGTCCACTCCAACTGTACAACAGAAGCCTGGCACTATGGGGGGAGCAGACAGCGTCAGAACTGCCTCGTTGTGTCATGGGGGAACACGAGGGGGGCACGTGGGGTCACCCGTGCAGAAACAGGGTGCGGAGCAGGATGAAGGGAGTGCATGAAGAGGAGAGTTTAGAAGAATGAGAGACGAGAAACAGTTGGCAAAAAGTCAACAGGGACAAAAAGGGGTGTGGAATGGGAAGGGAAAAAGAAAATAGGATGGGAAGAAGGGAGGGAGAGAAAGAGACAGAGTTTGTTAAACAATGCAGTGCACATGCTGATTCAATCCCATCATGCAAAAGGCATTCCAAGTTAATACATTTAATTTCCTCTTGATTGAAAGCTAGAGCTGACATAGCCACTGCTCTTCCAAAATTACAGCAAGTCAGGTGCAGTTACTGATTATTAATAAACAGATCAACATTCCAAGTCTGAACAAGAAAATCAGACCAGTTTTGCATCCTAGACAACTGCAGAAGGAGCTGGAGAGGAGGAGAGAAAGAATGACAGACCAGCCTCTTTCTGGAATAGTACAACAGCAGAAAAGGGAGTATTTCCACAGTTATAAAAACAGAAGATATATCCAGAGGGGTGGGAAGACCAGAAAAATAGTAACTTGGGAAGCAATCTTTTCCCACACCCTTTCCTAGAGTTATGCTGCAGTTTTAAGATTACAGGGATGTAAAACTAGACATTAAAAAGGAAAAGCTAACTAGATTATACCAAATCACCAGCTCATTACATTCTGAACACTGACCATTCACACTACTGCATTACATTCTGACCCAATTCAAACAATCTGTATCACCTACTGATGCTTAACTTCTTGTCATAAAGCTTCTACAGAGAGAAATTTATTTTACTATCAAACTGTTAACACCAATGGCAGGAACACTGCACAATAAAGTAATATATGACAGACTGCTACAAAGAAAATGCTTTCTTAAGCAGTGACACTTGTTTCTCTAGGAAGTGAAGGCAGTAAATGGTACCAAATTCAGAAACTGACTGTACTAATTCTACTTCAACAAGCTGGTACCAAACAAACTTTTCATACTGAGAGGCAGATAAAAGTTCAGCAGCTTTAGCTTTTTGCAGAATAGTGTCTGGTAAGGAAAGGATTTCAGCTGTAACACAACAAACAGCTTCACATGTTCTTAAGAACTACAGAACTGCAACCACAGTGAGACAGCACAGGCAGATCCTGCAAATTACTGCAGGCCAAAATAAACCTCTGCCAAAAGCCAAGGAGGCTCCTCAGTTTTTTGCCTACCACCTCCTGATGCCTCTATATATGCACATGCCCTTTCCCTCCCATCTTCCCACCTATGCAAACTCTCTTCCAAACCTGTCTCCTGCTTACTTGGATCTGGAGAATTAGAGACAGCATCTTCCAAGGAATCCTTGTTCTGAGTTTTGAGGTTCACCCCTACAAGAAAAAAATGTTTTTTATTTTAAGCAATTACGCACTTCTCTTGAATTTCAAATAAAAATAAATCAGAAGTGTGATGTTTTAAGATACAGAATTTCTCTGCATGGAAAATCCCAGGGTTCTGCACAGCAGAAAAAAACACTAAACCAATTAATGAGAAAAAATACATCTTGGATCAAACTTGAACATCTCACTAGAAGTGCTCAACTCTCCAAACAAAACTCTCCTCCCTAAAATAGTGAAACATCTTGAAAAGTAGATGCTATAAGCTCCTATAAACAGCTGGTGTGGCACATGAGAGAAAAAGAGTTGCTAAGGAGACAAGAAGAACTGCTGCCTTCAAAGCCTTTTATCAAAATAAAAAATTCAGTAAGCTTCCAAACATTTAAAAGGAACTATTGTTTAAAACTAGCTTAGGTGGATTTACCCAGGAAATCGGTATCAGCACCATTGCTGTTCCCCTGTAAGAGAAAGGGTGGATATTTGCTGTGTGATGATGCCAGGAACCCGCAGGGGAGCTGGCTCTGAGTGGCCTTCACCTTGCACCAGCTCCTCCTGCCATCTGCCATCCACACCGGGAACTGCAACTGCAGATTCCCTTCTCTGAGCTCCCACCTCCATCTGCGGGGCAGCAGCGACAACGGCCCGAGGCCCAAGGGAAAGAGATGGGGAAGAGATGGGATCGTTTTTCACTCTGCAGCCTGTGATGCACCAAACATGCTGCAGGCAGCAGAGGACAACCAGACTCAATGAGAAATTTCTAGAAATTCCAAAAAACACAACTCCCTCCCAGAGTGCTTAATTTCATAGGTGACTCAAGCCATAAGGGAGAACTTTCAGTCCAATCACTGAGTCCCCAGTGTGGCCCCTACAGACAGGTGAGGGTCTACAGACACAAAGAAATTCCATAAATGCAAGTGTGTTTATTGCCAGGACATGCTCTGCATTTACACTGTGCAAACTGCAGCCAGCTGAAATGCAGTTTAGCAATTGCAAAAACAAACAGAGCCTATCTGGAAGCCAGAAAATACCCAAAATGTAAAGCAAGAAAATTAAATGTAATCAGAAGAAATTCACAGAAGGAAGCAACAGAAAATAATTTTAAATGTTACTGTGTGAATACAAAATGAGGCACAAGAAAATTAAGTCTGCTAACTTCTTTATGGTTCTGCAAGGCAGAATGGAAAACAAAATTGTCTTAATCTAATGTAATTCAAAAGGGCAAATTTATTCTTAAAAAAAATCTTTAAATTGGTTTGGAGAAAAGAACGTCAAATTATTTTTGAGAAAATAAGTCTTGAATGCCATAGTCCAAAAGTTCAACTTTTTTCCATGTGCCTAACTAAAATGCATATTTACAAAAGCAGAGGGTAGGTCACAAAAACACAGACAACACAGCAGAATGTTTAATATGGCATATTATTTCATTTACAGGGCTGAAAAGAAATGTTGAGAATTTTCACTAATTCAGGTGTCTGGGTCAGTTAAGGAAGAGAGAGGTAATCTTCAACTCAGTACAGACACATCTCTCTAAAGGATGACAGCTTAAGGCAACCCCACCAAGAAAAAAAGGCTTCTGAGCACCCGTGCATATTTAGTTATTCATTGTGTCTGAACATCACTGCTCTGAGAGCTTATTATCAGTAAACAATGAGCATCTTTCTATAACAAACCTTATAATACACACCTAGAAAAGTAGAGACACCTTAAACAAAACTCAACTAAAACCAAGAAAGCAAGCCAAAGAACTACCATACACCAAGCAGTCCAAGTAAGTGCACGAACAGATCGGTGTTTTCCCACTCTGGATCCTCCTGCTTGGCCGTGCCTGTCCCCCCGCGAGTCCCGCCCCATCGCCCGAGCGCTGGCCCGGCCCCGCTGGCCCGGCACCGCCCCTGCCCCGTTACCTGCGCCGGGGCCGGCCCCCAGCCCGTTCCCGTTCCCGAACTCCTCGGCCCCGCCGAAGCTCAGGAAGGAGCCGCCATCGCCCGGGTGCCGAGAGCTGCCGTGTCTGCAGAGGAACAAAGCAGCCTGTTCTGTACAGCCTTCCCCATTGATGCCATCCCCAGCTTTTGGCAAAGGCACCAGCGAGCCCTCAGCCCCTCTGCCTCAGCCCAGCCCGGGCTGGGAGCAAACCCTCCCTCACTGATGTCGGCAGAGATGGAACAGCACAAGGGCAGCACAGAGAAGGCCCTGACAGCATTCCATAAACGTCCATAGTGTTTGTTTGCCTCCAGCAGTAACCAAAGCACTGCCTTTGCAGGGCAGCAAAGAACCAGCTACTCACATCCCCTCAGGAGAGAAATAAAGCTTAGCTGGTTATCTACAGACGTGATCTCATGGTCTGTAAACCCAACATTCAATGGCTCACCTGCCAGTTGCCTCGTGGTAAGCCAGCTCCAGCAGCTCTGCAGAGGAATGTGTCAGATCCTGCTGCCCACTGCCCTGCAGTTCTGCCATGTTCTGCCGGGTCTGATGATGGATCTGGATGGCTTCTCCTGAGGGACCTACACAGGTACAATTGAATCACTGATCACCACATCTGCACTGACTCCTGAGCTGCTTTTCTCCTCTTTTGCCAACAGCACAAGCAATGAGAGCTAACGGACATTATGAAAGCATGTTCACAAAATCTTCAAAATCCTGAACCTCTGCCATCTCCTCTGAAACAAGTGAAGTAAGATATTTTTTAAAACAGTTTGGAGGGCCTACTTACAAAGCATTAAACAATTATGCAAACAATTCAGCATCAGAAAATCAACCCAAAATGTAGTTAAAATTTCCTTCAACAGGGTTAGGCTGCCTTCAACAGGGAATTCTTCTGTACCTGTTGCTGCTTGTTTGTAAATAGAGCAAAATTTCCCAAAAGAGGATTGCTCAGGCCTGCACACAAATGAATGTAGCGTGCAGAGCACTTTCATACCCCAGAGCTCTCACTGGCTCTCTTGCTGTGCTAATCCTGGACAAGGATTACAAAGTCACAGCAGCCAGGTGTGCAGTGAGGCAGCTCACCCACGGGGAAGGTGTGCAGGGAGTGTGAAAAGTGCATACTATATGGCTCTACACAGATATTTACTATATGTATTTTGATGTATTCATTAGTAGTGCTGTATTAACATTTTAATAATAAATGTAGTCTTGTAATTAAAAGGCAACTTTTGTAGTTAAAATGGGAGCTATGTTAGTGGGATTTTTTAAGAAAGGAATGAGGCTCTCGCACCAGATAGCAGCCCCAGGACACCTAAATCTTCCAGAGAAAAAGAATTTATTGCTCTCTTATCAGAAGAAATGAACTTCTTCCCACCTCGAAGGCGCTGTTAGGATTAGAAGGAAGAAGTTGATGATGACCAGACAGAATCTTGTATTTGAATGGAATTTATGCATCATGTATGAAGTGTATGAATATGCAAGAGGCTATTGTTTTTAAGGGTTAATCCTTTGTTAACGTGGGTCCTTTTTTGGGCTCGTGCTGCCCAGAAAAGGTACCCAGACTGTCTGTAACTCTTCGTCTTTATTGCCTCATATTGTCCTAATTCAAATTGTCCAAATTATTATTACTCTAATTGTATTACTACTTTTATAACCATTTTATTACTATTAAACTTCTAAAATTTTATAAACAAGTGATTGGCGTTTTTCAGAGGGAGGGAGCTCACCCACGGGGCAGGTGTGCAGGGCAGGGAGGGAGCTCACCCACGGGGAAGGTGTGCAGGGCAGGGAGGGAGCTCACCCACGGGGAAGGTGTGCAGGGCAGGGAGGGAGCTCACCCACGGGGAAGGTGTGCATCCAGCGCCTGCGGTTCGATGTCAGCTTCATGGGCATGCGGGACGGGGCGAAGGGGTTGATGAGGGCGCGCTGGGGCGCGTAGCCGCCCGGGCGGATGTGCAGCAGCGACTCGGCGCTGCCCACGTGGAACCGCCCCGGGGCGCTGGAGTCGCGCTGCTGCGACTCCAACATGTTCTCAAGGAAATCTGCAAAACACAACCGAGCCACACAACTCAGCGTGAGATCCTGCAGGAGCCAAGCACAAGAGAATTAACTGCTCAGGGATATAAAGATGGCCCAGGGTAAGGGGAAATAAGGAGACCGAAGAAATAAGCAGGAGGAGAAGCTGAAAGCAATTCCTATCCTGCCTGAAAGTTACAATGGAAACAAGAACCCAGACAAGAAAAATCTTTACTCCATCTGCCATTACAGCCCTGCCAATTATGATAGGCTACTCAGACCTTAGAGAATTCTTGAGAAATCAAAAGACTGACATAAAAACTTCAGGACGAGCACCAAAGCCACAGCTGAGCCTTGTACACATGCCTTTTCTGTAGCACTCAGATTTGAGCACCCAAATCAGGGATAACTCCCAGAAGACATGGGACATGATCTCCACAAGATACCAGTTAGTTGTCACTACTCAGTGTGGAATAGAAGTGCAGCTATTAGAAATAGGAGAGAAAAACACATCAGATAGATAACTAGCAATTACTCTGAGTACTCTGCCCAACAAGTGAAAATCCCAAAGAGAAGGGTCTCATTTACCATTCTATATTGTCAAATACAACATGTGAAAAGCCTCAGTTTCTTTGACTCTTCCCTCCCTGCCAATCCTAATCCACACACATCCTCATCCAGCTGAACACCTTCAGCTGGGTCACACAACTATGCTTCAAACTAAAGGAGTAACAGAAATACCAAAGAAAGAAAAGAGTTATATTAACTGACAGCAGGGGAAAACATGAATGGTAGATGTGATGTCAAGTACATTGTGTGAGAACAGCTCCACACCAGCAACTGTGATTCCTGTGACAGGATAAATATGGTATCAGTGTCATACAGCATGGCATGAAAAAACCATGAAGAGCCTTCAGGGAGAGAATTTTATAGAAGATGAAACAGTTGCAGGAGGAATACAATTTACCTAGAAATGAGCTGGGTTTGTGGAAGATACTGCATACTGTCTGAGAACAAAATTAAATTGGAAAGGAAGAAAAGAGGAGTACCAGCACTGCTAACACACTGAGACAGCTCAGCAGTACATTGTCAAAAGGAAGGATCCAGAAAGTGAGTCTTAATGACAACAAATCCCCACAGAGAAATTTTATAAGCAGGGGCCCCCAGGGCTCACTGCTAAGGCCAGTTCTCATTCAATAAATTATAGGTGACCTGGATAATACAAGTTCCTTGTGTATGTCCACACTTGCAGGCAGGCACAGGAGAATAGTGAAGTACTAAAGAAGGCAATAGGCAAGGGAAAAGAGCAAATCAGTGTCAGGACACTTCTATTTAGGACAAGCTATTAAAAAAAAGCAATGGAGTTGGACAAGGATGACAAAGGCAGAATGCACCCAGCTGCAGCTATGGAAAAGCTGTACCATGAGTGCCAATACAAGCACCATGTCCACCATGCTGGCCTGGCAGTGGCCAACACAAACTTCCCCCTTCTCTCCCCTGTAGCCATGGTATTTTCTGAAAAATCCTTTCTTTAGGATTTTTTCTCCTGAGAAGCTGAGAGGCCTCAGGAACAAGATGTAACCAATGGTTATCTGCTGCTGTGGAATGCAACAGGTGCATCTGGGATTGGTCTCATGTAGTTGTTTCTAATTATGGCAAATCACAGTCCAGCTGTCCAGACTGTCTCGACCAGTCACAAGCCTTTGTTATCATTCCTTTTCTATCCTTAGCTAGCCTTCTGATGAAATCCTTTCTTCTATTCTTTTACTATAGTTTTAATATACTATATATATCATAAAATAATAAGCATTCTGAAACGTGGAGTCAGCATTCTCATCCCTTCCCTCATCCTGGGACCCCTGCAAACACCACCACGCTCCCCACAAAGGCACCTTCCCACCCGCCCCAGGCTGACCTCTGGTGCTGGTGTAGCCCAGGGAGCTGCTGACTTCACACTGGTGCAGGTGGGGCCGTGGGATCATCAGGATGTTGGAGATCTTGCCCAGGGAGCTGTCGTCAGAGGCCTGGCTGCGCACCTCCTCGGGGGGCAGCGCGCGGCTCTGCAGGGACGGGCTGCACGAGACGTCGTACGAGCTGGAGCTCTTCCTGGTGCGGCTCTCGCGCTCCCGCACCGACCTGCCCACAGCGTGACAAGAGAGAGATCAACCCCAGTGAGCAGGGGGTTGGGACAGGCCCCAGGCATGCAAAAGACTCAGTGCTCAGCAGGTGAACTCAAGAGGAGCGTTCCAGGGAAGCCATCACTATCTCTTTCGACTGCTTGGGTAATTCATACTTCTGCACATCACACAACACAGCAACACTTGCAGCACAGGGGCTGTGAAAGGACCTGCTCAGCTCCCTCTGCAACCCTACAGACACCACACCAACCTGGCAGAGATGTGGCCTAATACATACCAGACCTCAGCCTGCACTGACAGAACCATGTAGCTATAGGGAAACTGCTTGGAATTCTGAACTGTTTAAATAGTGCTGGTATCTTTCAGTGTGTGTGGCCACATTTTTCTTCACAGAGAAAAGAAGGGCACAACTTCCCAAGGATATTTTCTGGGATTCACATTCTCTGAACTTCAGAGAAAGAAAAAACAATTCTTATGTCAATTGCTGCTCCTGGTGTTGTTCACAAGTGGAATGCCTTGTGGAAGATTGTTTACCTGAAGGGAATTGGTAACTGGATTCTGGTGTGTTTTGATTCACTGACCAATTGAATCCATGTGTGTGGGTCAGGACTGTTGGCTGACAGTCACGAGATTCTGTGCAGTTGAGTGGGGTGCTTGTGCAGATCCAGTTTAGATGTAGTGTAATATAGCATAATAAAGTAATTAATTAGCCTTCTGATACAAATGGAGTCCTCCTCATCATTTTCTCCCTTGTCAGGGCTGCCCTGGTTTACTATAAGCATGGGTTCCTACAGGCTGCTCAAATTAACACACTAACAAGAGAGTCCAGATACTCTGAGTTAAGCAATGCTGCTGAAAGAAGCAAAGTGAAAAAAAGAACTTCAAAACAAGATTGTCAACTCTGTATTTCTGAAAAAGCACTGAAATTTATCGTTTATTCAATGAATTTGGCCAGGACCTGAGAATAATCAGCCTTTTTCCTCAGACAAAAGGATATGGAATAATTGAGAACCTGCACTCAGCTTTCCTGCCTCTTCTCTCATTAAGACAGGCATAATTTTCAGGAGGATTCCTCACCACTCTGTTCACCAGCTACTAAGCAGTGCACTGAACAATCTATTTCTACAACTCTCTGCAAGTCTACTGTGCAAATACTTTCTTAACCCGCTTGCAAAATCTGCTAGAAAGACTTGCTTTATTCCACTTCAAACAAAAATAAAGATTTAAAGAAAAAATATACATATATTTATGCTTTTTCCTATACCCCACACACTACTTTAGAAGTAAAACACCAGACAACCAGCCATGAAGATCAGACAGAGATGAAGCTTTTTGTTCAACTGTGAGCATGTGGAGATCAATTCTCCTTGTATTTCTCCAAGTATTTTATATATCAAGCACACATAACATGGCTACTCCAGAAGCAGGGAACTCCCAGGCCTCTCACCTGAAAGTGGTGCAGCGCTGGGCTCTGGCTGGGCCTGGCAGTCTGAACACCTGGGCATCATAACCATCATAATCCACCTGGATGGGCAAGGCATTCTCAGCATCCTTTGGAGCTCCTAATGCTGAAATGAAAATCATACAGCACTGGAATCTCTTTCAAGAAGGTTCAAGATGTGCAAGGCAGAGTATCCACCTCCCACCCCTAAGGAAAGTATCGATTCCAAAAGAAATCCCAAAGTGTCACGAGCAGAGCAGCTGGAGCAGCTCAATTATCAAAGGTGGTGCCTCTGAATCAAATTATCAAAGGTGGTGCCTCAGGCTGGCTGAGGCCATAATGCCTTTCCCCCCATCCATCCTAAACATTAAATTAATAACTGCCAAGAAGTCAACTGGCACATGCACATTAGCATCCCAAGTAACAAATATGGGAAATACTCAAATAGGAGTTTGATGGTTTTCTGTAACAATTGTCCCTTCCTTGGGCTGAAGTGTCATTGTCTTCCTGCAGCTGTTTGTTACTGGGAGTAGCTGTTTGCTGCTGTTTGGTTTTGGGAGTCAGTGGGACAGATCATTCCAGAACAGAATTACTTACAGGCATCACGATTATTTTTTGCTTTCTCTGTCAGTGGCTGGAGGGTCCAACAGAGGAAGTGTGAAGTGACCAAAAAAAACAAACAAGAAAGAAAAAAAAAAAAAGGAGCAACCAAAAAGACAGAGGGAAGGGAATCAGTCAGCATGTTCTAAGGAAACATCCCCAGTGTGACCAAGCAGACAAAGTTTAGCTTGCTGACTCAGGCAGCCAGACAGCTTCAGAAATATTAAATACTGATATTTGGTCACAAATCTGTGTGAAAAACACAATGTTCAACACCTTTCTTCCTCTCCATACAGTTCTTTGTTACAGAATGAAACTAATTTTTATGGTGGCTTAAACATTTCTCACCGAGTTTTACCTAGGAAGGAAAGACCTACAAACTACCTCTCATTCACAATCCCCACAGCAAACCTTGCAGCTTTGCTCTCACAGCCTTTTAACACAGAAACTTAGTTCCAGCTGTTGGAATACTTGTGATGCTTGACTGAGAAGAGCTAGTAAGAAAATATATCAGAAAATTCCCACCTTCCTTCCTGCCAGCTTGATCCGTGGAGTGAAGCTGTTACACAGGAGCTGGCTTTTGGATGTGTAGAAACTGAAATTAAAAATAGTGTGGCTTTAAGAACTCAACACAGTTGGTTTACTACACAGTAAGCAGACCAGGAACCTGAGTCAGCTATTGGATAAAGGGATACCTTTTTGTGCATAAAAAAAATATGAAAAAACACTGAGGGATGGTTGAGAGAAGCTACTCTTTGCCTAAAGACAGGGCTTTGATACTTGTACAGCCTCAGTCCAGACACTTGTTAATATGCTTAACACCTGCATTGCCCAGTTCATTTTCTACAGAAAGACATCCATTTCACCTGTGCCACTTACACAACTCTTCCTGATTCACACAACTGTAGTGATTCACACCAGCTGTTTGAAAACCCTGTCATTTCTGTTAGGTTGCATTAATGCCCAGAGTTCTGCAAGAGTAATTTAAGATTTCCTTTGCTTCACAAGGAAAGCAGAGCATATAAAAAAATAAAGAGAATTCAAGAGATAATGAAGAGTAAAGCAAAGCAGAAGTGTTTAGGAAAAGCTGATAGAATTCACTTACCTATGATTTATCCAGTGTGGGATATTGTAGTCATCACCCATTCGTGAGTCACCAGGGCCACAACGATTATGGAGCTGTAAGAGTAATTCAGAAGGAACCACCTGTACCCAGCCATTCACAAAATGAGTAACATTTGTAGCAGGAAAATGAGAGGGAAAGCAGCCCTACCTTAAAGAGTGGGACAGCATGCAAGGGTTGCTCTCCCATGCACACCAAATCCACACCTATCCCTGTAAACAGACAACAGTAGAGTTCAGCTATCCAAGCAGGACTGATATGCTAAGACAAAACAGATCACCAATTTGAACTGAAGACCCAGTATGTATTCACATCATATTATAAGAGGCAATAATACTGAAAAATGGTAGCTAATGGTCCCATGGTATGGCTACAAACCAACAGTACCTGCGGGGATATAAGAAATTATTTTCCTAAACTAATGCAACTCATGCAGAGGTGAAGCTCTCTGTCACAAACAAAAGAAACTAAATGCCTGTAAGCACTCTGAAAATCTGCTCATTTCAATACAAAGTGCAGACACAAGTCTCACAGCTGTAACCCTTCCTCCCAGAGCACACAGCTTACAGCAGATACTTGATCACAGCCAGAAGCAGCTGGATCTTGCCCAGATCTGGGTTTGCCTGCAGAGAGGCAGAGGCCCGGTGATTTACCATTGTCGATCATGCGCTGCTTGGTGAGGATCATGAGGAGCCGATCCACCTCGAACACCCCCACGCCGGGCGTGATCACCACCGACATCTGCCCCGTGCGGTCAAAGTTGCGGTTGATGTAATGCTTGTCAAACACTGCCAGAGGGAAATGGGGAGTTTGTCAGGGTCCCCAGGACGAGGAGAGAGATGAGCAATCTGACTCCATGTCATTTTTAATATACTAATTATATTATTTTTTGTTATAACATAAAATATAACAAAATATAACATGTTATATGTTATAGGATATATGATATAGGTTATAGGATATAGGTTATAGGATATGTGTTGTGTTTTACATTATACTTTATGTTATGTTATGTTTTGTTTTATGTGTGGTGTTATAAGAATACTATACTAAAACTATACTAAAGAAAGAGAAGGATACAGACAGAAGGCTTAACAAGAATGAGTAATAAAAACTTGTGACTCCTCAGAGCCTTGACACAGCTGGCTGTGATTGCCATTAAGTAAAAACAATTCACATGTTGGATAAACAATCTCCAGACCATATTCCAAAGCAGCAAAACAGAAGAAGCTGAGACATCTCAGCTTCCCAGGAGAAAATCCTGGGCAAAAAGAATTTTTCAGAAAATATGACAGTGACAAGAAAGCAGTAATACTGTCAGAACATCCTGGATGTTTCTTTCAGAGCAAGGCAGGTGACCCCCTAATATTCCCCTCCTCTTCATAGTGTTAAGGAAAAAGTAACATTTAATGGTTGTATTTTTACCCATTGCTCATAACTTACCATTGAATGAAAGATTTATAGCCTCCAGGTAGTTCCCTTGTGCTGAGGTAGAATTGTAACCTGAAGGAAAGCCCTCTGGAAAGTATTCAGAAGGGAAAAAAAAATCATCATTCCTGTATATTAGTTTTATATTATAAAAAATTCACAGAAAAATACATCTGTACTAAATACTATTAGTTCAAAAATGTAAAAGGCAAAATGTAAATGGCAAAATAGATGTTAAGTTCCACAGAAAGACAAAGGCAAATTGCCTAGCCAGGAGAGCACTAAGTAGCATGACACCAGACTCCAACTAAAAATGGATAGTTTACTGACAAGCTAAAAATTTTGGAAAATAAAAAAAGAGCAAAGGATAAAAGCAGGGAAAGGAAGACTCTTGTACCTGCTTGCTCAAGTCGGACCAACACAGGATACTGGATGAAAAGCTTTTTAATGGTCACAAGCAAAGAGGTCCACTCCTCCCGCCTCTCGTTCTGCACCACAACTCTAGAAAAAACACAGCCTGATGAGGCCCAGGAAAGAAGCTATGAGGGGGAAGTGAGAAGGGATGAACAAACTATAAAGAAATGCACAAAAGGGTGCATTGGGTGGTACATAGACTGAGGGACAAGAGGTGAAAAGAATTGGGAGGAAAACATACTTGTAAAAATCTTCATAAAATCTTCCCTCGTGATCCTGCCGAATTGATGCACGATGTGTTTCAGGAAACTCATCTGAAATGGGAGGAAAAGCACATCTTACCTCATGCTCTTCTATAGAAATGACTAATCTTTTCCAGCAAAAAGCTGTTCTTTCCATTAAAAATAAACAAACAAAGAAACAAACAAACAAAAGCCTCCAGCAAGCGAACTAAAAAACAAAATACTTTGAGAAATATCAGACCTCATATACAATAAAAAACTGCTTTAAACAAATATGACAGCTTGAGTATGATGAGGAAAATTTGCAGCACTCTTCTATGTAAGGTTTTGACTGCAGCACTTTCATAACAATGCCTGTGTACCTACTGTGCTTGATAGAGAATACTTTAAACATGGCAATTAAAAAAAGAGAAAAAGTCCCTGTCAGCCTGTGACCAACTTTCAAGAGATGAGATAGGTTTAAAAACGGAAACATGAAAATAGAGAATTTGCATACCTATAGATTTTGCTTCATAAAATGTTCTTGAAAACAGAACCACTGTCACTTCATGGCTGCAATTCTTCTCCTGTCCAGGAAGAACAAATGCAAAAAGAGAATGTGAAAAATCACACTTGGTAGAAAGTTGTGTATATACACATATAGTAACAGCCTTTCATCCCTCATACCTAGAAACAAAAGTAACTAACAAAACCTAGACTGTTGCATTAATGGATCTGCATGAGTGCTCCATCTGCCTCTCTGAAATAACAAATGGTCTGTCCTGCAGATCCGGTGCTGCTTGGCCAGATCACATTTACCAGGAGCACTCTCCACTAGTCTCTAAAGAAGCTCCTCTCTGTAGTTGCCAAGATTTTTTGTTAAGAAAACAGACAGATGACACAGTTTGTTTATACCCACAGCAATTTGATATTCTGATGTGTTACTGTTTAGAGAGATGCCCCCAACAATTACAGAAAAATAAAAAATTAAAACTGAACTCAGTCAACTACTTACCTTCCATTTTGTGAAGAGGTCAGCAAGGAAACCATTCACAGCTTTCTCAAAGTATAGATCCCCTGCAAAATAAAAATCTCCCAAGCATCAGATAACCATAGTTATTTCACCTATTGAAGTTAGATAAGGGGCATATCTAACCCTAAGATTCTAGGACAATTATATTTATTAAATCTCGAGCAGCTGTGTGCATAATAAAGGGCAATATCAATAAGATAAGATGGTAAAAAGATTAAAAAGCATGACTGTTTTATGATAAAAAGATTCAAAAGCACCATTTTTTTCAGAGGATGTAAACATGAGACTTAATGCCAGAAGGATCAGACCTTTAATTCATTTTTCCAACACATTTGCAGCACGCTGGGAAAGCATCTGTACTGTCTTTTAGGCAGAGAATGCACAACTGATCCCTGCTCTGATTTGAATAGTTGCCCAGCTCCATATGCCTCAACACATGGTCAAAGGAAGTGGCAAGAGGTTTGCTAAAGAATTAAGCCAGAAAAAAAAAATAGGATGACAACAGAGAAGTGACTCATTCTTAATGCCTGAAGCTGGAATACTTCCAGCTGAAGTTACCAACTTCAACCTGGGCTAAGGCAGGTTTCACTTCCTCAAGAAGCCAGTCTAGAGAAATCTAAAACATCAAGGTCCTCTTTGTACAGGACTTCCACACATTTCTGGCTTCAGGAATCACAAACTTGCACCTGCCCCCATCATCCCAACGTGTTCATATCCATAGAAAACCTTTCCAGTGCTCAGAGGGATTTAGTGGCTGAGATAATGGTACCCAGGCTCTACAGGGACAGGAGGAGGATGGCACAGACAGGGACAGAAATGGGTGGCACTGCAAGGAAGGATCTAAGGAAAGATCACAACACATCCTGGAGCACTGCTTAGGCCAAAGGCAGGATATTTTAGTTTGCTGGGAGTGGCAGAAAAAAATAGCAGGGGCAGAAAAGACAGCTGTGACCATCCACAGCCACAGTTACCTACATACCATAAATATCAAAATCCCACATTTCACAGCTCATCTGGATAAAAATATAAACCATGGCAGAAGTGGAGCGGAAGACCACCTGCAAAGGAAGGCAAGACCTCATTTAAAACCAAGTACATTCATTAGAAGGCCCAAATGAAGAGGTTAACTACACAGTAACTCATACAGCTCTGGCCCTTGCATCACAGGGAAATTCCCCTCTAACAAGTTGGTATTTCCCCTCTAACAATTCATTCCTAGCAGAGCTAAAGTTTAATTGTCCTGAAGTTATTGCCATTCTTCACCTCACAACACAGCCAATTCCAATGATCCATACAAAAATCCTGGCAGGCAAAGAAAGGAAGGGAAAAGCTGCTTTCCCCCTCTTTCCTGAACTCTTACCCGGGTGTCCTCACTGATGTATCCACAAGTGACTTTCTCACTCTTTACCCAGAGTTCACCTGCCTGGGCCCTGGAAGAAAAGAAGTGCAGAATATTTGAATATGAAGATTGGAGAATCAGTATTTGAGCAAGTAAGAGATGTACCAAAATCTGCACTCAAGGATGACTTATTTGGTTAAAACCTGATGTTTAACCCAAACTATGTCAAACAGCCATTTCCCTCTGCATCTGCACATTTCCTTGTCCCAGTGTCACTCCAAAACTGAAGCAATCCCCTCTGAACTATTAACACAGCTTGGGAAGGGGGGTAAATATTCAATCAGATAAAAATAAAATTATTTGGCCTCCATCAGAGGCCATGAGTGTAGCTGGCTGCCCTACTATTAGTTTCTTTTATCCCAAACCAAATAGAAACCTTCCCCCACCCCATGGTGCAGACAGAAATCTACAGATGAGTAAGAGAACAATGAAACATGAAGGGATTTTCAGAGAAGAGTCTCCAGTTGGATACTTAAAGTTAATGAAATTAAAGCACTAAGTAACAGTAAGCCCTCAGAGGAGGCACTGACCTGATACCTGCAAATTCAACTTTTTGGGTGACATATGCACATGTGCTGACCTAGGAAAGAAGAATTACATGTGTTAGAAGAGCAGGCTGAGAGTGAGAAGAACAATGTACATAAAACCCACTGGCACCATTCAAACATGATTTTTATGCCAGAAGTCACAAAATCCATTCAGTGTAGTTACTACTAATAGCTCAGCCTACAGAACCTCTGTAATAGACACAGAAAATCACTTTTAACACAGACCAGCTCTAACTGGGACCATTTGCACTTAGAGGAACTAAAGACTGCACTTCAGAGATGCAGGCAGAAGATACTCTAATAGCTGCTTATTAAGTGATACTCTCAGAGAGGGGACACTTCAGCATACTTCTACTTGAAAAACATTTGGATTCAATTCCTTCCAAATGCAGTAATCATTAAAATCCAGAACATAAGCAAAAAAACTCTTTACAGCATTTTCAATGCCCAAGGCAGTAATCAAAACTATACCAGTGGAGTAGGAAATGATGGGATTTGTTTTTCTGCAACATTTACAGCCATTTCTCCAAATCTGATGCGCCACTCAAAGCACAAGATCCTCAGGAGCTGCAGGCACTTTGTCTTTCTTTGGCTCTCTGCATTTTGCAAAGCACTTCTTTTCATCCACAGCAAGTAAAAGAAAAGGTTCATCACCTGCACCCTGCCCAAGGGCATCAGGGGCCTTACCAAACTCTTCTTCAGCCTCCACATATCCCCACGCCCAATATACTGATCTTTAAATGTCAG
>WBNP01004851.1:360640-390858 GCA_013401095.1 Passerina amoena
GCGCGCCGCCGCCCTCCGGGAGTTGGAGCGGGCCCGAGCGGCCGGCGCGGGCCCTGCCCAGCCCGGGCGCGGCGGAGACACCGGCGGTTGTGTAATTACCGAGAGCGGCGATCTCCGGTGCCGGGGCTGGCCGGTGCGGGGGCTGCTGCCGCGGAGAAGGAGCGGGGCTCGGGGCCGGATCTGTCGGCGCTGCGGCGCCGCTCGGAACAAAGGGTCGCCCCCGGTCCCGGCGCGGCTTGGCTCGGGCGGCACCGCCGGGACGGTGATGCTCTCCCGGGACCGGTGGCCTCCCGTGTTCCCGGGGGGCTGGTGCGAGTTTCCCCGGGGTCTGTACCGGCTGCTCCTGCTAGAGGAGCGCGGACCAGCGCTCGGCTGATGAGCCCGAGTTTTGTTAAACTGAGTCACTGGTGCCCCTCTGAGGCCTGGCTTAGCCCGTTCCTGTCCGTGAGCCTCCGGGAGCGATTGGCGGCGGCGTTTGCACGGCGGGGTTGTCCCGGTGCCGACAGCGGCGGTGTCAGCTCAGGCGGAGCTCCTGCCCCGTGCTCACGGAGCCGCTGCCCGTGCTCGGGGCTGTGTCCTGGCACAAGGCACCCTCTGCACTGCGGGGCAGCACAGAATGAGGGGCACAGTCTGCAGTCTGATGGCTTAGACAGTGCTCGTTTGAGGCAGAGAATGTGAAGAAACCTTGGAGCTTTTTTTCCAAAGACTAGAAGCTCATGAAAATCAGGAAATCAAACAATGCTTTAGTTCTAGTGAAGGAGGAGGATGTCTGATACAAGCCTCAGTGATTTGCTTTATAACCTCTTCTCAGGTTATTCAGAAGATGTGGTTAAATCTGCAGAGAGATGTTTGAATGTCGAAATGAGGCTTGGGAATATCTATTTCACTTTACTCTCTTCATTTGTTCATGAAGCATTTCCTTAGATACTCAAGTCTTTCTCAGCTCCTTTCTTAAAGACATATTTGGAAGTATCTTCCTTAAACATATATTCTTGAATCTTGAGGAATTAAGCTTTTCCTTTTAATCTAGTCCAGAAGTTGGATTTCAGTGATCCTTGAGGGTCCCTTCCAGCTCAGGCTTTTCTATGGTTAATCCAATGTACATTGATTTAACGTTGCTTTTATTTTTAGGATAAACTGAAAAGCTCAGGGCAACTGATCTTCAACAGCCCTGATGCTCTCATCTGGGGTGGAGTCTCTCCTTGATTCTTCTGTGTCTGCTGTAATAGAGGAGTTGTACACTGGACTGCCAGAGAGCATCTCCAGGGAGCTGATGGCAGTGCCGGGGCCCAGCCTGGGCTTGGATGCGCAGTCTGATGGGCCAGTGCCTGTGCTGGCACGCAGGGATGGGCCGTGGACTTCTGCCATAGGGAACTTCTGCCACAAGACACAGCATTTGGGGGATGTGCTCCAGGTGATTTCTCATGGGCCAGCAGAATCCTTTCCTGAAGAATTACTGCAGGCTGGAGACATTGCAGAGGATGAAAAAAGCAGGAAAAGACACTTTAGGAAACTAGACTGTTCTGGTGATGGGTACCAGAAAGAAGATGAAGAGGCACAAGGTGCTGAGGACCATCACGCTGAGCGTTGTCCTTTAACTCTGGGGGAAAGTTGGTCAGAACAAGTAAGTGAATGCAGAAATGAATCCCTGTGTGATAGTTTGAATTTAGGGTTAGAGTCACTAGGCAGTGGGTTTAGCAATGGGTTTCCTGGTTCTTTTTTGTGTCTCTAGTATAGAATCATAAAATGGTTTGGGTGGGAAGAGGACCTTGAAGTTCATCTTGTTCCAAGCCCCTGCCATGGGCTGGGACACGTTCCACTGGACCAGGTTGCTCAGAACCCTGTCCAGCGGGGTGTGTGTGTGTGTGTGTGTGTGTGTGTGTCAGTATCTGGATTATTGTGGGTCCAGTGAAAAATTAGACAATAGTTCAGTAGACCAGCAGTATTTTAAAATACCAACATTTTCACTTGCTTAAATACTGCTGGGATGGTGTAAGACAGATATGTAACAGAAAAAGGTGCACAGCTGAGTGTTTTACCTTAATTATTGGGTGTTGCATAATTTTGTGTGTTTAATTCCAAATTTTGATATCTGTTTGATTTATCTGACTTTTTTTAAAAAATTGATTTATCACTTTTCTGAAATTAAAATTACTAAATTCTTTATAGTCATTCAGTTTCCAAGATGAATTTTCACATCTTTCTAAATGCAGGTAGTTTGGTTGTGGGGTCATGGTTTGGTGGTTTTGCTGGCAGATCTAGGTCACCTGTTCCTGGCTTTGTGGGTTTGAGCCCAAGGAATAGCAGAAGGCAAGTTCTAATAGAGACACATCTTCCCAGGAGTCTGGTGGTAGTGGTTTGGGGGTGTGAACTAGACTTGGAGACTGGATTACTCTTCTCATTCCAATTTTCATCAATTTGCATTTTAAGCCATGTACTTATATTTTAGCTGCCACATCACAAGACTTTATTGCTGTTTAATACAGCAGTGGTTTGGGGATAAATCCTTAGTGCAAGGCTGCCTCTGGCCAAGGCTGATGTGTCTGGAGGTTTCTTAGTGAATTTCTTATTCTGAACTAACCCAGCTGAGCAGATGCAGTCCCTGAGACCTGACACACTTAAGAAAATCTGACCATTTTTCTGTCTAACCACAGCTAACCATGTCTAACCATATTTCTGTCTTGTTTCAGGAGGACCCTCACCTAAATGAGCAAGAGGCAAAGTCTTTGAGAACCTATTGCACAGAAATTGCAGGATCTCTGAGGAGCACAGGTAGTTATTTTAGCTGTACATCCCTTTCCAGCCCCTGCTTCTCTCACAGTTATTTATTACTGATTTAAAATGGATGAGTGATTGTGGGATGGCTCATTTAGAAATTATTACTATCAAACCTTAATGCTTTACTTTCTCCTGGCAGGGTATGTACTTGCCTCAAGACCTTTTCTGTAGAAGATGTGGTTTAGTTATTTGTTTCCAAAGCAGAAGAGGTTGTTAATAGCAGATGTTTTGCATTTCCTTTTGTTTCAAAGATGGAGTGTATGAGAGCAGTAATAACATGTATATAAAAAAGTATTACTCATTCATTTTTGAGTGTTCTAAAAAAGAAGAAAATTAAAAGTGCAGAATCCAAAGAAAGAGGACAGCTAAAGTAATTATTAATTTCATTATAATCCTCCATAATTTTCTAGCTCCAAGTACTTTGGTCACTTTTTCTGAATCTAGTAATTATTTTCTTTCCCCTGCTGCTATCTTTATCTAAACTTGTATTTAGCTGACAAATGCCATCTAGTCTTGGTGCTTGCTAGGAAATAGGGAAAAGATCTGCAGAAGTCTGAGTAAATATGTTCCCTGTAAAGTTTTGAGTAAGAAGATTGTAGTTTTTTTAATTAGCACCTTCTTTGTGATTTTACAGAAAAAAGTTTATTAATAATCCAAATTGCTTGGGCAGATGAGGTAGGTCTTGTTTTCCTGTGGATGAGTTACTGACAGAATGTCTCCAAGGAAGAAGAAATGGAAAAGGCCACACAATGGCCAGCCCTGTTTCTAGGCTGGAGCAGATCAAGTCCCAGCCTATGTTGAATTCTGATGTTACAAATAAGCATTATTTGAATGTTGGCCATGGCTTCCTGTGTGTTAAGTTCAGGACCTGCATTCACCAAGCTTGATATTAGAGGAATCTGAAATGTGCAGGACTTGGAATGCTGCTCATGGCAATGTCTGTAGTGAAAAGGATTGGTTTGGTTACCTTAGCTTTGTGGTGGAATAGTTTGTTTTTTCCTCTAAAGACTTGTGCTAAAATTGATAGCATCAATTCTCACTTTTAAGAACATTTGGTAACCAACACTGCACGGAGTGTTGTGTACAACAACAAAAGGTACTTAATAAGCCAAATGCCTTCTAAATTTAGCATATGGTTCTGATTTGCTTTATTTTTTTCTTATGCAGAAGAAAACCAAGCAAATGTTCAGGTGACAGCTGAAACTCTGCCAAAGCTCACTGAAGAAGTACAAGGTATGAAGGCTGATGGGACTAGGATATTTAGTAAAGCAGGATACAGGAATGACAGAGTGAGAACAGGTCTTCCACCTGAGGGCAATCAATGCCCAAACATAGACACAGTCATGGCCAGAGCTGGGGTTTCAGAAACCAGCATCTTAGGTTTTTTACAGCCTTTAAAAGTCATGGACATTGGAGCAGCTGCAGATCATCCACAAAAAGCAAGTGACTATAGTGGGTCAGAAGCCCTTGCTGCCATGCCATTGAGAACAGGGGGGAATGGTGTATCTGTTTTGGAGGTTAGAGAAGAAAAGTTACCCAGACAAAATCCTCTTGATGAATTCAGTACGTCATTTGCTAATTGCCAGACTTGTCAGCAGGATGAAGAAAATGATGCTTATGACTTCTTTAAGGGTCCTGTACCTGAACAAAATGAACCTCTTGAGTTGTTCTTGGCAGAAAGCTGTAGAACACTCTCCACACAAAGTTCTGAAGTTTTATGTCCAGCTCTGAAAAGCAGCTGTTATCTGGACTTTGAAAATATGCCACCAGAAGGCAGCTCTGCAGTTCACAGAATAATCAGTGAAACCCCCCAGAAGTACCTTCCCCAAAACATCAAACACCACACTCTTGGTGATCATGGAACTGGGTTTTTAAAAAACCAAACCTCCACATCTGTACCACTAGAGCAGATCTCAGTGGTAAGGAAAAAAGGATTACCTAGTGCAAAACCTGAGCCTAGGGAATTAAGTGCTGCTATAGGAAAATCATACAGCTCTGAATCTGAAGAAGCAGCTGAAGTCTGGAGAAAAATTGCTGTGGGAGATAACATTGAAATTTGTAGCTGGCCTGAAGCTCAAAAGGCTGCTAATTCTGAGCAGTGTCATTCTCCAGTTTTTAGTTCTGTTGCTTCATCTCCTGAGGAGTTCTCAAAAGAAAAATGTAAAATACTCCCACCAGAGGGTGATAAGTTGAAAAAGGACCAGTGGCAATTCTCTGTCGGTGACCCATGCAAGAATGATACAAAAGAAAATAGTTTGTGGGTGGAAAAGAGTAACATTGCTTCCCATGAAACTGGGCAGAGAGACCTATGCTTTTATAGTACTGCCAATAAAATCCCTCCTCTCAGTAACCACAGCTGTCTTCATCTTGGTACCAAGCTAGAAAAAAACTCACCCAAGGCACAACTGCTTGAAAAGGAATCTGAGAGCACTGCAACACCAGAAGAGTTGGCTGGTGGTTTAGCTGGAGCTGCAGAAGCTGATAGTAATGACAGCTCATCCACTGGGAACAAAAGAAATTTGTTTTATACACTAAATGTAACTCTACCTCCTGTTTTACAAAAATCAAGAGAACCTCATTATAATGAGTGTCTTCCTTGTACTGATAATGAAGCTTCATGCAGGGACAAGGCTTGGGATAATTGGTCTAGAAAAGAATTAATTGGTGCTTCTGGAACAACAGCAGAACAAGTTGCTGAAGTTTTGCTTCATAAAGACAAATTCAAGTCTTCTGTAAATTCCGTGACTTTTGATAACCCTAATACAGCAAGCAGAGTATCCCAAATGAATATAAAATCTTCTGCAGGAAATACAGAGAGAGTGATCACTGGTTTAGAACATGAACATTGTCACACATGGCTTTGTTATAACAAGAGTATAAAAAACCAGTGTACAGCTGCCAGTACTCGCTGTATTTTATCAGGGAGTACATGTGTGGATGAAGCTTTCCTGAACAGTCAGTCTTTTGGTGTTGAAGTTGATAAGATTGAAGAAGAGGATAATTTGGAAGGAATGTCTTCATCAGGATATAACAGTAAAGAGGCAATGATCTTTCCAAAAGCACACACCCCTTTGGCACGTGGATCTCTTCTTTGTGAAAATGACTGGGGCAACAGAGGTAGAGCTCTGCATGGGACAAATGATATTCCCACAGGACAAACCATGTTTTGCTCAGCATATGCTGCAGAGAAATCTGCTGCTACCTTGGCAAGAGATGAGGTTTCAAATAAGAATATGGAGGTTGTGGAACAATTTGATCTTTGTAAAGGAATGGGCAGTGAAATTGTTTGTGACAGAGACGAGGCAAAAGAACACATTGGCACGTGTGCTGCCCAGACAGATGGGTTTGATAAAACAAGAGCTGTGGATTCCCCAAATGCTCCTGAAGGCAATCAGAGAAATAGGACTCGTGATCAGCCATTGGTCAGATATTTGAACAAAAACACCTGTGCTCATAATTTTGGATTTTACAGCTCTCTGTTAGGCCCATGGAAGAGAGAACTGGACACACATGAGCAGGAAGAAATGCCAGTGCTCACAGCTGATCCCTGCCAGTGTAGCCCTTCAACCTGTGATCCACAGCCAGCACTGGACAATGTGAATGTTCCAACACAACCTGCTGGCCAAACAGAGGAGACCCTTTGTCCCTTGGGAAATCCCTTTCATGCCTGTCAGAGTGAGTCTGATGTCCCCCTGCTGGGCAGTGAGCAACATTTGGAAAGTTTAACCAACCAACCAAACACTGGCTCACAAAGCACAACCGGTTCTGTGGAAAGAGACAAAACTGATCCTAATCACAGTGAAGAGGTTCTGCTGAAAACAGGTGGTGACCTGCCTCTGTTAGACCATAAATGTGCAAGAGAAACCAGGTTTAAAGGAGCTGTACAAGAGAATGCAATGGGTTTGGACTCTTTAATTGGTGTGAAAAATGAAGATTCTTCAGGATCCATGGACTCCATTAGTGATCTAATTGAAGAGAAGACAATCAGACCACAAGAACATGAGAACAGATGTGAAAGAAACAATAAAGGAGCTCTTGAAGAAAACTTTTCTGATGACAAAGCACAGTGCTCACAGCAGGCTCGTTTTATCCAATGTGCAAAAGAGAAAACAGAGCTGGTGTTTGCAGGGAACAAAATGCAGCAATCTTTGCCAAAGAATAAGTGGTTGGTGGAGAACCAGGAAAATATAATTAGTGCTCAATTTCTGCCCATTTCATCAATTCATGGGAGTCTTTCACACAAGCCAGAAAATAGGAATATGCTCTCAAATACTGAAAACAGAGAAAGTCTGAGTATAAAGCCTATCTTAAATAACTCTCACCCACAGTTAACTATTGAGCCTGGTAAAGAAACTGATGCTCAAAGGGGTGTTGGTCCATCTCATTTTGGAGAGTTTGACATCCAAGAATCTTGTGTTGAGACTCAGGCAGATTCAGAAACTGTGTCAGCTCTGAACTCTCACATCTCTCTGCCTGAGAAAGAAAAGCTGTGTATGTCACCCAAGAGTACACAAAGAGATAATTGTGATTCATCTTCTGCTGAAGTTTTCAGCAAAGATACTTCAATGACAAAAATCCTTTCTGTAACAATTTCTGTTAAGAAAAAAATCCAGCAATATTGAGGCTCCATCTTCAGGGAATGAATCAGCAACTGGCAATCTGAATGATGCCAAAAGCTCAAGAGTTTGTGCCCACAGCAAAGGAAGTCTGAAAGGTGAGGGGGTTTGCATGCCAGCTGTGAAAGACATGGACATGAGCTCACCAAAAAGTCCTCCTGGTCAAGAGAAATTTAAGAATACCTGTGTACAAGAGATGATAGGAAAAGAAGGAGCCCCTAGAGGAAGGCTGCCCAAAGATTATCCATGGGCCTTGTTGGAAGATTTTAAAGAGTCTGGTAGCAAAATAGTACCCCTCAGGACTGAGAATTATGGAAAGGTTTTGGAAGAAATCCCAAGATCCAAACTGAATAATCTTTCAAAAGAAAGACAAAATGATACAAAGCTCCCAAACTCAGCAGGTACCAGTGTACTTTCAGAAACTGTGCATGACTGTGAGGCTGGAGCTGTATCTGCCACAGAGGCTGCCCCAGGAGTGCAGGATGATGCAACGCCCACATTTTCTCCACCTCTGAGCACACTATCAGACAGCTGCAAAGAACCATCCCCAAACTGTGTGGTTTGCAGTGAAGCGTGTGTGCCTTACAAATTAAATGTATGGAGCAAAGATAATGTAAAGGAAGTAACAAAAAGCCAGGACAAAATACCAAGTGGTGCAGTTTCCAAGGAAAATGGGGCTTTATGTTCAGAGAGACTTGATCAAATAGAGGAACGTCAAGTATTTATACAGAAGAAGTATGGAAAGATGGAAGTACTTCAGTTGGGCAAGGCACAACAAGAAATGAAGTTAGAACATCAGGAGAAAGCAAAAATCATACTGCAGCCAAGTATGTTGCACAGTTCTGAACTCTTACACAGCTCTTCAGCTGAGTCGATGACATCTGGAAGTACAAAGTTTGGAGGTGCTTCAGAGGAGATTGTTGCTGTAAGAGGCAGTGAAAGTAAACTATGTAGCACTTTACAAGAAGTTAAAAGGCCAAAGATTACCACAGATTTTATTAGTTCACAGTTTTTGAAGACTCAGGATTCAGAAATGGAAAACCTGAACCTTAATTTAGGGTATGATGGGATCCCTGGTGCCTTTGGAACTACAAATAAAAGAAGAGGAACTACAAATAAACTAAGAGGACCTCTTCCATTAAAAATACAACCTGGAAGGACATGCAAAAAAGTTCCCACATTATATCAGCTAAAAACTGTAAGAAAAATCAAAACAATTAAAAGTTCACCTGTCTCTAAGATTCCCCTGGAAATATTCCCTAAACAGGAAAACCCGCTTCTGGAATCTTTGTATTTTCCATGTAAATCACCACCAGTGGAAAAGGAAACAGCCATGAGATTTGTGCATATGCCAAGGCAGAGGGCCAAGAGGTGCAGTTTGTTGAACAGCTTGAAATTTAGAAAACGTACCAAAGAACCAGCATTGTTGAGCAAGTTGTCTGCAATGGCCAGCAAGCTCCTGGCCCCTGCCAAAAGCAGCCGTGACTTAGAACCTCTGCCATATTCTTCTGAAATTCTTCCAGTGGGTGACAGGTACAGCCAATGTAGATCTAAAAATCTCTTGGAAGCCTTTTCTTGCATTAACAGGAACGTACACTCACGCTGGGCTGACAGCTGGTGCACCAAGATGTTCAGCTTTCAGCCTTTGGCACTTTATCCTGTAGAAACTACCAAAATACTTTCTTCAGACTTAAGCCACAAGCCTCCAGCCTCTTTCTTGGACACCTCAGTTTTCCCAATTTCTTTTCACATAAAATTGGACTCCAGTCCTGTGACAGACCTCAGAGGGATTACATCCCAGCACTCTGTACATCACAGCCCAGTTTCCAGAGAAACTCCAGCACCAGCTTCAAAGTGGACTTTGTCTTTTCTCCTTTCTCAGAGCTGTTCAGATACAACAGCTTTCCAGGAAGATTCCTGTGTAAAAAATGATCTTCATTCCTCTCACTCCACAACAACCCCCAGGACTGTTGCTGTTCATCCTGACCCTGGAAGAAGAGGAGGTTGTTCCACGCTCGGCCTTCACACAGTGTTAGCACTTTCTTCCCCTGGATGTTACAGGATTTGGACAAGAAGAAGAAACTTAACCAGCCATATTCCCACCATCCAGAGACTGTTTATATCCCAGCTGGCCCAGGGTTTGAAAGGGGCCAGGCTGCCGAGGTGTGTGTCCGCTGGGCTGGTGTCCTCACTGCCGTACTCCCTGGGCAGGGTGTTGTCCATATGGAGTCAGCACGGTCCCGCTGTCTGTCCTTCCGAAATCACTCCTCTCCTTTCCAATCACTGCAAGTGGCAGCCAAGTGTGGCCATCGAGAACAGGTAAAACCCATCACCTTATTTCTGAGATTAAATGTGTGCAGGGTATATTCTTGCTCCTTTTTGGGAGGGAGAGGGTGATTGCAGCTTGCACTGCAGGGTCAGCTTCTCCTGTTCCAGATCTACACATTGTGCTCCAGGAATGGCTCAGCGTGGAAGATCCTTTCTTACAGAACAGTCTTTTAGCTGAATTGAAATATATTTGCCTTTGGTTCTTTAATACTGTCCTGTTTTGGCAGAATGGCTAACTCTATTTTCTTCTCCCTTGCAAAATATACACACCATGCATCAGAGTATATAATGCAAAAGGTGAGCTACTTCATTAGGTCTATTCAGAGTGACTGCAGAGGAACTGGATTTCGGAGGTAGGAAAGTTTTTTTCAGAGGTCTGAGCCACAAATACCCCTTGGAACCACTGTAAAATGCTCAATATCAGGTTAGGAAGAATTGTAAAGGGCGGGGGGTGTCATTCAGTAACATTTTTAATTGTATTCCATGACCATTCTATGCTAATTGAAACCTCTTTATGCATGCTATGGCTTTTCATATGTGATGTTGGCACAAGCAAATGTAGCTCCAGTTAACATTGGTAATGAATTTTTCTCTGTGTGTCAATCTTGTTACGAGTGGGAAGAGGACTGAAATCTACTTTGCATATTTAATTTTTCTTTGCTATGAGCATTTAAGATCATTTTGCTAATAAAAAGAATGAAAGAAGTTCCTAGCTCTGTTCCAGGATTTTTGCATGCCCTTGAGCAGAGATTTTGCCCTTTATCCCTCAGTAACATAGGTCAGTTCAATCCCTGATTTTGCCACCTTGCAATTCCTGGGCAGAGAGCTTCATGAGCACTGTACCAAAGTCTATTTAATTAATTAGTTTAATTAGTGTGGCAGTCTGTGGAGAACTGTTGAATTTAGCCTGTGTCACAGATTGACACAAGTGTAACCAAAACTCTTGCCTGATAACAAATGCTGCACTTTGCTTTGTATAAATGGGTAACATACCTAAAAGTTTATCACTTGTTAGTATAAATTCTAATGTCTGCCAAAGGTGTGAATGAGCTTGTGAAACCACTGCTCTGTTCTGGAGTTGTCTGCACTAAAAGAATTCAGTTGAATAATGGCATAGAGACAACTTTTGCAGCACATTTTATGGGACTTAGTTCCATTTTCATTCCATACTCTGAAAGTGATCATACCAGTAAAGTACAGTTTGAGCACTAAACTTTAAAATAACACGTTGTTAAAAACAAAAAATCATATTTTTAAAACTTAGTTGTGTGTATAAGGTGAATTGAGTGTTTTGTGTTGCTGAGACATGCTCTCCTTGGACTGGGAGATGAGAACTTGGGGTTTTCCCACATCCCTACGTGTGCAGGCTCCTCAGCAGCTCGGGCCAGCACATCCAGTCAGCTAATGTGTGAGAGGATTTCATTCCTGATGGAAGGAGTCATTGGAAAAGTGCTTTTCTATGAGTGGTGATCTTTTTCCAAAGGGAGAGTATTCAAATCAAACATCTTCACTTCAAGTGAAAAATAATCCAGAGTTAAAATACCCTAAAACTCAATTTGTTTTTTTGTCTCTAAAATACCTTACAGTTATGTGTATGAGACAGACATAAATCTGTCCCACTCAGATGTTTGGTACATAAATATTAGAGGTATGTTTGGTGCAGTATAAAAGCCTTTTCAGCTCCCACTATGACAGAAATTCTTGCCTGTTTAAGATAATTAAAAATCAGAAAAATCAAAAAGTTCCCTGCAGGCCATTTTCATCTGGAAAAGATTTGTTCTCTTTAAAATATTTTGCTCAGAATTAGTGTTCTTAATAACCAGGAGAACAAGGAACTAAAGTAGTTGCCCTACCTAACTTCCAGTGTCAGTAATAAAAGCATTCTTTCAGTGAAGTTTTTTTCTAATTAATGCTTATTTGAATTAAAAATTTCTAAAGTGATTTCCTTCTGTCCTTGTAATTTTGTATTATTATTGCATAAAGCAATTAGCTCTGTCTCTGACAGAGAGGGCTCTGCTGCATTATGGATACAGGTTCCAGTAACACTGGAATAATGAGTAGAATGTTGAAACTAAATGTTACAGTTCTGACATAAGTAATAAACACAATAACTGGCTCTTTCTGACCTCTTTGTGTGTAGTTGGATTTCCCTGTGCTTCCAGCATGGCTGGTTTTCATTTCCTTTACAGAACTCCTGTCTGGCTGTAACATCTTTGCTTTAGAACAGTGAAGTGCATTTCACTGCTGCTTAGAGAGAACAGCAAATACAAGATTTGCTGTTGAATGTAATAAAAGCTGTCCTGAGTGATTTCCTGCTGTTAACAATTTGGGAACAAAAGTAAAGCTTAATATCAAAGGACTTAGAGCTGCTGTGCTGACTTTTATGCCATAGAATTCTGGTCATTACCAACCCTTATGGAAAGGCCTTTGGTTATTGCAATCAAGTAAGGATATTGCAGGCTGTGGGAGTTAGAGACAACAGGGAGTTAATTTAATGGAACTTCCTTTTACCTGTTACTGTTGCCATTATGCACTATTTCCTTTAGTAACCAAGTCCTTCAAGGTTTTTGGTTACTTAAATTGTAAAAACTTGGGGTTTTGAATAAGGAAAATAGACTTTCATAGAAAAAATTACAATTTTCAGACTTTAAATAATTATGACTTTTAATATTACTGTCTCACTCTCTTTCTGTGCCTTTATTTCCTTTTCTCATTACTACCATTTTTAAAGGAAAGCAGGACAGTTTCCCTAACAATGAAATTTAGTTACCTAAACAGATGTGGCTTTCTTTTGTATCATCTTAGTCTTTCATTCTCATTCCTGATATGAGCATCTTGTCTTACAGTCCAGTTTATACTAATAGTTTTGCCCTGATCTTTTTATAGTGTAGCCCTAATTTCTGTCTGTCTTGTTTTGTTTTGTTTTTTCATTCCTCTTTGACCCAGCTGTGCCATGTTACCACACTCACCTGTCCAGAGTATGGGAGCACTGCAGACTGCAGGCCACGTGACACAGTGAGTATCTGGGGTGTTGGTATTTATGCTGAGTTGTGGGATCATAACCTTCCTCAGAAAGCCATTGGTAATGTCATTTTGGCTTTCAGATTTGGCAGTTCACTCCCAGAACAGCTTTCTGATTAGGAAGTGGGTGAGGAAAGCTGACTGGGTGATGTAATGGAGGAGTGGAGGGGCAGTTATGCAAACACCACAAAGAACATTGGACAGAACAGTTCTGTTACTTTCAACCATGTTGTGCCACTTCTTATGAAATGAATATGTGAAATTACAGAAGTTTGACTCCTTACTTGGATATAAGTCCTTTCTGCCTTAGCAACTGGATGATAGGTGCTGAAACTTCTTTCTACTCCTTCTAAGTGCAGGGCTGGCAGGTATCACAGCTATATTTTATCTGTAAATAAAAAGTATGATTAATAGTTGTGTCAAAGAAATTTGCTGGCAGGAGGATTGATCCCTTTCTGTCAGTTCATACATAGAGCTGGATACTGTTCAGCTGTATGAAAAGGAAAAGAGTGGGTTTTAAATGACATGTTCAAATACTCTGGCAGTTTAGTTGGTGTCAGTATCAATGTGGGGTGCAGCAGCTTTGGGCTGCATGTGTGTGCCAGAGTTCACTTATTTGGGCCATTTCTGTGAAATGTGTTGATTTTTTGTGCCTATATTGCAATTTAGGAACATCTCCTGAAATGCTGCTGCATTACCAGTCTACACACATTCCCTTTTTCTCTGTTACAGTCTGGAAACTTCATTCCCTCCTCCATTCCCAAAGCCTCACACACTTCCAGAGCCACTGCCATCTCCCCCCAGGCTTTCAGCATCTGAGCTCCACATCCCTGCCCTTGATGAAGCAGATGCTTCTGTTCCAGCCTGTCTGAGGTCACAAGATGACACAGAACTGAAAAAAGTGAGTTCATTTTATATTTTAGACCTCTCAGACTCTTGGTTCTCCAGAAGCTGAAGCTGCTGCTGCTGGATATTATCAAGTAACTGTTAAAGATGAGGAGAGAAAACAGGCTGCAGGTCCTACTCTGCTGGGAGGAATGTTTATTCTATAGATAATGTATATTCAGAATAAAAAGAAATTCTCTTGACTAGTATGGTTTTAATTTCTTTGATTTTAACTCTTCCATCTTTCTTTCTTAAGACTGAGCCAGAAAAGAGGCCAAAGAAAGTCTCACAGATCCGAATCAGGAAAACTGTTCCTAAGCCAGACCCTAACCTTACTCCAATGGGACTACCCAAACCAAAAAGGTGAGCAGTGCCTCTGAAATGGACTCAAAGCATTTGAGTGTAATCATTTCCATAAATGCTTCTCTTACCACCACTATTTTATACAGCCCCAGTTGAGTGACATCTGATGTTTACTTCCTTTACAAGAAATGATTGACACAGCTCTATCAACTGGATCAAAACTACTGACTGGAGTTTAGGCAAAATGTGAAAAAAGCAAGCTGCAATGCAATCATTTTTCTAAAGAAGAAAGACGTTTTTCTTGATAAAGTGAAAATCAGTCAACCTGCAGTGCACAGTGAGATGAAGTGATCTGTTAGGAAGTTCTGTTGATGCAAATTTTGTTGGAGTTTTTCAGTTTCTTTGTTTGGGGTATGATCTTAGGGGGAAGCATTAGTTCAGTGAAAGTGTGAGGAATTACAGTGCCAGATGTAGATGAAGTTTTCCAATCAGTCATCTAGTGTGCCTGCTAGTCATACTGGTCAGATTAATCTTATTTCATCGAGTTTGACTTCTGTCCTAAACCCAGGTACCACCTTTGACAAAGGAATGCATTTCTTCAGAGATCAGCTTGGTAACTGTCAATAACTAAAAGCACTCTCAAGAGATGGAGTATTAATCTGTTAAACTGTAAGAGGACTTCTCATCTTTCACAAAAAGGTGAAGGGCATTTCCCCTTTTGAGCATCATTATTTCAGAGCATCACAGAATGGTGGAAGGAATATTGATCTCTGCAGAAAGGGCAAATCCTGACACCGACCTTATAAAAACACCCTATGACATTATGTACTTAATGAGCTCATTTTTCATTCCTCCTGGTCCCCAGTTAGTTAAAGCTTAATTAGTTAGCATTTCATGTAGGCACAGAATGCAAACAGTACTTGTTTCTTGTAAATCTGCTTGCTGTGCAGAGAGATTGTTTTGAGATTCTTCCTTCTAGATTGATTTGTCATTACTTTTTCAGGCTTAAGAAGAAAGAATTTAGTTTAGAAGAAATTTACACAAACAAGAACTATAAGTCCCCTCCTCCTGCCAGGTTGGTTCTGCTTCCTAATAAGAAAATGTGGGATAAATGTAAATTAATTGGTGAGGGGGAGATGAAAGGTGTATGAAAGCTAAGAGGGAGATATATTCTTAAAATTGGTCTAGTTTAAACTGCTAGAGAACGTTAATTTGAAAATAGTATCTTTACTGTTTGAATTTCAAAAAGTGAAGTAGAATATGAACTAAGAATTTGCAGCTGGTTAAGTATGGATTTATATATTTTTTCACTTATCCATTCATTCCAGTCTCCATCAAAGTACAGTACTTTCCAAAATTCAAAGGGAATTACATGTTCTTTAAAATACTAACAATCATGGCCTGTCATCAAATGTTCAAACTTATTTATTCTGTAAAATTGAGATTCTATAATTGTGCTTTAGAACTGAAATACAAAAAGATTCTACCCAAATGTCTGTGCAGCTGGCAGTGATGTGCATTGTAGGAGGTGTAAGGTGCAGATAACATTACAAGAGGTGTGGAAGGGCTGTAAAAATATAAAAGTTAGAAGTGTGTTTACCTGGGTTATGAAATCCCCCAGTCCCCTGTCAGTGTAAGGTGGCTGCTGGTAAGGTATTCATGAGTTCTGTTCTTTTTTTTACCAGGAGCTTGGAAACAATCTTTGAGGAGCCCAAGGAGAAAAATGGACACTTGATCTCTGTCAGCCAGCAAAAGAGAAAGCGCATTCTGGAGTTTCAGGACTTTACTCTTCCCCGGAAAAGGAAGACACGAGGCAAAGTCAAAGCAGTGGGGAGCTTCACCCGAGCAAAAAGAGCTGCACTGCAGAGTGCAGAGTTAGATGTTCTTCTGAGTCAGAAGCTAATGGACCTCGAAGCCTTTTTTGCAGAGCAGGCTGAGCAGGAGCAGGCCTCCAGCATTGAGGGAGCCACTTAGCTGGAAAGGGTCCAGTCAGCTTCTTTAGTATTTTTTTCATGGGAGAAATCTACTGATTTCTTCCTTCCTTACTCTGCCACTCTGCTCTAACATCTGATAATCAGTTTTTGG
The DNA here is from genome assembly GCA_013401095.1 of Passerina amoena. Lineage (NCBI taxonomy): Eukaryota > Metazoa > Chordata > Aves > Passeriformes > Cardinalidae > Passerina > Passerina amoena. Next base: position 376,657 of record WBNP01004851.1, read on the forward strand.
CTGTGACCCTCTTTAAGGTGCTATTTTTTTTTTAAATGCTGTCGGAGGGATTCTTTTAAGTCCCTGTTTGAGTGTAACACAGCCATGTGAAATTTACCCTTCCTTTCTCAACCTCTGGAAATTACTGCTTATATTTAATGAATTATGTTTATATATCTTTTGGGGGTAGAGTAGGAGTGTCAGGGAGGAAGTAGTGCACCTTCAGTGATGCTAGAACTCTGTACTCCAGATCATTTGCACATTTGAGTCTGCTGTTGTTACTGTAATGGCTATTTTTAACAAGCTGACAAAAGAGATGTGGTGTTTGATAAAGAAAAATTCTAGCAAACACATTCTTGATATACCACTAACTTTTTGATAATTAAAAGTAGCTGTCTAGGTTATCATTCAATTGTTTCTTCCTTCTGTTAACTTAGAAGGTTCCTTCTAAGTATCTTTGCCCTTCCTGGCTCCAGGCAGCAGAAGCCTCACATAATTAGACATTAAATAACTTGCACTTTGTATATGCTTCTTTTAACACAATTCAACTCAAAAAATGTAATGTTCTAAGGAAAAATGGTGCCCAGTACTATTTTTTCCCAAACAGTAGAATTTTTTACTTACTTGGCTGATGCCAGCTTCTTCTCCAGAGGAAAAGGTAATTGGTCCATGAGGGTGTTAAGCTGCAGGATACATAGGCAGAGATTTTTATTTAACTGAGCTGAGCTGCTGCATGCAGGGAGGACCAGCAAAATCTTTGATACTTGTTTTAAAGTTATTTTAATTCAATTCATACTAACTTGATTTTAATGTCAACAAGAAGGGTGGTTTTTTTTTTTTTTACAATTTTAGATTTACAATTCCTGTAGCTCATAATTAGATGCTCTCTGTACATCACTGTTGTACATAATAGCCAGTGCTGTACAAAGAGCCTCTGAGTATGGGGACATTGTTTTTGTTATGTAAGGCCATTTGTAATTATCTGATGCAGCACTGGGCAATTTCTCAGCTCTACCTTTGGAAGGAAGAGAGCTCCCTTCTGGCATAACTTCTGTTAAACTTAACTTGAAGCATAATTCCAATGCTAGCTGCTGTTCAGGTAATTTCTGTCCCTTAGTGCCTAGAGAAGTTATTCAGGCAAAGCTGTCATTGCTGGGATGCTCAAATTTAATTAGTTCTGTTCTTTCTTTCACTTGTCACTTGAACTTGCACTTTCTTATTTATCTACCCATATAATAGAGTTTCTATTTACCTTCAAATTGAGCAAATATCTAGTGGGTGGGTATTTTTTATAAAGTCCCAATAAATGCAGGACTGCAAATACCATCATTATCTTCTGTTGCTCTACCACTTCTGTTACTGACCAAACAGAAAACTAAATGTTAACAAGCAATCTGTTGAATTGCAGAGCTTTGAGAGTAGAGAAATGGAAGAGAATTATTACAATGTGTGTGCCTGAGTCTTGGAAGAAATCTAACCTGGGTTTGTTTTGCTCCCAGCTTATGTGCTGGGATTTGTAGAAGTTTATATTCTTGTTTTGAAGGCTAATTATCTTTAATCAGGAAGACTGAAGAAAAGAGAGGAGTCCACACTTAGAGTAGTAGTGTTTGGAGTTTGAGGGTAAAATAACAAGGTAAACTTTGAACATATTGATATAGTATTTTTCTGGTTAACTTACTGGGCTGTTGTAGAACATTCTAATTGATCCTCTTTATTTTTGTAAAAAGAAATCCCTAAAAAACAAAGATCAACTGCCTCTTAAAAATGTTTGAAAGTTTCCCTATGTTGGCTTATTAGCCCAATTATTGACTAGTTGGAAGTGGTAGCAAGAGTGAGAGATATATTTTTATGGATTTATGCTATAGAATGGATTTGTTACAGAGCATTCATTCACCTTCTATTAATATGGGAGGCTTCCAGTGACACAATTAAGCTGTAACCTTACTGGGGCTTTCAAGGAAATAAAGACTGGGGTGGGGGGGAAGAGACTTGGGTCCAGGAGAGGTTCAGATCTCTAATGTGCTTCAAAACATGGAATGTGTTGAGTCTTTTCCTTTGGGTTATGGTGGGTTTTGTTTAGGGTGGGTTTTTTTTTTTTTTACTTTCTTCCCTGTTCTCTCTTGTTTCTGATTGCATTGAAGTAAGATTTATGAATTTTTTTCCTACAGTGGAGAGAGCAGAGCAGAGAAAACACTCAAATACTCTTCAGTTTACAGAAATTGGATGAATTACAAAATGATGTTGGAGTTGTTTAGCTTCTCCCAGACCTTAGTTTGTGGAAACCCAAACACACAGCATTATTCTCTTTTGGTTTAGTGTTTGTATGACAATGTAAGCTAGTGGAGACCAAGCATCTTTTCCCCTCCCCAGCATACAGGTGTCAGTCCTGCTTATGCACTTTTTTGGTTTTTTCCTTTCCCACCTCTGTTTCTGTTTACAGCACTCATGGAACAGCCATGTTCCTTGTGGCTGCTGCTGTACACTGGGAGTGATGACTGGGCAAAAGCTGGGCATTTCCATTCTGAGCTGCTTCTGGCACAGCTAATTAAAAGAAAAAGGTGTAGAGGATTCATCTTTTGGGGTCTTGCATACATCCCTAGCAGAAGGATATGTACACTTGCTTTTCATTAAGTGGACTCACTCCAGTGGGGATGTTTTTGTATCACCATGGAAAGTCCATCACAAACTAATGACCAGAACAGCTTGAGAAGGATTGCAAAGCTTTTGCCATGTCCTGTCTCTTAGTAGAGCCAAGCAGCTCTTTGCTAAATTGAATAAAAAACTCATTGTTTTCATCATGCTATGACTGGAGCAGCTAAGGCTCCTTAATGTATGTACAGCATTTGCCTGGCTGGCTTGTGTCTGCATACATTTGAGTTCCTGTGCTTGCTGGATATGATGTCCTGCAAGTAGTTCTCATTCATAGTGTTTTATTTCAGGTGGGCCTTTGGTATATTATGTTCCAGGTGCTTTTCTAGACTATGGATAGTAACTGTGGATTAAAAGTCTGTATGATGCTATCAAGGTAACAAATAGCTCAATGAGAATTTGTACATTTGTGCCATAAGCTTCCATCATGCTCTTGGCATTTTGTTTCTGTTCAATATTGTGTGAATCTAAAATTTTACTGTTTCTTTTGTGTGTGTTTTTAATTTATGGAAATAAATTTTTCTGAGAACTTTTCAGGTTTTTAAAGCCTTTAGGCTTGTATGGGTAAATATGCATGTTAATATGTCTTAGATGCAGGGAGGAAAGGTCAAATCTCCAAAGAGATCAGCACTGTTGGGTAACAGGGAGTGCTGTTATTGAGACACAGAGCAGCAGTTCTGGTGTTCCTTCAGCCCAGCCTGGCAGATATTAAGCATGATCTCAGCTGCTATTCAGAATACTGAGGCAGCATCCATCTCCTCAGAAAGCAGAGTAGCAGGAGCCAGGGAGCACAGAAAGCACAAACAGCTCCTGCTCAGCTCAGAGCTGGGATTCAAGGCTGAGGCTGGTTCATGTACCCCAGTGCTGTTTGTGAATCACAGCTGGAGCATGGGATCATCCACAAGGCCTAGTAAGCATTGGTAATGTCTGTGTCTGAACACAACATCCCTGCCCTCCCAACCCATAAAATCTTGTGTATAACCCAGATTTTGAATTTATCCCTGATCAGCTGCAGGCTGCTCTTGGCAAAGCTAGGCTGCCAGATGCATTTCTTCACCATGTTCTCAGAACTGCCTTCTCCTGAGTGCAGTGTCACACGGGCCCCACAGATGGCAGGGAAGCTCCAGGAAAGAAGGGCAGGAACACCTGAGAGGCCTAAACCAGCATCCTGCTCTTTCCCTGCTCCTTCAGGGCTGCAGCTTGCTGGCTGCAAATGCATCTGAGGATTTGGCTGTCACCATACTGGGACAAGACAGGATACAGATGATGAACAGATGACTTCTGTTCAACTGCCATAGCAGGTTCAGGCACTTTCTGCTTATAAAACTTGTGGTGTTTAATTGATAGATAGTATTTTGACGTTTCAGAGAATCTCAAATCCAAAGGGTCAATATAAAGTAATGGTTGGAGGTCTTGACAAAGAGGAATATCCACTGCTGCAAGCATCCAGTTCTGCTGGATGTTAAATGTCTTAGTACATTTATTTGTGAGAAGAAATGTTTTGATTTACTAGTAAAAAACCACTGGTTAAAGAAGAAATATAGATGTGCATTCAGCAGGGGCAATCTAGCTGCAGCCAGAATCACAGATACAGGAGGACAATACTGCAACTACCAAAGTGTCAGTTGATTGGGGTTTTTGCATGGAAACTGTTTATAAGACAAACAAGGCAAAATGCTACCAACTAACCTGTGCCACTCCTACCAAGTCTGTATTTTAGTCCATGGTACTGGCCCTGCTCTTTCCACAATGCTGATCCTAGTTCTGTGCTGTTGGTTGTGCTGTTCCCCATGCTGCCATGCTCCAAAAAAGAAAGGGATAATATATGAGTAGTATTACATCATCATAAACATAAAATCTGCTGAAAAAAAAAGATAAGGATGTGTTCAGCATACATTTCTGGAGATGACTGTTTCCTTGCTGATTGTTTTGGATTGGTTGGACTTGCATATTTCCCTCGTTCTCAACAGTGATGCTGATGTTATGTGCCCTGCAAAGCCTCTGTATGAGCTGTCAGTTGGATGAGGATGCACAGATATCCTGTTTGCAGAAGTCCAAGATGCCTACAAACCAGCAAGAAAGTATACACTTAGAGATGCTATCAGCTTCAAAAGCAGTACGTTCTTCAGATGCTATTCATTAAAACAGCAAAATAGAGGTCAAATTCCCCTTCTGAATTGCAGTTACCAACTTCATCTCACAGAAGTCTAACACAGGACTCCTTAGAAATTTGTTATGAACAGGATTAGGTACAACATACTTCTCCATGCTGTATAAACTAAAGGGCCAGAGCTGTGCACACAAGGCTGCCTGCTGCAATTCCCTCTAACTCTGAATTAAGAACTTGTCTTTACCTGCAGGTGTGCAATTAAACGCTGATTCTGCCAGCTGAATGAAGGACTCTCCAAGGATCTCCTGATAGCTCAGGTGACTTGCATGAACAAGGTACTGAGTGGTGTCCTTGAAAAGCAGATCACTTTCACCATACTTCCATGACTGAAAGAGTTGGAATTCAGAATCCAATTTGCTTCCCAGAGATTGCTGAACAGAAAAGGAATAGAAGTTTCACAGCCTGGGTCATTAATAGCACTTTTATCTAGCACAGTTCATATTAATACAAAAAGATGCACTTTTGCAGTGCCTTATTTCTCAGCAAAAGTATGGCCTCTGTGGAATGGGAACTTGGGAACTGGTGCCAAAATACCCCTTAAGAGAACCCAAATACCAATTTTCTCAATCTCCTATGCACATTTTTAATTCTTTTGTATTGGATATGAAGGCACTAGTATATAAAGCTTTCCATCTTGAAAGGGTTTTCAGCAGTTGAACGTAACAAATGGCAACATGCCAAGCTCTTCCCTGTTCCCTGTCACACCTGAGATTTCAGTAGGAAGTCAGAGATTTTAGTGACAGTGACTGGTCGGGTCATGACTGTGCTGGGGGGAACAGGGCCCAGGTTACAGCCGGCCCATTCTGTGACTGCGGCGCGCGTTCCGTCCGGGCACAGGAGCTCAAAGTCAAGGGGGGAATAACCTCTTGCCCAACCGGAGCTGCCCAGATCTGAAAAGAAAATGAAGTGAAAGGTAATCCTTTTGAAAAATTAAAGCAGAAGAGAGGGTGAATCTCAAATAAAATGTTAAAACTTGAGAGGGAGAAGTTTAGTCAATGTGTTCAAAACAAACACAGCGTGCTATGTGGTCATTCCTTAGGAATGCATAAGGACCAGGGCAGTGTCTTCACTGAGCTCAGTGAACTTAAGCTGCACCTATCAGCTAAAACAGAATCATATCAAGGCAGATGAACAGCATATCATATCTCATTTGCATCTGTAACCACATCCCTTTATGGAAACAAAGGGATTCAGCCTACACGCCCTTTGCTTCCCCAAACAAACTGTGGGTTTCCAGCCCCTTATACCTTCAGTTGATTTTAGAGAGATTCCTCTCATAGAAAAGTCTCTTCTCTTACTGAAATTGCCTAAAATAGAATTTTATTTTGCTTTAATGAGGGTTCCTTTTCTCCTTGACTCTAAGAAAAACATATTTTAGTTTGCCTTTTAAAGCTGAGAAATTTAAGCTTCCAGAAATTTAGTGCAGTCTCCAAGGATGATTATCCCAACACACATCTTTGCACTGGGTGATTCCTCTGCTTTCCTCTCTTACAGTATCTGAATGTTGAGCTTTACTGGAACACCTACATGCAGAAAGCTTCTGGCAATCCTCCATTTACAAACACAACTTCATGGACTTCATAGATTAAACCTGTACAGGCTGATCCTTGTGAGTGATGGTTGCTTTGTGGGAAGCATTAATGAATGTGACATTAATGAATATTCTCCAAGGAAAAGAGAATATCTGCATCTCACCCTCTATGTTCTGCAGCAGGTTTGAGTGTTCCAGGAAAGCTACATCTCCAAAGCTTCTTCCACTGGGATTGCCAACTAGGCACCTAGTGCAAGGAAAAAAAAAGGGATCAAAGACAGCACTACGTGGTGACTGACCTTTGGACAGTCATCTGAAGCTAAACTTGGAGTAGCTGGAAGTATCCCTCCCATCTCTAATCCCTTGGAACATGTCAGTGATCTCAGCATAGAGATTAACTGAAACAATTCTTTTCATTCCTCACAGCAGCTTCCAAGTCAAAGCTGCTGCACAATGTGCACCTTCCCCCATGCCTAGGCAGGAAAGAGAATGGAATTCAACTAAATGCATTATGTACATTTCATAAGAGTGCTTCCTTAAACTTTCATAAAAGTTTCACCTTTAATAGTCTTCTCTGCCTCTGTCTTCAACTATTTTTTTTTAATCTCCACTCTATTTAATTATCTCCTGTATGCTACACTGCCTCTTACCACAGCATCTCTGCTCTCTGGTCCTCTTTCATCCCTAGCCTTTAATGAGTCAGTACCAATGCTCTAAGCTGTACATGTTTGGAAGCATTGCCTTGCTCTGGAAATGGTTTAATGATCATTTTAAACCATCAGTCAGCTGAACATCCCATAGCAACTGCAACCAAAATAAAATACACCCTAGCCAAAGTTTATCCAGCCAGATATTTAACAAATAGGAAAAAAAAAAAAAAAACCTTCCAAAAAAAACCAAAATCAGCAAAATAATAAGGCAATAAGGCAATTGTGGCTGTTGCTCTGCATTTCTGACTCTCACCTGAGCGCTCCCATATTGCCATAGTAACGTTCGTTGTGGCTGGCAGCACATCTGCTGGACACTCGAGCTCCTTCCACCTCCCCATCTCCAATGCACACCTTGCACAGGTTTCCATCTGCTCCTGGCATGCAGCCCTTCCAAAAGTAATTCTGATAAGCTGAATAAAGAAAACTGAGATGAGATTAAGGCAAGGTGTTCCCAAGCCCCTTCACATATGGGAAAAGACAGGAAAGAAATTTCATCCTAACAGGTAGCAAGAAAAGGGCTAAATAGTGTGACACATAGTCAAATATGAGGAAAAGCTGCTTCAACACCTTCTGAAACTGTAATCATCAGTTGCTGGTTGGATCCTCATGGCCCTGTTTCTATTTTACTCACAAATTTAAGCTTCAGATTTTCATGGTCTAGTTAAGAGAGAGCCCAGAGGCAGCCCTTACCAGAGGCAATATCACAGTTCTCAGTATCATTCTGCTGAGCTCCCACTGTGTGTCTGGACAGAAGTAACCATCCTGCAGGACTGTACAGGTGACTGTGGCAGGATCTCCTTCCCCTAAGGTTATGGATGTGAATCTGTTTGGCACTTTTCTTAGCTAGGGCAACAGCATAAACTGGTGGTAGTGCTGTGAAACAATGACAACAACCAGTTATACCAAGGCAATTAAGTATTCCACAAGGGTACAGCCCCCCTTCCCTCCCTCATCTTGTCACAGTATCTTCAGTTATAGTACAGGACCTGCTCTGTGCTTAGCCACAAAGTTCTTGTCCTTGCACAGGAAATTCTATTCTAAACCAACATGCAAATAAATTCCTGCATAAACCCTAGAAAGTTTCTGTTACCTTTGTGCTTAAGATGAATGAGTTTCCCTGTTTTCTCCATGGTCTCAGCTGCTGGGGCACAATCTCCCCCTGGAAGGAGAGATAAAAATTAAGGATCTTGCAACTGCTGTCATTTCTTTTACGTGGCAGCATTCCTTCAAAACCCTTGTGATCCTCTTCAGCCATGTCAGCATCTTTGTCCCTTTAACAGAAGGGATAAAATAAACAGACCAAATGCTACCAGTTAGTGCAAGAGCTGGGAAGAGTATCTGGACATTTATACTAACTCCTGCTTCCATACAAAACATGACAAACTGTGGAAATTTAACTACATTCTTACCAGTACTTTTTTGATTCCCTCTCTTCTTGATAAGGTCACATGAGAACTCACCATAGCATTCTGCAGCTACAGGCACCAGTCCACATCTCCCTGCAATGTACACATGCGTTGCATCCAGGGTGACTGCATCAGCCTCACTACTCTGCCAGCAGCATTAGAGAAAATAACAAAACCAGGATTTGCATGAATTGAGTATCCAAGCAGCAGGATTTCTCCACTGGCTGAAAATTCCCCTGCATAAATTCCCTCTCATTCCCACTCATTCCTCAAGCTAGTTTTCCTCTCTTTAGTTCAGACAAGACATACATAGCCTGTGCAGTCTTACACCTTGAGCAGGAGGAGTCTCCTACCTTGATCATTTCAATGCATTTGGTCATGGAAGTTGCCTGGACACAGACTAAGGGGTCAGAGTTGATGTTCAGTGCCCACTCCTCACATTTGTGAAGCTCAGCATCACTGATGCAGCACCAGCGCACGACGCTGTTCTCCAAGGAGCTCCCTGAAATGGGAGCAGATCACATCACCACTGCACCAATCTGTGATAGGTTCAGGGGATTTTCAGGTAAATGCATTTGTGCCTGGAGGGAGGAATAATGTGGAAGGAGAGCTTTCTCTTCCCTTTCCTTAGCTACAGTCCCCTGGAATGGTTCTCACCTTCATGGCCGAGCCCCTTAAGGAGAGCCACGTAATCCAGACCAAGGACATAGGCAATCTCCAGCTGCTCCTCGAGGAGCTGCAGGTGCTGAGTGGCATCTCGGAACAGCAGGTTCTTTCCCCCAAAGGGTGCCGAACTGAAAAGTTCAAATCTGGCTCTTTCCTTTCCTTTCTGCCCAAAGAGGCGCTAGGACAAGAACAACACTTTTAAATGGCAACAAATCTGTTCATTCTTCCAGCACCAGGCAGCCTCAGCCTTCCCTCCCTTTGTATCAGTGGTCAAGATATCAAATACTATTTATAAATTGAGAAAAAGACATGAAGAAAAGTGAACCCTGCCTGAACCTATGAGTCTCTCTCAGCTACATAAAAATTGATTCAAGTTCCATGGCAGGATGAACATCATTAGCCATTTTCCAGTTTGTGTGTTATGGCATCTTCCCCTTCTTTACTGATTTATTCTCAGCCTCCTACAGAAGAACTCTTTAGAAAAAAGCAAAACCTTACACAAGCCAATGCAAGATCCTTCTCCAGAATAAACAATTTTTAGCACTTTATTCACACTAACTATAAATTTCTCAAGAAAAAAGGCAACCTGGCTCATGATTGCCACACAAAGATGGAAGACGTGTCTGGACATAGACAGTTTATAATATTTGCTCACTTGGATCATGCTAAGAAATTTGTTGGTGATCTTCTGGAAGTTGCTGCGGGTGACGATGCCGCGGCCAGGCCCCTTGCCCAGGTTACAGCTGCTGTATTCAGCCAGCTCAGCTGTGGATCCATCAGGACACAGGAGTTCATATTCCTGTTTCTCTGACTCTGAAACAAGGAGACATTCATGAATCTGTGACCAGAGCCATGATTTGCCAGCAGGCACAGAGATGGAATATAAAATGTTTTTCAGTGCAGGTTGCTAAAGGTTATGCAGGCAGCATGGTATATCAAGCACACTTGGGAAAGTTGTCTTTGGTAAATACTTCTTATAACAAAGAGACGGACCTCAGCCAGAACTGCTCCAAAATACTCCTTAAACTGTACCACTGAAAATACATTTATTTAAAAATACCTGCAAATACTACTGCTAACCACCTTTGGTACAGAGCACAACTGAGTTTTAAAGTACAAGGCAGGTGTACAGGAGCTTCATAGTTATGCAGCTCAATATGCTGAATTTGAAAAGGAATCTTGTAACTCAGGCAAAGCAAATACTGACAGCTAATGAAATCACCTGTCTGCTCCCATTTTAAGAATCTCCTGTGAGCAATCATTGCTCACTCACACTTTCCTGTTCTGTTTCCTCCTGAGTTGTGTGGAGAGCCAAGAAATGCCCCTGAACTGCTTGCAGGGATTGAATTTTCCCTGGAAACAACAAAAATATAGGCATATCCCTCAAACACCTACACAGGAAAGAGCACAGCCAGAGATTAAAAGAAAACTGCATTTTTAAGATTACCTGTGGCACTCATAATTCTTAGATGATCTAAAAAGGCAACATCTGCCACTCCTTCCTTCAAGCACCTGCAGGAAGATATATGCCATCCTATTAACATTTCACTTGGCTTTCCTACCTTAAAAGTTGTTTTTCCCCCAAAAGTGAATTCAGGCCCGGTGTCCCAGAGCTCACCTGAAGGCTCCCTCGGAGTCATAGAAGGGTTCATTACTGCTTGTCTCACAGAAGTGGTTCCTGTCTCTGACATAGGATTTTTGTCCTTGGCAGAGAGCACACAATCGGGGAGCAGCAACACCAACCCCAGGGATGCAGCTTGCATTGAAAAACTCACTAATTGCTGCAGGTGTAGGGGAAAAAAACCAAAACAAAACAAAAAGAAAGAAAAAAGTCAAATGGGAAAAAAATCAGAAGAGGAAAAAGGGCCAAATATATCATGGCCATAACTAGTTCATCCTCCATCTGCTGGCATTTCAGTGGCCACAGGTAGCCCTATGGCTCCTACCACCTACCTTGGCTCAGAGGCTGGGACTCATCCCAGGAAAGATAATTTCTTGCCAGGAGAAAGCCAAGGGGAACATTCCAGCCCGATGTCCACCTGGCTCCGTTGTGACAGCTGCGCACACCTCGCAGACTCTGGATACCCAGAGTTCCTCGTTTGGCAATGGCCACAGCAAACACACAATTTCCTGCAACAGCACAAAATGTGCAAAAAAAAAAAATCTCAATTCTGCAGCTTCCATCTCTGAAGAGGAGCTGAACTACTTCAGTGAACATGGCTAAAGAAGAAATTATCTTAGGGCTATTCAATGTAGGCACTCGTGCCAGGAACTTAACCATATACTGGCTACATGGCACTTGTCAAACAAGCAATGCAAATTTTTCAGTACCACAGGCAGAAAGGCTACTGGGTACAAAGCCCCACTGGTATTTCATTCATCATGATTAAATATTTTAGAAACAATTGTTAGACACCTCCATATTCCTACAAAGATAATAAAAAACATATTGACTTTTTTTTTTCAAGAAATCTAGAGCCATTTCTCAGCCAAATCAGAAGTACAGTTTATTCTTCAGCTTTCCCAGCCTACCTTGATCATAGATCTCTTTTGCCACCACTGCCAAACCGTACAGCTTTACAGCAGAGTAAACATCTCCAGCATCCAAGGAGGCAGCATCTGCTTTATTTGCCTTTAAAACAACAGAAAAACCCTCAAAACAAGTGTGTTTATGAGGAAACAAACAGAAGGTTCAAGACCACAGTTTCTGCTTCAACAAATTTTAATTTAGTAGTTTTCTTTTGCCTATTTATTTCCAAGCAGCTTTCACTATTTCTTGGAGATTGCAAAGACATTAGCTGGGGTAAAACCATACATCTGGCAGCATGCTCACAGGATTTAATTCTTGCCTCTCAAGTGACTGTGTACTTTGTCATTTAAGCAGTTCAATTATTTCAGTATCATTTTATTTTCCCATAGTTTCTGTTTATCAGTTACTTTTCCAAGAGGATTTGGACACAAAGTCAGTTTTAAAAGTCTCTGTGAACTCACCCTGATTTTATCAATGCAGTCATATGTATTGTGGGCTCTGATGCAAGAAATCCTAGTAAAGGAACTGGCAGTAGTGAGGGGCAGCACAGCTGTGAGCACTTTGGAGAGCTCAGCACACTTTCTTTGTTCCAGGTCAGAAAGGGTGCACCACCGGAATTTCTTCCCTGTAGCGTCAAAGAAGAAGTCAAGATTTGTAGGATTTCATGAAAAACCCTCAGTTTAACACCTTATGGAAGAGAGAGAGATTATTCTATTTTATTTAACTTCCCAACAGCTTGATTGTGCTCACTCACATTCACCCACTTAGAGGCACCCAAGAGATGTGCCCACATGTGACCAAGGTCACTTTTGCCCAACATGAGGACAATATTTGATGCTGAATCTTTAATATATCTCTTTGCTTCCTTTTGACTGAAAGCAACCAAATAGTTTTAGGCAGATTTTTCAAGAATCAGCAATTATTACGGCAAAATCTTTTGCCATAGAATCTTCCTTGCTTCAACCCCAGCAAATTTTAGGAAAGGCTGCCACCCAAAATTAGGAGAAACCAAAGGTGAGGGTGTGTTTACGGCTATGGCCTGTTTGCCTGTTGGTACAGCAAGAGAAGGAATGGCACTTACAATGCAGGGTAACCATCTTCCTGTTACCAGAGTGCAGATTTTCTCCTAAAAGTCAACTGGGATGTGACTGTATCAGAGCACAGACCTTCTAACCTTGATGTAAACATGCATTCTCTGGGGTTTATCAGTTTTACTGCTGCCCTTGGTTATCAATACAGGCCATGCTTTTAACCTTTGCTCTGCTGTTTCCTCTGGTGCTTTCACACACCAAAAAGATGCAATTAAGGGTGGAAGTGAAGGTGAAACTTCCTTTTTCAGAAGGACTTGGAGGCTTGGTGGGTTTAAACCAACTATAAAGCTACATCTGAAAGGAATCCAGACATGTCAACAAAATTTCCTCTTGTATTATTCCTCTGAAATATATCATCATATGCATCTCCAGGAAGATACTAGACATTTAAGGAGGAAAACAGTGATTGTTGTAGACAAAAATAGCATGCAGTTATGTAACTGAGAGAATCTTAAGCCATGTAATGAAAACCAGGACTGAATGCACAGAAAATGCCACAATATCTCTAACATTGTCTTTTCCAGATGTTTAAGCATTTAGACTCTCTGGAGAATTATTAATACTAGAAATGTGTACAATTAAGCCACTGAAGGTTTTATTTCTTTGAGCATAGCATCAGACATTAGTCCTCCACTTGTTTTGGTGTTAATTCAGCACAATTCCAAGAAGAACCAGTAGTGGTTTTAGAGGGGAGCAGCTTGAGGTCCCCTGCTTCATTCTGCCACCACTAACGAGTACACAGATCTCAACTATTCAAAGGAAACAAAGCCTCACTGAATTACTAAGGAAGTTCTGTTTCAAGCTGCTTCAAAACTAAAAGGTCACCATCTGCCAATGATCAAACAGAAAAAATACAGGCACAGCTTCAACTGCAACTTCTTTCTTTGCACAGAGGAAAACAAAAGCAAAGCATTTATTAGTTTGAATGTCACCCACCCAGAGGCAACGCTTCTCTCTCCCTCTCTGCATCAGCCTTACCTGAAGCCAGCAAAGAGAAGGTGATTAGGACAATTAAAATCACTGTCTTCATCATCCCAGCTGTTCAGCAAGGATCTTCTCTCTACCCTGACTCTGCCTTCTCATACCAGGAATTCCACAGTGATTACCAAAGCTTCTGGAAGACAACAAGGGGGGTTTAGATATCAGCGAGGATAAACCAAGAGTTTAAAAAACAGTCAGAGGATGGTATATGCTTGTATGCAAAGGAGAAAGGGACAGGGTCCCTTCCCTACCTGCAGACAGATAATATCCATGCATTTTCTGCTCTATTTTTATCAGACACACAAAGAAATGTAAGCCTCTGCTTTAAAAAGAAATAGAACTTCTGCTGTTTCAAAAGGCACCCAAAGCCTTTGGGAGATGGGCAAGACTTGCACCTAACTTACAAAGAAGATACCTAAAGCTGAGTGAATTATCCAAACTACTGACCATATCTCTCTACAGAATACTGAAAATTACCTTTTTTATTTC
>WBNP01004851.1:395858-438739 GCA_013401095.1 Passerina amoena
GGAATAACCCCCCTCACACACGCCATGCCCGGCAGCGCCCGCCCCCCTCAGGGCCGCAGCCCCGCCCCTGGCCCCGGCCCCTGCGGGCCGGCCCTATCCCCACTCCACATCGCCTCAGCCACGGCCCCTTTTTCGCCGCGTCAAGAGAACAGCCCTCCTCACAGATCAAACCCCCCTTTGAAGAACAGCCTCGCACCTGTACCCCCATTCCAGGTCTCCCCTCAGGAACGAACCCCTCCCTACACGACATGTTCCCTCAGGATTAACCCCCCTCACACACGCCATGCCCGGCCGCGCCCGGCCCCTCACGGCCGCAGCCCCGCCCCTGGCCCCGCCCCCCGCGCTGTTCCCGCCCTCCCGCGCGGGACGCGGCAGAGGACGCGGCGGCGGCGGCGGCGTGGGAAGATGGCGGCGGCCGCGGCGCGGAGCAGGTACGGGTACGGTGGGGCTGGGACTGTCATTGTCATTGTCACTGTCATTTGTTGGCCCCGGTAGCCCTGTCTGACAGCCGGCACCCCGCGGGGGAGGAGGAGCCGCGCCGGGGGCCGCAGCCGCCCCTTTCTCGCCCCCCTCGTTGGCTGACGTTTCCCTGGTAGGGTGAGTGCGGTTGTCTCTGCAGCCTTGGCCCTGCCCTTGGCATGTGTAAGGAGCCTTGCCCTCCTTCTCCAAGCTGGAAGGGAAGATAAGGGGTTTAAGTGTTTTAAGAACGAGAAGCGTGTGGCCCTGTGCAGGTGTGACTGGGTTTGCGGTCTGTAGCTGTCAGAGTGCAGGTGCTGAGCTGCAGTCGGTGGATGGGGAGCAGCTGCAGCCCCTCGGGTTATGCAATCGGGGGGGATGGCCGGGAGCAGGGGCAGCCGGCCGGGCGCTGAGGAGATATCTAGAGGAGATATCCTCTTACGGCGTGTGCTTTTCATAGCAACCAAACAGCTTAAGGAATGCTGTTTCTCGGCCACAGTTCCCTGTTCTTGGATAGAACACACAGTCCCCTTATTCCCCTTCTCTCTCAAAACCTGGAGAAAACACCTTGTGCACAGAGCGTTCTGTTCTGTTCACTCCAGCCCCAGTGCCGGCAGCAGAGTGTTGTCCCTCGTCCAGAGATGGCTGAAGACACAGAGGGGCTGCAGTTGACAGGGAAATTCTTGGCAGTTCCTTCTCCATCAGCCTCCAGTCAGGTGGGAGAGGCAGGAGGTCAATACTCCAACATGCATTTGTACCCACCGAGGTCAGGCAGTCAGGAGCAGGGAAGCTGAGACTGTTTTTAGTTTTGTTGTCTTTGCCTGTTGCTAGGCAGGTTTCAGAGTAAGATGGAAACTGATTTTCCAGTGTTGGACACCAAAAGCAATTTTGGTAAGAGCTTAGGGTTAGGTGTTGTGTCCTTCACTGTCTGAGGAGGTACCAAGTCCCAGGTGCCCTGCCCTGCCTCAGCAGTGGGAGCAGCTCCTGGATGCTCCTGTGAAGCCAACACACCTCGTTCTGTTCTGACTGCATTTTTGTACAGACTGTTATGTAGAAAGGATAATAAATGTCTCAAATACTAATGCTTTAGGCTGCAGTTAAGTTTTAATAATGTTTTCCATTACCTTTTAGGATTTGAAAACTCTTTGGCTAAATTTAAGTCTATTGCTAGTTCGATTAGTTCTTTATTTCTTGAATCCCTTAGAAGTAGCCCACAGGCTCCCAGCTTACTGATGAGCAAGTGCTCCTTTTATCCCAAGTGTTTTAATATGTTGTAAAACAGGCCTTGTAAGTCCACAAATTAGTGTAGGCCTGGTATGACCCAAGAGCATCAGGTGACCTCGTTGTCCATGACAAATCACAACGTGTTGCTCTGTAGAACATACAGGTTCTGCAGCAGTGGGAGCACTTTTTCTGTCTTGTTGAGAAAATAACATCCCTAGGAGATGATGCAGCAGTGGGGCATGGTTAGCACGTGGCTACAGGAATGTGGGGCTTGGGGAGGGTCTGTCCTGTCACATTTGGGTTAATGCAAGGATTTTAACAGAGACCATGGAGCTGAAGGGCACGGTGAGATATTCTGACACTGCTGCAATAGGGATAAGAGAAAACTTTAGCTGTGAGTTGTTGGCTGATGTTAAAGCATAGTTACCAAGTGTGCTGACATAATGGTGTAACTTCTAGACAAGAAATCTGTAGATTCTTCTTTGAAATGAAGGGATCACGCCTATATGTAACTCAGTAGACACCTAAAATTAAGTCTTTAAACTCTTAATAATCACTTCCTGAGACTGAATGGCCCCAAATGATGCAATAGCTTGTAAGCTACTGAAGTAATTGTGTCCTCCATGTATCTGATCAAGAGCAGATGAAAGGCCAGAGGGCAGATGAAGACATCCCAGCTGTGGCATTGCCTCCTGAGAATGAGCAGGTTGCACAAAGATCTGCTTCTCCCTAAGGGTCTGAGCCTGTTGGAGTGAGAACTCTGTCCCTCTCCTCCCTGTGATCCTGTCTGACAGCAGAATGTTGCCAGGCCACAGTCAAATACTTGTTTAAACCTGCTTATTTACAGACTTGGAACAGTTCTTGTACAACTGGATGTCTACTTGTCAGATTTTTTATCAACATGAAATTAAACACTTTATATTAAACACACGAAAAGTCCTGGGTGAACCCTTTCTCTATATTGGCCAGTTCCAAGTCTATTTTATGTGTTTTCAGAGGGGCAGAACCACTCTCACTGCAATTCACCAGTGAACAGAGTGGTAAGGTAAATTCTATAGAAGAGCTGCTGTGCCTGGCAGCCTTTTTTACTTTTTCAGTGACACCACTTGGTCTAATAAATGCCATTACTTCTTCATAAAATTCAAAACATCTCTATGCACCCTTCCTCATTCCCACTAGGATGGTAAGGTAAAAACTACAAGAACCAAATCCTAAGTGAATCTGCATGAAGTGAATCTAAAAACTACATGAACCAAATCCCGAGTGTCTCTCTAGACAGTTGCTGTTGTAGGAGGTTCTTAAATGGCACAGTTGTAGCAGCCCAGTGGAAATGGAATAATCCCAAGTACTTAACAATAATTATAAAATTTACCACTCCATTTGCATTTTAGAGCTCCAGACAGGCCAAGATACAGTACATGCTGATAACATAAAGGGCTAGTGGCAAGATCAGCATCTACAATACTCAGAAAAGTGTCACTGTTACAGCAGCCCAAGAGGAACATGTTATCATTTGTTAAGAAAAAGAAAACAGAAAGATGCATCTTTAAATAAATGCCTGCAGGAGCAGTTAGATTGTTGGATTTTTCAAAAAATTTTTAGGAAAGGAGTAGACCACAAGGGACTAGGCTCAGTGGAAATTTTATGATAACTTGAGTAGAGTTTTCCCTCTGTTACTCAGCTGCTAAATATTAGATGGTCACTCTGCTGAACTACTGAAATTTGCATTATTAAACATTTGTACTACAGCAGCCACTTCTTGTTTGTTTTATTTGCAGCTTGCTGTGCAGCTGTAACCTGCTGCTGCAGAGGAACCTGTGTGTTAGAGCTGGAGTCCTGTGGAAGCAGCCTCCTTCCAGGACATTTTTCAGTGGTAAGTGATGGGTTGTAGCTACAAGTGGTTTTAAACTCAGGGTCACTCACAGTTAATCAAATTGTGGTCTCATATTGGAAAATATAGATTTTTTTAAATGAAAGGAGTGGGAGTCCAGCATCAAAGACCAATTAATGGCATTTCCTTAGACACAAGCTTCAAATTGTGTTTTACACATAGTAAAAGAATATATTTACCTTTTTTATAAGATTTATTATGAGCTGTTGTTGTTTGTTGCTTTCAAACTTTACAAAGCATCTGAAGCTTTTTCTAGTGAAGATGATTCCTGCATAGCAAATTAAAACCCATTAGTCATAGGTTTATTTTTCTTAATTATTTCTGTACTTTAGTTAGTTTTCTCAGGAGTCTAGAGTTCAAAAATAATTTTTAAAAAACACAGTATAATTTACCAGAAAGATTCGTGTTAGGACAGTGGTTTTACATTTAAAAAAACCCACTTAAATGAACTTGATGAGCAATAATTTGTGTACTTTCCATACCTACTGAAGCAACTGACTGAGAAGGACAACATCAAACTTATGCATATTTATAATATTCAAATGTATTACCTGCTTTGTAGTGCTGCTCTTACCAGGTGTTCACCTTGAAAAGTCTGAGAGATTCAGATTTCAGCAGTTTAACAGCCCTATAAGAATGAAAAGGTAGAAATATCCTTTTATGTTTCACTCTGTACTTAGAATTTGAATAGATCAGGCAATCAGAGCAGGTTTACATGAAATGTTTAGGACTTGGTTAAAATGGTACTTGCACTTAATGTTTCTGTAGCTGGGTAATGCTGTGAAGATCAAATATTACTGTTTGTTTTTAAGGAATATTTGTAAACTTGTAGCATGTGCATTGCCAGATATTAGTGTCACAAATAATAGTCTTCAATTTTGGTTTCCTTGTCAGCTGAGCTATTGGTCCCATTTTCCAAAACCATTTCTTTGGGTTAACTGGCCTGTCCAAGTGCTTTGTCTGGCATATCATATATGGATATTTCGTTATTGAAAAATATGCTTGCACAGATTAATAAAACAGGGCTTTGTTGTCTATAAATCAAAGTCATTAGAGAAAAAAACGTTTGCAAGTTGAGACATAATGCAAAGTTGTTGATCACAAGGAAGAAAAGGTCATTTTAGTCAAAATTAGCTTTGAGTTTTGAACAACTCAACTTTTTAGCCTGACATTTTCTAATTAATTGATATTTTAGAGTCTGGATTTAAAGGAAAGATAACTCTTCTCTAATTTTATCTCTATCCCTTATAATGGACTCCTCTAAGTGTTTGTGTCATGTCCTGGAAGAAATTATTCATTTGGCCAGAGTAATGGAGCAGCATTTATGTTACTGCATCTAATTGCACAAACTAGAGCACTCCTGCCATTATTCAGTTTCCTTTCTCATCCTGAATTTTCCAGCCTTTCTGAGGGAATGTGTCTTTTTCACCTGTTCCAGAGAAGGAAACTGTTACTAATTTTTATCCTCCTTTGCTGAATATACTCAGTGTTTACGAGAATTCTGGAAGAGGTTGGCTTTATCTGTGAGGGATTCAGATTTAGGGGAGTATCTAAAAATGTTATATTAGTACATTGACAGTCCTGCATCTTTTTCCTCTTGCCCTGCACTTGTTTCTCGTGGCTCTTGTGCCAAAGATGGGCTCTCTACACACTCTCATGCTGCTTTCCAGGGAGCAGCAGTAGCATCATTAGAGAACACGATGTTCAGCTGAAATCTAAGCAGTGCCAGCTGCCTAAACCTGGGTCTGTTGCCAGAATCAGTAACTACTGTTCTTGTCTTAGAATTTGTACACTTGTTGGGAAAGGTGTGGAATTTTGTCAGGGCAAATAAGCTTGACAGTGGCACGTTGGATGCCTTTGCAATGATAATGTTTTGGAGACCAGTTACAGAAGTGTTGTTTCATTAATGCTGGAGGCGGGGGGAAAGTCAACTCTTCATTTATCAACAACTTAAATTGTGTTTGCTGTGGCTTGTGGAACACCACATGGTTTGGCCACTGTTACAGGAAATGTTCACATGGGTGTAATCAATGCTCTTGAAACAGAAACTGCCCTTCTCTGGATCCAAACCAGAAAAAGCTGTTCTTGCTGAGGGGTTTTAGTTTGGGAATTTGTGAAATTGCTGAAATAGCTGGGCAGCTTTGCTAACTTAGAAGCAAAGATGTGGTGGAAGGGAGTTAAAGGCTTTAGGGCTAAAGAGTATCATTGGTCTGTGTACAGATATTTCTGTTGAAATAGGGATACAAAGTTGAAAGGTTGTAGAGTCTTTGTAAATTCAAGTAAGTCTGTCTTTTTAAACATTCAGCTGTTCTAAACGATCCCTCTCCTTCCCTGAGCGTTGTTCTTTAGGAAAGAATAATTTTTAGAATCTTAACTGTAACTATAGTTGCTGCCTTGTTTTTCTCCCTCAGAAAAGAAAATACTTTTTTTTTTTTAGAAGGAATAAAGCTGGTTTTGTTTTATGGTGCATTTGGGATATGTAGTAATATTTTAAATCACGAGTGTAGGAAAGAAATTATTAAGAAATATTATTTTGATAAAACAAAATGTGGACAAGAATTACTTTTATTTGGCATCTTTTTGCAGCATCATGGCTGAATGCTTCTAATCAACTAAATTCCTTAGAACTAAAGGTTTTCAGACTTCAAAACAATTGTGCTTTGTCTCTATGTGTGCCTAGAAATAGTTGGTGTTGGCTGAATTCTTTTGGTTGCTAATGCATCCTTTCCTAGTCAAACCCTAAGAAGCCTGACTTTGGAGGAAGTTAAAGTTCATTGGGTTTGATTCTGGTGCATCCAAGTTAATGATTGCTGTGGAAATGACAGCAATCAGAATCAAGAATTGGTTCTGGGCATTTTCTCCTGCTCATTGCTGAGAACTTCTGCCTGGCTGGCAGACAGACACGAGCAGCACAGTCTAATACTGACTGAGCCCTGGACAGATTGGTTTGCTCTGAAGGTTTTGGAAGGGAAATACTCCCACAGCTGTGCCTGCCCCATGCTAGGTCTGTTGCTTAGTGACCACACTGTGTCCTTGTATCTCACAGTGGCTGCAAGGCTGGACTTAGGCAGGAGGAGCTTGGTATTTACTCAGTAGAAACCAGATTTAATACTACACATCTCTTTGTTTCATGTGGTGACTTGGATTACAGCAGAAATGGGCCTGTTTTTCTGTTACCCCACCTACTCTAAAACAGGTCATCATTTCCTTCCCTCTTCCAGTTTGCTGTACAGTCTGGGGATTCCCCAACTGTAGTGAAAGCTTTAATGCCTGAGAAGCACAAAGCTTCACTGTGGTACACATTGTTCCCCAGCAAATGATTATTCCACACAGCACCAATGTTCTCACAGCTGGAAACCATGATAGTGCTGTCAGACACTAATTCTGTGTGTTTCTCCATGGGACTTTCAGGGAGCACAGTTTATACATGTTTTGGGGAGAAGGATGTTGGAAGCATGTGGGGTGGCAAGGACAGGGATGAGATTAAACCCACAGATGACCAGTTAGTGTTGGTCAGTTGAGTTACAGTAACTTGGTAAACTGCAATAACTGGAGTACTCAGGAGCATCTGTACATACCTTCCTTCTGTGACAGATCTATTTTCTAATCACATTTTCATCACCCCAGCTCATATCCCTCACTGCACAGGATTGCTTTCTCTTTATTGTGTAGCTGTTTTCTTCCTGAAGTCTGGGATTTTTGCTGTTACAGACAGGAAGAAGCTTCACACGGCTCCAGTGGGTCAAGTCTTCCGCCTGCGGCCCTTCCACGTTCTGGTAGCTACAGGTGGAGGATATGCAGGATACAGAAAATATGAGGATTACAAGTTGCAACAGCTGGAGAAGAGGGGCCTAGAGGTGCCTGTGAAGCTTGCAAGTGAATGGGAGGTAAGAAAATTGAGGCAATTTTACTTCTGCCATGTTTGATGCAAAGCTCCTTTGCTTCCATTTCAACACAGGAGTCTTGAATTTGCCTCTACTGACAACATGTTCATGACAACTCATGGAACTGAAGTTTCTCTCACTTCAGTAACTCATTTGGCTGAAGTTACATTAGCAACTGCCAGCAACTCCTCCATCTTTTAGTGTGGCTGACACCTTATGTGCTTTACAAGAAAGCTGAGATGGAATGAATGCCTGGTTAATAAAAATTTACCGGTTTCTTGAATGAATATACAGCGAGATCTTTTTTTCATAGGGTTGGGTTTTTTTTTACTTAGGTCTGTAATTCCTCTTGATCCTGAGGGATTTTTGCCTTTTCCTTTTGGATTCCAAGCAGTTGAGGAATTACTGTGGAATTGCAGGTGGTGTGTATGGTATTCATAGGTCAAACACCCATTGCAGCATTGAAGTAAATACTTCATGACTTCCTGTAACTACTGTATTGCCTTTGAAGTGTTAAGTATGTTGTTCAACTCCATGTTGGACAGTTTAAACATATGTGATGTTCTTCCAAACAGCCAGATGAGTGCCTGCTTCAGTGTCATTTCTGAAGGCAGGGAGTTAAAGATTCTAGGATTGTAAGGTTGTATAGGAGATGCTTCAGTGTGACCTCTGGCCCTCCAGTTTCTTTGCATTCCTGAGCACACTGCTGGTGTGTGAGTGATTTGGCCACATGCCTGTGGAGACTAGGCTGGAATCCCTGAATTTCAGTAGTGACCAAAACCAGATATGATCCAGACAGTCCAGATGCTAACAGCTTAGCCTGTGGTAGCTCCTCAGGAATCTGTCTGTAAATCTGTCTTCTGTACATTCTTATCATGCTGAAGTTTGTTTCAAATGGGTTCTGATTAAAAAAAGAACTGGTAAGTGTCCACTGAGTATTTATTTAACAAGGCAATGTCAATTCAGTTTTGATGCTTGAAAACAAATACTCTTTTATTATTGTTCATACTTCTTGGTATGAAATTGGGTAATTCTCTTATTGCATTTTCCTTCTCTCATTATACTGATATGCTGGTTTGTTATTATTTGGTGAAGCTAAGAGTGTTGCTTTTGATGAAACGGCTTTAAAGGATTTGGTTTTTACAGTGGGGAAACACACAAAGAATTTCAAACTGATAAGCAGGGCCCCAGATGCAGCAGACCCTAGTAGGAGACACTAACAAGACATCCCAGTCCTTCCTGATGTCTTGAGTTCTGTTGAATGCTTCTGTGGGAGGCAAAGGAAGCTCAATAGTTATAAGGAAAAAGAGAAATTGTGATCAGACATAGCAAGAAATATTCCAAACAATGAAGGATTCAAGAAAAATAAGAGCTGCATTGTTCCTTTTTATTGTAGAGTGAAGTGGGGTTTTTTGCTGACCTATGATTTTCCATTGTTTTGGGTTTTTGCATCACTGGGCTCATGCTAAGGGGTGTGGAAGGGGAGGTGTTTTCTTGCTTTTAGGGCAGAATAAGCCTTTGCATAGGCAAAGAGAGACGAAGTGTGATTGAATGGGCTTTGAAAGAGTAATACAGAACAAGGAACTGGTGCATGTGCCCTCACTGCCGAGCTGCTGCTCTGAAGTGCTGGTTCCACTGTAGCAGCCTCGTGTTCCTGTGGGAATGTGGACCCTCTTCCACCTGCCGGCTCTGTGTGTGAGGCAGATTGCCCTGCTTCTGAGAAGACAGATCCTAACTCAGGGTATTAACCCTGCTGAGCTGGCAGGGGAGGCCCCTGTAGCAGAGGCACATGCTGGGATCCTCACTGAGGTCTGCATCATTTTTGATTGAATTACAGAGTCGGTACACTTCTGTGTGGTTTTGTTTTGCTTGAGCTTCATAAAAAGATGGGGGCAGAAATTAATCTGGTGGTGCAAGTCAAGTGTCCCTTAAGTTTCTCCACAGGGAAAGACAGAACTACTGTTTCTTTAGCACAGACCTTTTCTTTGTGTAATTTTCTTAGAGACATTCTGTCGCTAATAGCTTGAGCTGATTAACGCCTTAGTGTCTCCTACTGTGAATACCAGTGGGGATCAGCTTTCATTTAATTAGATGAGGTAAAGCACAGGGCTTGGAGGGAGACAGGTAGATGTTTATCAGATGGATGGAAGCTTATTGTTCCAAATCTTTGCTGTCACAGAACATTTCCTGGCTGGGATCTGCATGCATGGCATGCCATTCATATGCTAACTAGAGGCACTTTGCTTCTTCTTACCTGGGCACCAGGGCACTGTTGATACCAGATCAAATAATTACTGTGGGAAAGCTTGGCCAGAGCGGGGGTTTGGAGGAACAGAGTGAGCAGATGAACCAGAGTTTTGAGAGTGGAATTTGTAGGTGTCCTTTGCTCCTGTAGTTTGCTCTGCTCTGTGTAAGGAAAAAGCAGTGTTTATTGGAGTGACATATGCCAGGAAAGCACAATAAATGTCTCTGGAAATGAGCTGCAGTGTTCAAACTGCAGCTTATTGTCACGGGCCAGTTTGTAAAAACAACTTAATTCACCAGGAAAGTGTTTGAGCATAGGTTTAGGATCTGGATTCTCAGAGGTAAGAACAACAGCCTTTCCTAGTGATGGCAGGAAGTGCTTGTATTTATGTAACAGAGGATACTGGAGCTCATGTGGCGGTACAATACAGAAGGTGCTTTTCTTGGCCCAGAGGAGACATTTACTATTATGGTAAGAGGTGTGTTTCAAGTTCAGGAAAGAGCTAATAATGGAAGAATATCTGATTTATTTTTTTTTTAATTCGACTTCAGAAGAAATATAATCTCCAGTTGGTCTCTTATTCCTCATTCTTGTTCCCAGATTCTGATGCTTGGAGTTTTATTGGAGCATCTATGCAATTATTTTTAAAATGCTTGTAAAGTGGTTCAAAGTACACAAGAAAGATGGTCAGAAAATTTTAAAACCAGTGACATTTCAACAGTATCAGATTGTGTAAAGGCTTCAATGGTGTAAATGTTTTTCTCGGTTGTCCTGGCAAATGGAACCAAATAAAACCAGTTTGGGTTTGTGGGTTTTTTAAAAATCTAAACAGTGAAAAGACCTTTTGACTCGATGAGTCTGTTCTGTCTCGTGCAACTTCCTGTGCGTATTCCTGAGCGTCTTGCTGGGCTTATGGAGCACTTTAGCTGAGCTTTTCGGAAGCAGTTTGTGAGACTGGAGCACACTTCGGTGCTTTGGCTGCCAGTGCCTGTGCGGGATTGTGTTCCCGCAGCCGGACACGCGGTGGGAAGCTGTGCAAGGCACAGAATCCGTATCGGTGCCTTGCTGCCCGACGAGTTTCTTTCCCCGTTGTCCGGGCCAGCGGCTCTTTAGGAAGCGCTGATGCGCAGGAGTGCCTGACCCTGCTGGGGCAGCCCGTGTTCCGGAGCCCTCCGCTCTCTCTTCCTTTGCGTTTGTGCTGCCCTGGCCCCTCCTCCAAGGGGCCGGGGCGCTGCGGGAAGGAGCCGCCGAGCAGCGCCAGTGGCTGGAGCCGAGGCGGGGCAGGGCCGCCGGCCCGCGCTGTTCCTTAAGGCCGGGCCGGGCCGGCAGCGCCCGGGAGCGAGCGGAGCGGGGCGGGAGCGGCTGCAGCGGCGGGAGGTAGGAACGGAACGGAGCGGAGCGGAGCGGGGGATGCGGCCCGGCCGCCTCCGCTCCCCTGCCCGGAGAAGGGGCCCCGGGGGCGGGATGGCCGCGGTGCCGCGGGTGGGGGGTTCACAGTCCGCTGAGCTTTGTTCACGTGTCTGAAAACTGCTTTGAAAGGAAGGCTCGGTGTCGCGTTTTGGCGATTGAAGGCGGAAAGCCGGGACGAAGGAGACTTCCCTGGGCATCAGGTAAGGGTACCGGACCGCAGGGCAGATGTGCGAGGGCTGGCGGCCAAGGGGTGATTCATTCTGGCTTGCTGGAAGTTTCAGGTGATGTTCCAAAGTCGACTCATGAGTAATCTCTGAGTAGATTTAAGCAGAATGAGGCTGCTGGACCAGCCTTATCGGAGTCCAGAGTCCCTCGGGGCGGACAGGGGGCCGAGGAGCCGCCGGAGCTTTTGCGCAGCTTCCGCCGGGTGCTGCTCTGTGGGGAGGATGTAAAGCGGCTTCTGCTTCCTTTAGAGATCCTTTCTGGAGCTGAGAGTTTGCTTTACTGATATCTTGAACTAAAATAATGGGGCGATAGCAGGGGGCGGTACTAGGGAGTGTTGTTCTAAACCGTTAATTGGAAGTTACTACTACAAAGTATTGAAAGGGTGCCATCAAATTTACAAATTTCACTTTGTAAAATAAATAAAACTTTATCTCCTTGCTTCACAGAAGATCTTTGAGACTATATAACAGACTTTTTGCACAGAATTCAGAACCCAGTGGTCCAGTTAGGCTATCCTAAAGTACTTCTTTTTTCTCTGCTCTATTTATACAAAGTAACTGAAACAGCATTGTAAAGTTAGGGGAAAGCAATAAAAAGCCTTTTTCCTAATACACGAAGAGAAAATGTATTGAAAGGCTTTTTTAAACGAGAAGGAAAGCATTTCAGACAGTGCGGGTGGGTGCAGCCGAGGGCGGTACGTTTCATTAGGCAGCGCTGGTCAATCGCGGAGAGCGGTCCCGTTGGAAAACTCCTCCCGGGAGAGCTCCCGAGGGCGCTGCCCGCAATCCCGTGGCCTTGGCAGACGCTCAGCCTGCGCTCAGGTTTCCAGCGGCATCGGGGCGGGTCTGTTGTGCTCTCCGAGTCCGGGAGCTCCTGCCTGGGTGTGGAGTATCCAGTGTTTGTCCTGCCGGGCCGCCTGCGGAGAAGGCTGGGTGGGAGCAGGGATGAGGTTTGTGATATTAAACAGTCACTGCTGGGAAAGGAAAGGGAATTTAACAACAGGCACCCAGTACCTCGCCCCGGAGTGCAAGACCGTAGTTTTTGCTGGCACTTGAGTACAGTGCATTTTTTAAACAGTAGTTCTGTGACCAAATGTAGAAAGTTTGACCAGAGGGCTTTGAGCACTGACCAGCACATTCCAAGCCTATTGATTCATGCTTACGGTTTAAAACCGAGGCTGCAGGTTTGCTGTTCAGTTGCATATTAGTCTTTCTTGCAACTGCCTTGCTGTGTCTTTTTAAAACTTGAGAGAAGGATTTGAGTAGTTCACTATTTGACAAGTAATTAAAAGAGGTCACTGGATTTGATGCTTATTTGAGCTGACAGAGTAGAAGCTGTGGCATAGCTGGCAGATTAGCAGTTCTCTATGAGATCATTCTCTATGGATTCATACCTGCTGCTAACTGCTGCTTTATTTGCCCAGCGTGGATTCTGGGTGAGTTCAGACAGGTGAGGGAGTTTGGGCACGGTCTGCAACCCCTACAAACCAAACATTTTAAAGGTTTTTGTCTAAGCTGATGATGTCTAAGCTGATACAGGCTTTGGGCACTGCCTGCATCCCAAGAGGCCCAGCTGTTGAGATGCCAGCATATGAGTTCCTCTGTCATGAGCTGTCTGATGAGCAGTTCTTGTTCCTTTCCTCATGGAAAGCAGGTAAAATCAGGCTGGATTTTTCATTTCAGCCTTCTTACACTGTAGGAACTGCATGTTCCTTCTGGGGCAGCCACAGCAGGCATGTCAGCACCTCAGCAGGACTCGGGTATTGGCATCCTTCCACAGAATCATGGTTACTCAGCTGAGAATATAATAATTCCTTAAAAGTGTTTTGAGGGATAAAATTGAATTTTACTGGAAGAGCTTGTAGGTTACCTCCCTTATCCTGAAGGGAAGAGCACTGAAGTAGATGTGATAAGATGTGTTTGCTCTCTCTCTGCAAGGGTGAAGGTTGCACAGGAGGAGATGGGATGGGGAGCAAGGTTCCACCCTGGCTGCAGGAGCTGCTGGGCTGGGTGCTCTGCTGCTCCTGCCCAGCTCCAAACGAATTCTCTCCCCACAGTTCTGTGAACACACGTGTTCAGTGTGAAAAATAATTCTGTCTTGGTCAGATGAAGTTTCTTTTGAAACAATGTTGTCGATTTAGCTTGTGGCTGTTTAAAATTATTTACTAATTTCTAATGTTCCCGAAGTAGCTCCCCTGTGCTCCTGGTTGCTTTTCTTTGAATTTTGATAGGATTTTGGCTGACTGCTTTCAGCATTTTACTATACAGATGGCATCGTTTTTGTTGTGTAGGAGTTTCTTGTGCCAGCCAGAGAAAGACTAAATGATATTTTAAATAGGAAAACAAAAAGAGTTGGCACAAGGCTCAGGGAGGAAGGAGTTTGTTTTGAGTGCATTCACTGATCTTAAATTTCCCTTCTTTCAGTTAGCTGGGTTTCTTTTTTAATTTGCAGTTGTTAAAATTCAGCTTGAACAACATCCACACAGGTCTTGGAACTTCCTGACACACAGAATACCATATAGAAATTTTCTACCCGAGAAAAATACTCTAATGCAGCGTCTACAGAGGTGTGTCTAGGGAGTATCTGTAATATTTGGAGTTGAAGGCCAATCAAAATACACAATTACTGCTTGAATATTTTCCTTTTGAGGCCTGACTGGGATGCCATTTGCTAGTTAATTCTAGCTTTTCCTGCTGGTCCTCCCACTCCTCCTGCATTATCCCTGTTACAATACAAGCCTTTCCCTCAATCAGAGCAACAGTGCTCTTTTTCATCTACTCTGTTAGCCACAGAGTTTTCATGGTGCTTAGAAGGCTTTGGAAACAAGGAGGGTTTTTTTTTAATTTGTTTCAACCCAGCTTTAGCAGAAAGCAGAAGTGAAATGGGACCACTAGAGAGTCAGCCCTGAAATTGTTCTGAGTATTTGGTTTCATCTTGAGGTGAGATGTAGCTATCTGACTTCCACTTTTTGAAGCAGGACTCCCTTAACAATCCAAACCCAGTCACAGGAGATTCAGAAAATCTGTTTGAGGTGTGTTCTGTAGGATTAAAGAGGGAAATTTCTCTGTATATTTAGAATGCTTAGATAGAAACAGGGCAGCCTTTGGTCTTTAAAAACCAAACCAGCTACCAAACAGTTTCCTACTGTTTTGTATTTTAGTTCTACTGGACATAAAAACTGTGACAATACTGAAAGTCACATAATAGACACATAACACTAACTTTATATCCAGTTCTCAAGCTGGCCCTAAAACTGGCTTTTTTGTATGTATCTGGTTATTTGTAGAAGAATGTCCATTACCTGTTCCCTTAACTGAGTGTTTTTAGATGGAAGGCGATTTGCACAGATGGATGTTTGTGTCTGGCAAGAGTTGTAAACCAGAAAGACATTTCTTTCTGTTCTGTTTTGTTCTTTACAAGCTGGACACTAGGAGCAGGAAAGGATTTTTGGTGCCCAAGAGTCCAGAACTCTTAGCAGCAGCTGCTGCACTGCAGAATTGAAGCTGGGAGTTATCTCCTCCTCCTCCTCTTCTCCGCCCCACTCCTCCTCCCAGCCTTGCATTCAGGCTGGCGCTGGGATGAGCTGTGCAAGGCCAGCTGGCTGCTCCTCTCACTAGAGCACTGCTGCCCAGCAGCCTGGGACAGACTGCAGGGTGTTTTTTGGGGAGTTGGGCTTCAATGGCCACCCGGACTAGCAAGAAGCAAGGACTGCTCATATGGACAGCTCATTTTTATCGTGTGCAGAGTCGGCTTTGTAGTGGGATGTTGAAATATGACACAATGCCTGTTTGTTTGCAATAGCTGCAACTCTCGTAGCAGAGATTCAAGTGGGAAACAGAGAGGGAATCCAGAGACAAACCAGCGGGGGATTTAGGAACTGTGACGCCGTGTCCTCTCTCCTATACCGGAGCAAGCAAAGAAAAGAGAGGTAGAGGAAAAAAGACTGAGCCTTGCAACAGCCGTCACCCTGACGATGTGTCAGTCAAACACCCTGCAGGGACCAGAGCTCCACACAGGGAAATGGTGAGATGCTACAAAGCTTTATCTAACCCTCCACCCTCTTGCTACAACCTCCGCAAAGTTAAAATTCATGTCCGGAGGCTGCGTTCAGGGAACGGCGGCAGCGGCAGCTGTGCCGGGGACCAGCACCCACAGCTGGAGAGTCCAGGCCCAGCTGGCTCTGCTGGTGGGACACCAAGTAGGAGAACTCGTTTCAGGTACTGTTCAGTATTTTCTGCTTTGCAGGAATGGTGACTGAAGCGGGAGGGAGGCTGGGAGGGTTTCTGGGCAGAAGGAGCGGGAGCCATCTGCGAAGCTTTTGTTTGGCCTAATTACTATAAAGCTCCTTATACATTGTATTGGCAGAGAAGGGCATGCTGTTCCATGACAAGGGGAATGGGGAAGCTTTCGTTCCTTTCCCTTCTACTCTCTGTCACTAGGAGAATGGAAAAATTAGTTGAGGGGCCGCTCTGAAACCAGGCCAAGGCAGTGAGAAGCCCGAGGGCTCCAACGCGATGCAGCTCTGCAGGGATTGGTCCAGGAGCGACTGCAGTGAAGGGGGGGAGAGCAGCAGGAGGGGGAGAACGGGACCTAACCCGGCTCCTGGCCCGCCAGCCCTGCTGGGTGGTGGGGATGGGAGGGAGAATGTGAAGTGTCCCTTCCTATTCCCATGGCGAGTCAGTCCTACCTCCTGCTGAGAATCCTGCATTAACTCTGCTAAGACAGCACTTCTGCTCAGGGTTCTTTTTCCCTGTTGCATTAAGATGCACAGATCGTTATTTATTAGTTCTTCAGAGGAAAGAAGTTGTGTTCGCTGCAGAAAAACCATCTCTGAGCCAAAAGCACCATCTTGTATCCCAAAGTGGTGACAGTTATACCTGCCTGCCTGATACTTTAATTCTGATCCAAGTTTTGAAAAGAACGAGTTGGCACGAGAATTTCCTTTTAAATTCTCAGCTTCTTTCCATCTTGGAAAGACATATGCAGTGTTTTGTAGTTCCTGTTTCATGTCACAGGATCCCCTGAGACAGTGAGCTGTTGGGAGCAGCCAGACTGCGCCGCTTCAGTTTGTGTGCGCACGTCGCTGTGTCCTGCTTGCAGAACAGTCTCCTAGCCAGGAGTTCAGTCAGTCATTTCAATAGTTTGCCCTCAGGTAGACAGATTTCCTATTTGATAATGTGACCTTGGAAATGCCAGTGGTTTTTTCATGAGTAGAAGCCAAAGAATAAATGGGGACCCGATGGGTTTTGCATCCAGACCTCCTGCAAGGGGGTGAACTGAGGCCCTTAATGTCTGTCCTCTGCTAAGAAGCTGAGTAGCTTTTCCCTGTGAGAGTTAGGTCAACTTCTCCCCATGATAATTGTTGTAAAATGAGGTCTCTCTCACTCAGGGCATCCATGTAACAAAAAAAATCAGAGATGTAGCTGGTTATGAGGCAGGGGAGTTGATTATTGGGCTATGGAGACTAGATTGTTGTGCAGTAGTAGAAATATTGGCTTTGTCCGCATGTTCCCTATTCAGAACCAGGATACTTAGTGAAGGCTTTAAGACCTGGAAACTGGTCTTACCTTTAATTTTTGAGGGTGTCATTCATAAAACGTGACCTGTGAGGGTGAACACCATTATTTGGATGGAAGACTTTTATTTTTAGATAAACTGTTCTTCTATTTTGGGAAGGGAAAGAACTGATAAAAATAAAGGAGTAAAGACTTGTAGTATGAAAGATTAAGAAACGTTTAGCAGGAATAACTCACCCAGCTGTCAGAAGCTGGTGGCTCTGCAGCTGAGATGCCTGACCCTCTGATGTTGTGTATGTAATCTTTCAGGTTGCAATTCCCCCAGCTGGCCCTGAGGCGAAGGTTGGGCCAGCTGAGCTGTATGTCTAGGCCTGCTCTGAAACTCCGTTCTTGGCCTCTGACTATTCTCTATTACCTTCTGCCTTTCGGTGCTCTTAAACCCTTGACCAGAGTGGGATGGAGGCCTATGAGCAGGGTAAGTGTGAGCAGCTCTCTCGTGTGCCACATCTGGGAGCTGTGTCCTGGAGCTGGCAGCAGCTGGGGGGAGAGCTGCTGCATGCAGGGCAGCCTGCTGATCACTGCTGTGAAAGCAGAGCTGCAATCTGTGCTTCTGTGTAGTTTTCACTGTGGTTGTGTTGATTGATTGCCTCACAGACAAGTGACTTTTTCAGGTGCAGAGAATTACTTTGTCCTCTAACAGTCAGGGAAAGTCAACAGAAACTTCTGAAGGAATTCAGTCACCTCACAGTATCAGGGCTAGGACAAGGAAGACCAAATCTTTTGCCAAGTTCCTTTTCCTGGTCCTGTTGAATTGGTTTCTTGGTTTTTGTTATTTTCGCACCAAGAGGGTTTGTTCCTCAAGTTCATTGAGCATTTGTAGTCCAGCATGTCCAAATGATACACAAACCTCTGCTCTGATACTGCTGAGAGCGGGGTATGGCATGGCTTGCACGTAGTAATTCTCCCCACAGATCATGCAATTTCAGAATCCAACAACCAAGTAAGTATTTTGATTGCAAACAGGAACAAAATTGCCATTCTTAAGCCTATTTCATTGAACATCTGTTCTGTTTGATCCTATCAGCTTGAAAACCAGGCTCCATTGAAGAGAAGGGGCTGCTGGGAAATACTGCTCTTGACAATTGGTGTGATTTTATAGTTGTATGTACATTTTTAGTGTTGGTGGAAAACAGCAAAGTTAATTTTTAGAAGTTAATACAGTACAGGGCATGTCAAATAAAATGGCAACATTTTTTTCTTCAGTATTTCAGCTTATATAACCTAAAGCACTGTTCATTTAGATGGTTTTATCTGAAGTAAGATTAGGTTGGTACTTCCTTTCTGAAATATCCCTGTATGTACACAGGATGGTGATTTGTAAGTGAAATCTTAATTTGCTGTATTTGGTGTGATGGAGCCAGTGCATACTTCTGCTTGTGTTTATGGCTGTGTTTTGCAAGACTTAATCATGAAGGATATGATTGAGAACAAATGACTCTCACTAAGAAAAATCCCAAGGTTTAGCTGCAAGTTGAACGTAGCTGTTCAAAAACACCAGTCAGCAGATCACCACTTCCTTTGCAAAACTGGTTTCAGAGTGTTCAGTTCCCTTGGTCCATATTCCCCAGCTTCCCCCAGTTACATCATAGCCATGTGAGCTTCCTGGCTGACAGCAAGTACCACAAAGCCCAGAAGAGCTGCCTGCTGGAATTACCAACAGAAAGATGTTGTCATCTCTCCACTTCCATCAACAGCAGATACCTCTTGCCAACTTTGTTTCATTTGTTTTCCTTGCTAAAACTTGGCTTTTTTAAGTCCAAAGGTGTATTTCTACAGAAATAAAGGCACTTAATATTCTTGCAGTTGGCAGCTCCCATTGTTGTGAGAGAAGGAGTAAGGCTGGTGTAAGTTTGTACCTGTGTAGCTGCATCCAGTGGGTACATTTTTTTGATGGTACTCGTGTCATTAGAGCATACAACACACAGTACTGGGTGTGGGAAGCACCCTCAGTCTGGGGAACATGTCATCCAACACTGAGAAGTTATTTTCCAGTCAATTTTCATTTAGTTATTCACAAAAATTTATACATTGGTAATGTTAAGCCTTTCTGATAAGCGTTCTACTAGAATATGTGCAACGTCTCTCTTTTCTGTAAGCCTCACATTGGGCAGTTTGCAGTAACTTCAGTGTGGAGCTTCAGCCTGCAAAGGAGGGGAAATTCTGGCTTCACTTTAAAGTTATATTAAGTTTCATCCTGTCTCTTGTCTACTCTCGCCAGAATGGAGGGAATGACGATGAAGTGCAGTGTGAATTTTTTCTGCCTTGAAGGCTACATGAATTCAAGGGAGGGGTTTGCAGGAACAGATTGATCCTTCCTGTGTTAGAAGGAAGGAAGCCATCAGTGGGGAGAGCACTGACCTGCTGCCATTCTCCCCTCAGGTTGCCCTGTACAAGTCGGTCCCGACGCGGCTGCTCTCGCGAGCCTGGGGCCGCCTGAACCAGGTGGAGCTGCCCACGTGGCTGAGGAAGCCGGTGTACAGCCTGTACATCTGGACCTTCGGGGTGAACATGAAGGAGGCAGCTGTGGAGGATCTGCACCACTACAGGAACCTCAGCGAGTTCTTCCGCAGGAAGCTGAAGCCGCAGGCACGGCCGGTGTGCTGTGTGCACAGCGTGGTGAGTGAAAGGGAGGGAGGGCTTCACCCTGCACTGCCACTTCCCTCAGCCCCCAGAGGAATGGCACTGCTCCATGAGGAGTTAATGAACTGCTGACTATTTCCTTTCTTTCTCTTTGCTGTAGATTAGTCCCTCTGATGGAAAGATCCTCAATTTTGGGCAGGTAAAAAATTGTGAAGTGGAGCAAGTAAAAGGGGTTACTTATTCTCTGGAATCATTCTTGGGACCTCGCATCTCCACAGAGGAAATGCATTTTAGCCAGGGTGAGTTCTGTGTCAGTTCTGCATTTATTCTGCTGTGCCCTTTCAGTGTTCTCAGAAATCATAAAAAATGTAACATTTTCTTGCATTGTCAGGAAGACAAGCAGGTCTGATTTTTGGTTCGTTTTATTTGGGGGTAACCATGTCATTGTTCTAGTTCTTCTCTTTCTCACCAGTGGCTTTATACAGTTATGCCTGGCTCATTCTGATTATCTGAACTGAGTTGCTTGGTTCCTACATTTGACTCCAAGATCCATGGCTGCAGCACTCCTGCAGTCACACTGACATGGGCCCAAGCACTGGCTAGCAAAAACTGGATAAGCTACTCCTTAACAAAATCCATGCTCAAGCACTACCCCTCTAATAACTCAGAGGACTCTTCACAAATTCTGTTCTTAAAGGATAGCTTTACTAAAAATTCTGTTGTACTGGATTTCAGTTTCTGCTGTTTTGCTTAGGGAAGGGCAAACTCCAAAAGAAAATTTTTCATTGTGATTGAAACAATCCACGACCTAATTTTCTTGTAAAGGGTAAGGAACATTTGGAAGTACTGGATTTTATGTTTTTGTAGTCTCACCAATCCACGTGAGCTGCATTTAATCCTCTGCTATTGCAGTCTAACACAGACTGCCTGGCTAAGGTAGATGACTTCAGGAGGAATATCTTTAACCCCTTCCTTTCCCTTCTGTTTCTGCAGCCCCACCTGGTAACTCTTTTCAGAAACAACTGGTCACAAAGGAGGGGAATGAGCTCTACCACTGTGTAATCTACCTTGCACCAGGGGATTATCACTGCTTCCACTCGCCCACGGACTGGACAGTGTCACACCGACGGCATTTCCCAGGTTGGTTTCTGTTCCTAGGAAACAGCTGCAGAGCAGCCATGGAGGGAAGCACTGCTATGGGCCTCTGCAGAATGAGACACACCAGTGCAGAAGTTGTACAGTAACATGACAGACAATGGTAGAAAAGTGATTTGTCTCAAACAGTAATGAGTTTTGCAGCTGTATAGTTTACCAGAGCAAATCACATAAAAATGGTGAAAACAGTAATATTGTATTCTAACTGTTTGAGTTCTTTGAAGTACCCCTTGATTCAAGCTGAGCTGATTTGTTCCCAAACACTGTTTATTCAGTTTGCACCTGAAATGTAGATAGTTCTGCAGATCACACCAAACAGTAGCCTAAAGTATGATCTCTGCTTGTGCTTGGCAAAGAAAATGCAACTGAACAGTTACACTACTGGAGCTGGGATCAGATGTTCTTGCAGATAAAAATATTTTACTTCTTGGTATCTAGCAAAACCCTAAGTATTGGATTTGGTTTCAAACACCATGAGAGAGAGACTGACCCACCACACGCATCCTTCTGTGACCCCTTTGTTTTCAGCACAGACTTCTCTTTCATTTGCTCTGCCTGGCACTCGCCTCTCTTCCTACAAATAACTGACAGAGTTGTTCACTGGATCAGCTCCAGTTACACTGAAAACGCCATCTGAGTGGCATTACAATATTGCTACAAACCAGACAACCTAACCTGGGTATTTTCTCACTTCTTCAGGCTCTCTGATGTCTGTCAATCCTGGAGTTGCTCGCTGGATCAAGGAACTGTTCTGCCACAATGAACGGGTTGTCCTTACAGGTGACTGGAAACATGGCTTCTTCTCACTAACAGCTGTAGGAGCAACAAACGTGGGCTCCATCCGCATCTACTTTGACCAGGTGAGCAGGACCAGAGCAGGCACCTTTCTGGTGTTAATGGTTGAGGTTGGTGCAATGTAACAAAATTTAAAAAAAAAAAATCTTAGTACCCTGAAATTAGGGTGTTTCACAGTACTGATATTCTAAAACTGATTTTAAACAATGTTGCCTCCGATATAGACAACTTAAACAATATTCCTAATCCACCTTTGAACTGTGAGTTTGTGCGTAGAAAATGCCTGAGTGTGTACAGTCCACAGCTGTGGTGATGAATGAATACAGAGCACTGAAATCCTTCTCTTTTTTCTCTGTACAGGACTTGCACACGAACAGTCCAAGTTACTCTAAAGGCTCCTACAATGACTTCAGCTTCATATCCAACAACAACAAGGAGGGAATCCCCATGAGGAAAGGGGAACATTTAGGGGAATTTAACTTAGGCTCTACAATTGTACTAATCTTTGAGGCACCCAAGGATTTCAGATTCAACCTCAAGGCTGGACAGAAAATCCGCTTTGGAGAAGCACTGGGCTCTCTATAGGAACTGTCTCAGCAAGAATTTTCTATAAAAAGGGACTCTTTTCACACCACTGAGTGTTTCACTTACCAAGTTTGTATCACTCAGCAGGACCTGGGTGAGGAGGAAGAAAGATGTCACTGCTGCATTAAACTTGAAAGTATTTGGTCTACATTTACCTGCTGCTGAATGTAGAAACTGAATTGAATGATCATGGATGTATTGGGTACAGCTGCCTTTCAAGATGTTGCCCATGGTGGTTTCAGGCCCACCCTGTGCCTGTAGTCTTTCATGTTCTCCCCTGAATGTGCCACAGGATAATTATGTTCTTAGAGCCTCTTTTAAGCCTTCCTAGGCAGGTGCAGTAGGAAAGGGTGAAGGTAAAGATTATCTGTATTTAAAGAGACACTGACTGGGTGAGTCAGACCTTGTACCTTGTATCTACAGTATCTGTTTTTCAGACCTTGAGTAAAGAATATATTCTCATATTTATTTTATTCTAAGAAATTCCACCCAAATTACTAGATAAAAGCAGTCTCTGAATGCACAGACAGCCAAACAGTAAAATTTGCTGGTGTGGCTTCATGGCCCAAACAAAGCAAAATGTACAACACTCAGTACAATGAGTGACACTCATCCCTCATCCTGGGTTTTGTACTGTTAGACCACTTCATTTTTTTGGTCTGACATTGTTGCTTTAAAAATGGGCTTTGCAGTGTATTTTAAACCTGAAAGCAGTGTCTACATTCCAGACAACAGAACTTGTCATCTTGCGATTTTCTTTTTTTTTTTTTAAAGACAGACAAAGCTCTGTGTCCTCTTCCTAATCCATGGCTTTATTTTGCTATTCCAGGCCTTAAAGTTTTTGTCTTTATGAAAGACAGTGAACTTCACCTCTTGGATTAAGGAGTTAGAAGACACAGGGCATATTTTTGCTGGGTGATGTGATGGCAACTAAAGTGTGCTTTTCCTTTCTGCTATGTATCTTGTTACTTTGTCACTAAATTCTTGAAGAATTAGCTCCTCTGTTAAAGGACAGCCTCAGCTACTTCAGGACCAATTTTTATTGTACGGAGTGAAATGCCCTATGCACTGACTGTGTTTAAAATATTTATGGCTTTTTAAAGAAATCCCATGTTGCTTCCCAGGTGCCAATCTGGCCCTCCCTTGACTGGGCAACAACTTCATCTTATTCAAAATACAAAACAAAAAAAACACACTGGCTCTGACTTGTACCCTCATACTTAATGCTAGGAATGTGCTGGGGGCTGAAATCTTTGTGCTGAAGCTTAACCCACTGTAAAATTTTAAAGCCTTTTTGTGACTTCACATCAAGAAGAGTAAAAATCTAACACCTTGGATCTACTGCATGTGGCACTGACAAAAACCACTGCCAAAGTGAAGAGGAATTGAGTTTTAAAGCAATGTATAAATTGTTTTTTTTGAGAATAAACTGTTTCAAGTCCCAGCACTCAAACATGATTTTGCTATCCAGAGCTTGTTGGAGTGGACACGCTTATGAAACCTGCCTTTGTGCTTTCTGAAAGATTTCTCCTACTACTTCCTTGCTTGAGCTACTTTTCTGCTACTTCAAGGAGATGACAGGCTTTGATGAGCTCTGATCTCCTAAAGAAACCCTTCTTTGTATGCACTGCAGAAAACAGAATATAATTTTGTTGTACAAATGTCCAGTTTGCCAAGTCCTGTATGCTTAGCTTGTCATCGGGAAGGAAGGGACGATAAACTGCCTCTAAGTGATGTAGCCAGGCATGAGTCAGATGAGGGTGGCTGTTTGGGTGACAAGCAGGAGAAAATTCATTTGGCTCCAGGAGTCAGTGTTTCCTCACACAGGGAGGAGTTTGAAAGCTTGAAGTGGCTCTCAGCCACCTATCTTGTTAAAG
Organism: Passerina amoena; assembly: GCA_013401095.1. NCBI lineage: Eukaryota > Metazoa > Chordata > Aves > Passeriformes > Cardinalidae > Passerina > Passerina amoena. The sequence continues at coordinate 419,762 of WBNP01004851.1, forward strand.
TTCTTGGTATTAGCAAGTTTACTCCTGCAGCAGTATAGTACCAGATATAAGTCTTTCTAAACCTTTGAGAGGGAGAAAAGAGTAAGGCAAATATCAGCTCCAAGAGGATAAAGTTGAGGTGAGCTTTTTGATTAAATTTCAATGTCATGTTAACAAGAGAAAGCAAATTTGTTCCAGGGGATGAGAGAAAAAGACAAATGAATCTTTTCCTTCTTTTCCACTGGGGTCTATGACATCCAGACAGAGCCAAAGGAAGTTTAAGCTTTAATTTCTTCCAACTCAGCAGCATCATCCATAGTATCTGAAGGTACATATTAGCCTAGTGATGGAGGATGGGTTGCTTGATGTTTGCTTTATTAGAAATCTCAGAAGGAAGAGAGGATTCAGCATGCAAGTGGCTGTTGTTATGATGGTTTTAATACTGTGCAGAGCGAGCTAATAAACCAACATTGCTTGTGATGCAGGGGCCAGCAATGCACCCCAGGAGTGAAAAAGTTCCTCGAGGGTACTGATAATGCTGTGAATTTCTCCTGCATGGAGAATCCATTTAATTCAACTGTATCAGTAGCACGGTATTTTTGTATGTCAAAGCGTATGACTTACTGACATGAACTCATTTAATTGCAAACATTTTGAAATAAAGAGTCTTATCTGTGTTGCTTATCTTTGTGGCATGACAGGTAACCTAAACTAGGTGTTGCAAGTACAGCATGAGGTAGATGTAGCTCCAGTTTGTAACAATAGCTCCAGCTACAGTAACAATTAAAAAAGCAAAATTATTTTCACTTAATTTATCAAATATAAATTCCATACATAGAACCAAGTGAATGGATACATCTCTTCCATTGTCCCCTGCTATGAAAGGGGCAAAAAGTCCTACCCCTGAGCTGGGAAGTTGGTAGATCCTACAGATCCAGGGCAAGCTGGATGTCTCGCAGGCGGGCAAGCAGGGCCTGCACGTGCTGTCTCTCAGCCAGCTGTGCTTTGGTGAGAGTGCTGATCCTCACCTGCAACTGCAAGGAACACAAGTGCATCAGCATCAACCTAAGTTTGTACAATCAGATAATATTTAGTCTTTTTGACAACAAGAGCTGCTCCAGCAGCTTTTGTACTATCTCACTTGAGGGCCAGTACGTGGCAGATTGTGTCACTGAGGAGCAGCTCAGAGGTACCAGAACCCACAGCTGGCTCTGTGAACCTGGGGCCTGAAGGCAGGGCAGGTCCAGTCTGCACACAGGGAATTGTCTTGAGAAATTGCAGAAAAAATGTGAGATTGAGTCTATGAAAGCTTGATCCATAGCTTGGAAATAGCCTCAGAAAGGTCTGCTGGAGCAGGAGTTACATTTCTGAACAAAAAGGAAGAGGCATCTACACAGCCTCTTCTGCTCCTCAGCCTACTTCTGACTCCAAATTTCCCTTGGCACTTTACTAATAGCTTACTACACAATTCCTCACAGCTACCATCAGCCTTTAGGCACAGTGATAATCACTTTAGTAGCTTCAGTTTAAATGCTGTGTACACACCTGACCCAATTCTTCCTGAACTCCTTGCACACCATCTTGGGCTCCTGGTTGCGTGCTCATTTCCAGCCACTGCTGCAGAATCTGTGCCTGCTGCTGACAGCACCTGATAAAATGGATTAGAAGGATTCTTATCCAAATTAAGAGCTCAACAGTCTAAGCCAACTTAGACTTGCAACTGATACTTGCAATAAGACCTATATTTTTGTCTCAAACCAGTCAATGGTTAAAATCTTTTTTAAAAGGTAAAAAACCCAAAAGATGCTGGAAAGCAGAGGACTCTGAAAACTGTCATCTCCACCTCCTGCTTCTAGCCCCTGACTTCTTCTCTTCCTGACAGTTAAACCCCCCAAGCCCCATTTCTTCTGAGCATTTCTGGTTTTTTGTTCTAGTACAGCAGCTATCAAATACCAGCCATATTTAATTTTTTAAATTTAACCTGGAAAATCTCACTCCTCACTCCTCTTGATAAAATAACTAAAAGCTAAATTTCAACTGCTCTGCCCTATTCATTTGTACTATCTCCTGATTACACCCAGTGATACCTCTGACATGCTTCTGCAAGAGCTGCCAAAGGTGTAATTAAACCACTTGGCTGACTACAGAAGGAAACACAAACTCTCCTTCACCTGGAGTGAACTCCAAAGGAGAAAATAAAAATCTCTGGAGCTTTTCTCTGTTTCATTCACAGTTCTACTGTGAACAGACTGATTATTTCTAGGGTAGATACACAGAAAAAGTGCAACAGAGTGGACAGCATGAAGAAAGGCTGGCTAAAGGGGCATTACTTGAGTTCCTGCTTCCTGCTGTAGTAGTACTGCATCTGCTGCTGGATATGCCAGAGTTCAACTTTCACCTTTCTCTCCAACATCATTTCTTCTCTGGAACTGTGCTCCCTCTTTTCCCCTTCAGCTGAATGGAAGATATAAGGCACAAGCAATGTAGGTAGAACAGACATCCACTCTTTCTTCTTACAAAAAACCAGAAAATATTTTTAATGACAGGAAAAAATGAACCCTCCCAACTGTTTTTCATGTGTTAGGTTACCCTGTGACATGTAGCTGTTCATCCCAAAGGACGAGGTACAGTGAGAGGGCAGGAGTTCTGACAACAGAACAAGCTCTTGAAGACTCAGTCTGAACACATAAAACATACAAAATGTTCTGGTGGATGGCTCAGTACTACAGATACTGTTTTGGCCTGTTCAGGATTTAGTCTAGAAGTAATTAAGTGCAGTAGTCCTGCAGAACAAATGTCATGCTCTGATGTCATTTAAAACACCACAATGGGAGGTATTTAGACACCATGTGTCCCCTTTACAGCCATGCTGTAAATACAGGGAAATCTCAGAGAGCTCTACAGGGTGAACTTCCCTCCTGAACAAGTTCTGCTGTACATGTGAACATCCCAGCACCTGAGCACATTCTTGCTGGAAAAATGTTCAAGCAGCTCCCATCCTTCAATGCCCAGAGCAGGGCTCCAGCCCCCAGACTCAGCAGAATCCACACAGCTGCAGTTACCTTCCCAGAAAGGAGTACTGGTACCCTTTACCTCCTGATGCTGGCACACAAGGTTGCCCTGTCTCTCACACGTTTTGTGGCAGTGACTTGCAGTCTCATATAGATCAGAGAGGAGGATGAGCAACAGCTGCAGTTTGGATCTGAGGATGTACCTGCAGTCTGGTGACTCCCTTTTCCTGCCAAGTCTTCAGATGACAGCATGTGTGGCTGCAAATTTGGTGGCAACTTCTCCACAGAATTCTGTTCAGAGTCTTGGGAATGGGCTCCTTTGTGACCACTGGCAGGCTGACCTCCTCTCTAGAAGATCAGAATGATATTGGGGTTTTCCTCAAAGGGTTTTCTTAAGTAAACCCTACAAGTAGGATGTGCCTGACCTACTTAGTCCTACTCCCACTCAGACAACTCCTGTAGGTGCTGAGCCCCTCTCATAAAATCCCACAGAAGAAGCAGAGCTTAAAAGATGGGCTCTTTGATTTCTAGCATGGAGATATTTCACCAAGATTAAAACTTCCCATTCTGTGTGGAACAAGGAGTTGAAAAAGCAGCACCTACTTGCAGATTTTCAATTTTTTGAAGCTCTCAGACACACCCACTGCTCCTAAACTGAGTTTCTTTTAAATCCCTGCAATCTCACTGTAAACTGTAACTGCTCTGAACTCCAAAGAGGCAGCAGCACCCTCACATCACTTGCTAGGAAAAGATCTGGCTAGGACAAGGCATGAAATACAAAACCCCACATGTGGATTGCTTCAGACTAGGGGTAAACAGTTCTTGGCATTCAGAGGCAGTTCACTTGGTCAGCTTTAAAGATGAAAGCTGGAACAAGTGAAAACCAGGGCAGCTTAGAAGAACCACAAGAAAACACAGCAGTGAGCAATGGGCCTGCTGGCATTGGCACACACACACTAACTGTTCCTTCAGCAATACACTCACCTCTTCTGAGCCAGCTCTCATGTGGGACATGAAAGATGCAGGAGACCACAGCTGTGGCCCCTGCCCAGCTCTGTGCATGTCCTGTGTCCACGGGGGGAGAGAAGCACAAGTGAGAGAAGGATGGGGATGAGCAGCATTGTCCATCTGAGACAGACATTTACAGGTACTTTCTTCCATCTGAAGTGTCAGCATTAAATTCCCAGTCTGTGCAGGACATTTATTCGCAGATCTTTGCTGAAAGGGCACCTCTGACCTGTACAGGAAGAAAGATAAGGTCGCTATACACTGCAGCCTGTTGGCCTTGTCCTTTGGGGTCAGTGCAAAAAAGGGGAAACTCCTGTCATTCCCTTGCATACAGCTCTCCAATTAGCTGCTCTACTATGCCCACTGTAAGTCATCCTCTTTTCTTTACTTCTAAAATTAGATTTTTACCTAGTAAAAGGCGGTCCCAGCAGTTCCTTGCTTTCTAGAGATTCCAGAGGGAAGTCAGGTTTCCGTGGTGGTAACCTGGCTCGTTGAATGGCATTTCTGAAAAGAAAAACAGAACAAAGAATGCCCCAGACTTATGAGTATTGTAAACTGGCATCAGCTGGCATTGCAGCTAAAGAAACAGTCCTGTTTCATCATTCATCCCTGCTCTGCAACATTCTCCTTGCATGCAATCCCGATTCTTAAAGATTAAATATCAACCTGTATTAATGTGAGAATCTAGTTCAACCAGGTGAATGGTGGGGCCAACACCAAGAATGGTGGAAGTGACACAACTGAACAGGGCAGAAACTCTTATTTTGGCAGCATATACTTGCTTAAAGCAATGTGAAGTTACAATCTCATTTCCCTGTAGGGTTCCTGTCCTGCACTGAGAACATTCATAGACAATTCTTCCTTGCAGCTGCCCCATGATCAATAGAATTTTTTAAAGAATACCTTCCCTAGGGAAAAGAAAGGGGCAAGGAGGAACTTCAGCTTCTGTGCACCAGGATCCTGATCTTTATCATTACATCAGGTGACTGCAGTGCAAAAAACAAGAGCTCCAGTGACACTGGGTCACTCGAGCAAGGTAAGCTCTCCAGATGGCTGAAGTCCCACCAAAGGTATCTTTCAATGTTTCTCTGTAAACTCTTCCTATGACAAATGGCCAATGCTCCACAAATTCAGTTCTGCCTTGAGCAACACAAAGTGGAAGCTGAGCTGAGCTGGTTCTACCTGCCACTGGCAGGTAGACTGACTGACTACAGTCCCAAATCCCTCCCTATGTGTGGGCTGATGTCTGCATTACACAGCAGCTCTTGTATAGCTCTGTACCACCAGAGTCAGAGCTAAGGAAAATGCATGGAACTAAGTCATCAATGAGAAAACTTGGAAACACAAAAATGAGACATGTATAGATAGATTACATACATGCAAAGTTACTTGTATGCCAGAGAAACAGGGGTGGGACTCAAAATTTACACTCACAGGCCACGGAGCACTGAGCCCCCCTCAGCAGGGTGAAGTGGTAGGTGTCTGCATTTTGAAGGCCACGGCTCTTCCTCTGATGAATGTCCTCGTGTCTCAGGACTAACATCAGGCCTTTTAAATGTCACTTGCTTCTTCAGAGGTGGCAAAAAAGAAAAAGGCTGATTTAATTTCTGGGAGAGAGCCTCTGTTTCCACAGCATGGCACAACAATACACTGACTGGTGAAGACTGCAGGCTGCCTGCCAACACAAAGACTATCAGAGCATTGATGGCTGAGAGCAGGAAGCACCATGGAGAAGGACCCAAGATTTCTGATTCCCTCCAAGCCATACCAGCTCTCTAAACTAAATCAAGAGGTCCCCTGTGGTAACATTTGGGTGAGGAGAATTAACTGGGTACTTCTGCACCAAGGCAAGCTGCACATTAGCAAATGGAACAACTGTTATCCTGAAAACCTGGAAAAGAGCTGGGAATGCTGCCCAGAAGCAGGAAGAGAGCAGTCAATACAGGCATCCTTTTCACACACAGGGCTGGGTTGATACCCAAAGGCAGAAGTGACACAAGCCCACATAGGAAGGAATAAGCAGTGCTAAAGCTAAAACAAGATCAGATGTAGTCTCTAATGCTTCATTCTAGCACAGAATTTAGACACCTGACCCACATGCAAAGGTTTCAATCAGGAGTATTGTCTGTGGCAGAAATTGGCCAGTTTTAAAATAGTTTCATTAAGAAAGGTCCCCAATGAATCTGAATTTCTCTAGTCTCAGCTGAATGAAATGCTTTGAACCAGGGATAGAAGTGTATGTAGGATCTAAACAATAGCTGGGATGTGGAGCTCCAAAATACATACATGCACAGACACACACACACAGAGCAGAGAGCAGAGCAGCCCAGTTCTGGATATATATCTGAGCAATCTCTCTCACATCCAGCTGGGGCTGGGTATGGAGCTGTCCCTGCAGCTGTTTAATGCCAGCAGTGTTTCTCCAGGCACAGGTTACACCTTCTCTCAAAGGAGTTGTGTGGGGAACTGCTGTGACTTTTTCAATGCCATCTTTCTTCTCCTGCTGCCCCTTGGCAAACCTGAGCCAAGCATCAAATACCTGCAACAGGAACAATGAGAGCTGTGAGTATTACACACACAGGTTCCAGGCCAGGGACTCCCCCTGCAGACAGCAACACCCTCCCTGCCTCTGGATAGGAATAAGTAGAGCTGCAGCAACAGCAGGACACTCCCACAATGACAAAAGGACAGAGATTTGAATCAGCTGAGGCCAGATGGGGAAAAATGTGCATATTTTTAAATCAGCTAAGAAATTTTAGGGAGTTTTCCAGCATCCCAAAATAACATACAGCACCCCAAAGAGGAAAGGAAATGGACAGTCAGTGTATACTCTGCTGACTGCAGTCAAATCTGCACATTATCAAATTCACTTGCCTGCCCCGGCCCTGCACAGCCCCTTACCTTTCTCTGCACTGAAAGGGACCAGTGCCACAATGCTTGCACTGTCTTCTGCTTTTCCCATTGCTGCTGCAACAGCTATTAGGAAAAAAAAATGCACAGCAACCAGGTCAGGGGTTCACATACTCAACACCAGAAATGCCAACCAAAGCACCAAGCAAGGAGGAAGTGATGGTAGAGCCAGAGCAGAAAACCCTCAGCTCACCTAGACTATGGCAAGGTGTCTCTCATGCCAGGTGAACCAAAAAATCCTGAAAATGTTTAAATAATGTTTTCTTGGTCCTTGTGTAAACAGAACATGAAGGAGAAGGCAGAATGACTAGCAAGGAGCTAGGTGTCTACCTAGGGGAAAATTCCTTACCCGAGTTTTCCAGCAAGAGAAGGAAGCAGAGCAAAGTCTGTGAGTCATTAGTTCATCTCCCCTCCTCTGCAGCAGCTGCAAGGCAACCAAAACAGTGAGTCACTTGCAGACAAACCCCATTTATCTGAGCCAAATGCTATTAGAACAGCTACAGCCTTTATCACCCTCCCTTTGCTCTGTTGAGGCCACCCTCAATACCCAAGTGCCCTACAGTGTAACCCCATGTGCAGACATCTACAAGCCCTGCAGGGATTTCATTGCAGTAAGCTCAGGTTGTCTTGTTAAGTCTGTTACTTCTACCAGTTTCTTCAGGCACGACACAGCCATGCTCCTCCCTCCTCAGTACACAAAGCTGTCATGCTCCTTCTCAGCCCAGACTGCCATTCCCTTCCAGCAGGGAGCAGAGTGTGTTCCTCCATACCCATAACTCCCCACAGGCTGGAAAGTTTCCTGATCCTTCTCACCTTTTTCCCAAGGCACTGTTGATGATAATGTTTCCATTTCACCAGGTACTTCTGGAGCAGGTGCTGCTGGTGGTGCTGTGCTGCCCTGTGGTGCTGAGCCCTCAGCACCAGAGACTCCCTCATTAATTCCTTCCAGTGCAGAAACAGGCTCTGTAAACGCACTGTTAGGGGAAGATAAATGAATTCATCTACCAAAGGAAGATAATTAATCTCAGAGTATCAAGTGATCAGCTACTCTTCCCAACTGTTTCAATACTCAACTTGGACAATACTCAGCACTGACAGTACCCAGTATAGGAAGAAGAACTGTGAAACATTTCATGTAACACACAGGGAGCTGTGACTTGCAAGTCTTCCATGCTGCCACCGACATTATTTACAACCTTTAGGAAAGCCCTCTGTGCTTCAGAGTCCTCCTGTCAAGAATGTACCATGGTACCATGAAAATGCTCTCAGAGTTTGAGGGTCTTTCAGCAAGAATTACTAGAGAAAGACTGAAGCAGCAATTGATAAGACTACTTGTATTGCCCTCAAAACAGATGTCTGAGGTTCTCAAAATTAGTAATGGAAAATTCCTTTGGGGAAGGAAGCGTTACCATCTGTTATATAGCACAAAGAACAAACAGAGAAACAAAAGTAAACTTTTGTTACAGCAGCATTCAGCAGATCACTGGAGTCCCAATTCACTCTCCATTCTGTGGGGACATCCTGTATAACAACAGACCATCCAGTCACTTCATCTGTACAGATGACACCACACACTGCCCGTGGCTCATTCACAGACAATGAGGATTTTTGAGAGTTCAACATCTCCATCAGCTCACCTAAATCCAACTGTTTTCTGGCCTCCACCACAGCTGTCACCTTCAGGTGGCGGTGACACGCTCGTAGCCAGGCAGTGTCTCTCCACTGCAGCAGCACCTAAGGATACAATGCAAACAGCAGCTGGGACACAGACTGGCACTGCAATGGAAGGGGACACATTGTACTCCCCCCATGAGGTGGAAATGTAACAACCATTTCCACCTCATTCTTCACATAAGGCTCAGCAGACAATTTCCTACAAATTAAATGCAGAAGTATTTCAGAGGGTCCTCTTGGCAATTTTCAAGGTGTTCTCTTCCATCCATCCCCTCCCTGCCCCACTCACCAATACTACTATGCTATATCATGCTACTGTTTTTTTCTTCCTTCTAAGGAATGAGAAGAAGGAAGAGAAAAAGCCATGAGCTTACAGAGACAAGTTTCAGAGACACCTGTAAAAACAAGATGAGATTCCCACTTTGCAGATCTCTCTTAGTAGTGGCTCTTAGATTTAAGTTTTTGGTCCTTCTAATTGTATTATCTGACCCTGCCTGAACCAGCAGCTGCACTAAGACCCTGCTGTACTGATCCTACCTTTGACAGGATTGCTCTCCTGTAGTGCTCATCTGCCCGAGTAGCTGCCTCAGCTTCACATATAAGAGCAAGAGCATTTTCTCTCCACGTACACACCACCTCTCTGAAGGCAAAAATACACACAAAAGTTAAAAACAAACCCATTAAGAATGATTTTCACTTGTTCATTTGGCACTTTCCTACTCACAAGAGAACCAAAACCAGCTGTATCCATAAACTCAGTCATGCAAATCAACTTCTGCCCCTTCAGGTCTCTGCTGAAGAGAAGGCAGTGCAAAACAGAACACAGTCTGAAATCCAGCAGCTTCAGCTGAGCCAATCAGGCTCTGCAAGTGACTCCAGCTCTATAGCATTAAAATAAGGTAACTAAATAACCACAACTAATGCAATGTGATAGTATCTTTAATCACTCTCCTCACTGTAGTGCAAGAGAGGCTCTGCATCTTCCAGGCTGCTTTATTACCATAACAGATGTAGTTAATACCATAAAGATGCAGTTTGCTGTCTGATGACTCTTGCAGGACTAAACAGAGATTTAAAAAATATTCAAGCAAAGCAGATAGCAAACAGGAAGAGGTTGATTTCTTTTAGCTAGATGATCTTCATGCAAAGAAACAGCAATGCAAGGCAGAGTCCACTCCCAGCACCAAACATTCAGAAAGTTACAGAGGTGGCAGTGAAAGGAAGTAGAGAATCTGACTGCAGTGCAGTCATTCTCTCATGCTGCCTGGGAAGAGGCTCACCGCAGCAGCAGCCGAGTGTGCTGTTTCTCCTTCTCAGCTACCTGGTACAGAATGCACTGTATGTTTTGTTGGTAAATCTGGAAAAAAAGCAGTATTGAGAGGTAAATTTACCTCAACTGTTAACACCTGTGAGGAGAGGAAACATCTAGAAACTCTTACTAGCATTTAACTCTTATTAACTCATAAATAGCACTGGCAGTAAAGTACAGGGGGAACAATACAGCCACTGAAATCAAATGCTGTTTTGCTGTAGCAAGCAGTCACTACACAATAGTTAATGCTAGCTGTGCTATACCAATGACCAGTGCTACAAGATCACCTTGGTTCTTCTGCTCCAAAAAGCAGTGCCAGAGCTCATACAGCCCTACATACAAGAGCCTCCATTCTACCTTGCACATGCAGTGTGTATGTGTCTCCAGTGAAGCAGTGTGGGAGCTCTTCAGCTCTCACTGAAATGGTACAGCTAACACAGGCAAGTGCCTCAAAGAGGCTGCTCCATCCTACCTTCCAAGCTGCCAAGGTCTTGCCCAGCAATACATGTTGATAATGCAGGTCTGCTTGCACCAGCTTCCTCCACTTCTCACGCTGATGTCTCACGTACTAGAAGGAGGAAATGGAAAAAACCCAAAAGATACATACACATGAATAAGGGAAAACAAGTAATGGCAGAGAGAGGAGGGAAAAGGACCCTTCCCATTCTCTGGAGAATCAATCCTTCACCTTTGCTGTAACAGCTTTTCACTCAAACTGGCGCTGCACTCTGCTATGTCCCCAAAGGGCCTAACTGAGGTGCTTTTTTTTCCTGCCCTTTGTAGGAATCCTCTTGAAGACTGATGTAAACCACTCAAGTTAACAGGTCTGCACTGACAGAGCAGCTCCAACTATAAAATTTCTCATAGATTTTCAAGACATGCCGCAAGGCACATCTGGTACCTTGTATCATGGTAAGGAAAAGGGGCCCACATGAAAGTATTCTGTGTTTGTGACATCCTGTAACACAAATACAGGTCATACACAAAGGCCTGGCTGCAAACTTCTAACTTTTGAGAAGGACACACCTAGTACTGGGCAGGGACAATTTCATCACATTAACTCTGGTTACATTCCCAGGTACATCTAAGCCACATTCCTAGTCTCACCATATCTACATACATGAACAAAAAGAATTCTCTCTTCTCCCTACACAGTTCCTGTTCCACCCACACCAAACTGGTTTTATCCACGTGAAAAGGGAGGAAAGCTTAGGAATGCCTAGTGTTTATTTTAAACAATTTAACTTCTAGCCATATGGGTACAAGCAAATCAAACATAACAGGAAGGCTTCATGCTCTTTCCCATCTGCTAACTCTCTCACCTCTCTCCACTTGTTCCAAGTCTGCTGCAGACACTTTGAGCAGTGAAATCTTAATGCTTCTGTCTCCTTGAGCCTCCTATAAGAAAAATAATTATTTGTCCTACAATGCAATCCATGTTCCTGGACACTTCTAGCACAGACTTGAGTCCACATTTGTTATTTTCAGTTATTATTCACTTACTGAAAGACAACTTAGTAGACTCCAAAGCACAAAAAAGGAGTGATCACTATTGTGAATTAAATGCTGTCCAAAGTAGGCTGCCAGAGGGCCAATCCAAAAAATTCTCTGTTTCAAAATAAATCTTACTCTGTTTCTCTCTCCTGAGTCCTCTGTTTCCACAGACAGAAGGCCTTTAGCAGCAGCTGGTTACTGTAGTGCTCTCCTGCATGAGCCAAGCCCTCCTGCTCCTCCAGACGTGCAGCTGCTCTTCTCCGCCAGCAGGACCAGGAGCAGCGCAAGAGCCGCCTTTGGAAATGGAGCACAGCCTGAATGGAGGGAGGGAAGGTGGCAATGAAGGCACTGCACAGGCAGCTACAAACAACAGGAAACACCTCCTTGAAGATGACATGCACAGAACTGTCCAGTGTTTGTTTTCTGAGGTTGAACAGCAATGGACACACCACCAAAGCCCCTTTGTGGTGAGGCTATGTAACATGCTCTGCAGGTACCTGTGTGCATGTGCGTGGAGGAGCTGTTACCAAAAACCAGCAAGCCAAAGAGAAGAAAAACACAAGCTGATAAATAGCATGTGAAGGACTCCTAAGGACTGATAAGTTCCAGAAACCAGTCCTGTTGAACGTACAAGAACTGATAACCTCCCTCCACCAAGGGTGAGTCATATCTGCACAAAGACACCCACACATGTGACTGGCAACTTGGAGTTCTGTACGAGACCACGTAAAGGCCACAGTGGCTGCTACATGGGAAGACTCCAGGACTATATACATGTACATGTGTGTGTATATATATATATATATATATACACACATACACACACCCACACCTTAAAAAATGAAGGGCCCTCTAAAGAACTTTATGGACACCTGCCTAGAAGCAGCTAATTTCTCAATATAACCTTGCACTTCCTAAATGACTGGGGTTGGCCATTTAGTATTATTAGTTCAACAAAGTAACTATGAGACTGTGTGAGAGAGAGAGAGAGCACACACACATTTAAAGGGTGAGGGAATAAGTGCATGAGCTATGTGAATGGTAATCCTCTAATAATAACTTGATTCTATTATTAACAAACTGCTTAACTTAAAAAAGGTGAGCAATAAATACAGGTTGCCATCTCTTTCCCCTGCCTTGATCCCTCACCAGGGAAAAAGGAATTTACACCAAGTCCATCTCATGCTAATTCATGTTCACAGACAGTGACTATGAAATCATCCCCTCTATTTCCTAAGCAAGGTACAAGAGTTACATTTACCTTCTTCTCTCCCATTCGATATCCTTGCAGCTTGCAGGTCTTCAGCAGCCATGTGTCAAATACCTGTCTCATCAACACCCTCCTGGCAAGCAAAAAGGGAGAATGTCAGCATACAGGAGACAATTCCTTCAGAAAACATACTGGTCTTATCAATATCAGCTGACTAAATGAACCTCAGAGCTAGGCTTAACCAATCTCCCTCTTACATTCCAGAGAGAAGCAGGAGATGTAAATTGTTCATTACCCACAGAAAATGTCAGAGCAGTTGCCATCAAGTCATGTCCCCAAAGGTATTACCATACTTAAGAAGAGAACCAAAGGCTCACAGATTCCACATTTGTACAAGTCTGTATTAATATTTCTCTGCATACCTGTAACGAGCATGAGCCACTGATGTTAAAGCCTGTTGCTGTTCTTCCTCCTTCTCTTCCAAACGGGACTTCCAACGGTTCCAGTACTTCTGCAGCACCTGAAATAAAATAAAGACACAAAACCCCCTAAAGATATCCAGTGAGGTGAATAATGCAAAGAAATAAATTATTAAAGTCTTAATGAAACTGTATACTGCAATGGTTGTCTCCTGCACTGCTTCATATACCAAACTTTTTAACCTCCTACAAGTTTTTCTGGTAAAAGAAAAAATCCACCATAAACACAGGGAAATGAAAAACTAAACATATCTAAGAGTGACAGTTTACTCACACAGATTTTCTGTGGCTATTAGTATTTAAGAACAAGGCCACTGCTGTAATAAAAAAGTACTTTGTAGGTGACAGTGGAAGTCAATAGGACAGCTCAAGACAAACTGACACAAAGTCCAACTCACTGTAACTCGATGCTGACAGGATGACAGATTTGTTCTCATTCGCTGAAGACGAGTGTCCAGGACATTCTGCCGAAGACCCTTAAGGCCAAGTTCCTGTAGCCACAAGAAATAAACACAACTTTCATTTCTAAACCTAATCAGGTCATTTAGAACTGATCTACAATCCTAGAATCCCTTGAGTGGGGGCAGAAAATGGCAAACAGCATCATGAGAGCATCCTACTTCAAATCACTAATCATCCTGCTCTTATAATCACTACTGTTTTCACTTCATGATCCAAACCAGTTTATTGGTATTCTTTTAATGACCAGTACTGATCCAACCTTGAAAATAGTTCAGTTCCAGAAAGCTGGAGGCTTGCTTGTGCCCACCTTTCACATAGCCTTCAGGGATTTATTTTTTCTTTAAAAAACCCCTAAAACCTAAACAAAACTCCAAAACATCAACTACTTGCACATGCAGCAAGCTATCTTTGGTCTTATGTGAAAAGCAGCATGCACACATTACTGCAGAGAAGAAAAAATAATTCTTGTAGCAAACAGCATAACAAAAAAAAATCAAGGGGAAAAGGCAATCTCATGGTGGAATACCAGGGAGCAGGTAACCCAACACCCTCAATTTACTTCACTAGTTTCCCAAATGGATGAATTGCTGCTCTGGAGATCAGCACAGTTTCCCCATTTGGATTCAGCTGGCAGATTCCAGAATAGCTGAAATTTAGAAACCTGGTGTATCTCCCACTTAACACCCACTCCCCACCTGAGTCCCTGTCAGTGTTACAGGGACATGCACAGCCCTCCCACCCAGCACATAACCCTGCTCTTACCAACAGGTGACACTTGTAGTGCTTTTCAGCCAGCTCACGCTGCTGAGCCTCTTCCACACACAGCACAACATCTGTCACTGAGTTAAAGTATGTTTTACACAGAACAACCTTCTCCCACAGAGGGGCACTGCATCTCCATCTAAATTTGCTTCCATGTTTAAATGTCCAGCACTGTTATCTGCAGAAGTTTTGACTACAGTCAAACTTTTAGATTTTGCTGGCTTATTACAGTATGTTTCTGATTCACTCTTAAGTAACAACCATAAATTATCTTCTGCAGTCTCTAATATACTCTTATACAGCTGCTAACATACTATAATTACAACAGTTTAATGAATTGTTAGTGTGGCATTACATACACATAATGACAACATGTTTGTTGTCACTCACACTACTGCACAATGCTCCTGCTTATTTTGTTAACTGGATCTTCCCCCTGCGGGAATGCTCCTAACATGGCTTTGCTAGGGACCAAACCCAGGCTGGATACAATGCTTCCAGTGTGCAAAGGCTCTCCATAAGGCAATCCTTGCTGCTTGTTTTTCCAGGTCCCTCCCGTGAGCACGCATTCTCCTCCTGCACTCCCATGCCAGCTGCCAATCGGAGAAGCACCTCCGGAGCCTCCTGCTCCGGTGAAACTCCTGGGCCAGCTCTGCAAGACAAACACAAATCACTCATGGCTTGTTCTGTCCTAGGCTCATTTGTATCAGATGAGATCCTGGCATCTGAGCCACTGGCTCACAAGTGACACCAGCTCTAGCACTGAGAAATGGTTACAAGAATTCACATTAATGCTCAGCTAGAGGTCACATTCTTCCCATTGATCACAAAGGCAGTTTTAAAGCAGTAACCTGCTGTGCTGACTATGGTCAGGACTATGTATTACTTGTGCAACATACTCAAAACTTGCTTACATTTCAGCATACTCCTATTACTAGTTCCTATACATCCAAGCTAGATTCTTTTCCACTGCAACCAATCAAAAAGCAATTCATACAAATACCTGAACTCATTCCCATTCAAGGGAAGAAACAAAGGAACTGCTGTAAGAATCTTTACCATCCTACAGGAGTTGTGATTTGACTGATTATCAAGCAAATCCATAGACTGACTGATCAAATACATCCTTCTCACAGATATCTCAGTCAAAATTCAAGAGACAATATGCAAGTTTTCATCAAGGGAATTGTAGAACATTTCTTTTAAATCCTGTGGAAAGCAGGTGATTTTCCTGACAGTCCAGCATATGAGCTAAGCCAGCCAAGTCTGTCACGGTGCACAGCCCAAGCTGCATCTCATGACCTGGGTGGGCAGAGACATTGCAGCATCTCCTAGAACAGAAAAAGCCATCACCATGCCCTCAGCAAAGGGGCTGAGCCCCATTCTGTCCCACCTCACCACTTTAACTCACCATTCTGGTGTTTCTTTACTCTGTGGAGGTTCAGGTATCCCAGCCATGCTCCCATGCATCTCCTCAACTCCCAGTGCTGATGGTGAGTTACTGCCCTGGTGTCCTTCTGCTTTTCATTCTGGGTGTGTAAATACAGCTCTCGCCACTGCAGCCAAGCCTGAAGGAACAATTAAGGATTAAGGGCAGTAAGGGGAAAAAAACAGACAAGATTAGGGAAGTAGAACAAAGAGAAGGAGGAAGAACACACATGCAATAAGAAATTCCATGTAAGTTCTAAAGGTGAAAGCCATGAGCAATGATGTTCCCCCTTAAAAAAGGGGAAAAACCCAACAAAACCTAAACAAACACCAAAGGAATGTCAGCATCGAAAATGTCAAAGATTTTTTCACTCTTTTAAATACTTTCACGCTTTTTCCCATTAAAATGACCAATACTTTTGCCAACAGGCTTTCTTTCAGATTATTTTCATATAAAAGGGAATCCCATCATGAGATACTATAAGACTTCCCAAGTCACAAGTTTCTTTCCTTAGCAGAATACTGCCCTAAACCAGTATTGTTGCATCTTACAATGCAGGTCAATTTTCATGTTGCATTTTACAGTGCATTTGCCATGTTGCATCATATAGTGCAGGTGAAATTAAATACCATCCCTTCTTTTTAATGAAATGGACAAAAAGGCACAGTTTCAGTGAAAATAAAAGAAACCCATGCTGTTTTCACTTCAGCTAAGATCAACCATCTGGACAACACTCTCAGACATCTGATTTAGTTTTAATAGTCCTGCAAGAAGAAGGAAGTTGGACTTGATGCACCTTGAACTCGGACAGGTTTGGTGCTGTAACCACTTCCCTGGGGAGTCTGTTCCAGGGACTGACCACCCTCTCAGGAAGATCCTTTTCCTAATGTCCCGTCTGAACTTGCCCTGACACAGCTTCATTCCATTTCCCCATGTCCCGATACGATATTCCATCAGAAGTACTGCAATTTTCAAAGTAAAATGAGTACAAGGCTCAACTTTTTATTCATCTGCAACATTTTCACATGTGTGCAACTTAAACATTAGAAATGGTAGTAGCTGAAGCTCCTGAGACTTACTCGGAATTGCAGGCTCTGGGCCCAATGCTGCAGAGCCAAAATATTCATTTTATGTCCAGAGCTTTTCTGGTAGTGTTGTTTTCTCCACACTGCCCATGAAATGCTGCCAAAACAATGTTACAGACAAGTTCAAACACAGGTGCCATAATTTGGTGCAAGAAATCACTTTCATCTGACTGGGAAAAGGTATGAACAACAATCCTTTCAAAGAAACACCAAATTGTTTGGGTTGGAAGGGACCTTAAAGATCATCTTGTTCCAATCCCCTGCCATGTGCAGGGACACTTTCCATTTCCCACACTGCTCCAAGTCCCATCCAAACTGACCTTGAATACTTCCAGGGATAGGGCATCAACAATATCTCTGGGTAATCTCCAGATATCAGTGCCTCACCACCCTCAGAGTAAAGAATTTCTTCCTAACATTCAATCTAAATCTACCCTCTTTCAACTTAAAGCCATTCCCCCTTGTCCCCTCACTGCATGCCCTTGCAAAAGTCACTCTCCAGCCTTCCTGTAAGCTCCATTTGGCATTGGCAAGAGTCTTAAATTCAGAGTCTTTGGGTGTGCCAGAAGAACTCAAAAATCCCAGAAAGCAAAACAATTCTTAAAGAAAAATCAAACACCAAATGAAGGCATGGTGTGACTTTTTATCTTTTATCTTTTAGGAAAAGATAACATAACACAGATAAAAGCCAAGGCCTTATGGTCAGCGCCTCTCTGCCTGTTTGTATTCCATGCTTACCGCAAACAACTTCTTTTCCTGAATGCCAGTGCCACGGACTGCATCCCATGTTTTGTCCTTTGAACATCAACATAAACCAGCCAGTGTTGCCAGGTCCTGAGCAGAGTTTGCCTCTTTGCTGTGCATGACAAAAACCGGCAGCATCTTAAATTCTGTAATCTGGCACATCTCAACCACTCCACCACAGCTCGCCCCCGACTCTGTGCCCTCAACCTGCAGGGACACCTTGTGGAAAAGCTTGAAATGACAGCGACCCTCCCTCTGGTGGAGGGTGTCCCACTGGGAAGTCTCAGAATCGCTGACAGCGCGGTCCAGCCACTTGTGCAGAGCAGCGTGAATTATCGGACAATGGCCGATAACCGCTTTGCCTTCAGTGCTTACAGGGGAAATAACTGTAGAACAACAGTCAGCATAACGACTCTGCTGGGTAAGAATTAGAGGATTCTCTTCAGTTTGTTAAGAAAAAAAAAAAGTGTATCAGGTTCATCAGTTGCTTTTCAAGAGTTATTTTCTCCTACAAGCAGAGAAATGAACCAGAAACAAGTCAACTTTATTTAGCAGGCTGGTCATGCAGCTAAAAACAGAAGTGGTGTCACAAATTCCAGTTTACCACTTAGTGCAGCACACTGCATATTCTCCTCCCAGCAGGTTGGCTTGTCAGAACTGACACTACTAAAGCAACGTTATTAGAAAAAACTCTCATTGATTCTATGCCACTTCACACACACAAAAGAACCCCAGACTTTTCCTTTTTTAGGATTTCCTTGTGAATGAAGCATTAACCTACCTTGATACAGGTCACCTTTTCCTATTTTTGACACACAGCTTCTGCTGTAAATACTCTGGCCTCACTCAGTAAGAAAGAAGTCTGGATAGCCTGTCAGTTTGTGTCCAAAGGTGCCAGTCTCTAGGACATTCTGAGGCTATGTTCATGTGCAAAGAGAGCAGTTAACTTATTCTGCAAATCAGCACAGAACCAAACCTCAGTATCATCTTTAAACGAGGGTCAACCTCCCTTCAGCAAAACATGTTCCCTGAACCCAAGAAAGTTGCTACCAGTACAGACAGCTCCAAGTCAAATCCCTTGCAGAGCAAAGAACCTAAACAGTAAGACCAAGGGCACTTTAAAAGTTTGGGCTTCTTTCAATTGCTAGACCCAAGCTGGAAGAACAGTCAATAGACATAAAATAAGTGCTGTTAAAAGCACAGGGAATTACTATCTAATGTCTATAGCAACAGTTGATAGAGAATTCCAGTAAAACATTTGATCAAAAAACTTCTACTTGAAAATATATTAAGTAAAAAAAAAGACAACCAAACAAAAAACAAACCAAAAATCAAGCCACGAGCTCAAAAACCACCAGTGCAATCCAGAACAGATGGACAGAGGCTCTTAAGCTTATTCACTGGCATCCCTAAATAACT
>WBNP01004854.1:0-15005 GCA_013401095.1 Passerina amoena
GGAACAGACTCCTCATGCCTCTCATTTGGCTGGGATGAGCCAGGTTATGAGGCTGGGATGAGCCAGGTTATGGGGCTGGGATGAGCCAAGGGATGGGGCTGGGATGAGCCAAGTGATGGGGCTGGGATGAGCCAGGTTATGGGGCTGGGATGAGCCAGATCAAGGGGTGGTGTGAGCCAAGCTATGGGGTTGGGAAGCCAAGTGATGGGGATGGGATGAGCCAAATTATGGGGCTGGGATGAGCCAGGTTATGGGACTGGGGTGAGCCAAATTACAGAGCTGGGATGAACCAATGGATGGGGCTGGGGTGAGCCAGATTATGAGGCTGGGGTGAACCAAGTTATGGGGCTGGGATGGGCCCAGTGATGGAGCTGGGACGAGCCAAATTACGGGGCTGGGATGAGCCAAATTATGGAGCTGAGATGAGCCAAGGGATGAGGCTGGGATGAGCCAAGTGATGGAGCTGAGATGAGCCAAATTATGGAGCTGGGATGAGCTAAGGGATGGAGCTGAGATGAGCCAAGGGATAGGGCTGGGATGAGCCAAGTGATGGAGCTGAGATGAGCCAAATTATGGAGCTGGGATGAGCTAAGGGATGGGGCTGGGATGAACCAAGTGATGGAGCTGGGATGAGCCAAATTACAGAGCTGGGATGAGCCAAGTGATGGAGCTGAGATCAACCAGGTTATGGAATTGGGAAGCCAAGTTATGGGGCTGAGGTGAGCCAGGTTATGGGGCTGGGATTGAGCCAAGTGATGGAATTGGGATGAACCAAATTATGGGGTTGAGATGAGCCAGGTTATGGAGCTGAGATGAGACAAATTATGGGACTGGGATGAGGCAAGTGGTGGAGTTGGGAAGCCAAATTACAGAGCTGGGATGAGCCAGGTCATGGGGCTGGTCTGAGCCAAGTTATGAGGCTGGGATGAGCCAAGTGATGGAGCTGAGATGAGCCAAATTATGGGGCTGGGGTGAGCCAAGAGACAGGGTTGAGATGAGCCAAATTATGGAGCTGGGATGAGCCAAGGGATGGAGCTGAGATGAGCCAAATTATGGAGCTGGGATGAGCCAAGGGATGGGGCTGAGATCAACCAGGTTATGGAGTTGGGAAGCCAAGTGATGGGGCTGGGATGAGCCAAGTGATGGGACTGGGATGGGCCAAGTTACGAGGCTGGGGTTCTGCTGAGAGGCAGGAGAAGTTATTTTCTGAGAAAACAGAGAGAGGAGGATCTTCCCCTGGCTCGGGGCAGGAGGCTTGCAAGTACAGTAAAATGAGTTTACCATCAAAAGGCACCAAGTCTTGTGCCGTGGCCCCGGCTCTGACCTTTCCCTCTGGAATTCTGCCCCCTGGCCCCGGGCTCGTTAATCCTGGCGCTGCCAGATGACAGTAATCCATCACAGCCCTGACAGCCCTGCCCGGCCCGGGCTCTGCCCTTCAGCCTTTCCTGTGGCAGCGCTGGGCCTTTCCAATAAACCCTGCCTTTATCACCTTCCCCGGGCCTGCCTGCGGGAGGAGGGGGCACCAAATCCCTCTGGAAAACACCGGGAATTCACCGGGACTGCGGGACCTGCGGGGCGGTGTGGGGCACTGCTGGGGAAACACGTGGGAAATGGAATTCTTGCAGTGGGAAATGGAATTACTGCAGTGGAAAATGGAATTATTGCAGCTCCTAGGAGCTCTTCTGTCCCTGCTGTAAAGTTTCTCGTCTGCACAAAGAAATTTTATTTTGGGGGGGGGGGGGACCAAACTTGAGGTTTTATGTCAGTGGATGAATTTATATTCTGTGTGTAACAGAGTTTATAAATGTGTGTTTCTGTATAAATCCCTGTGTAGTTGGGTTTATAAATGAAATTTTGGGGCACTTTGGTGCTGTTTAAAGCAAAGCTGTCCTGGGGGTGCTGAGCTGATGGAATTATTGCAGCTCCTGGGAGCAGTTCTGTCCCTGCTGCAAAGTTTCTCATCTGCACAAAGAAATTTTATTTTGGTGGGGGAAACCAAACTCAAGGTTTTATCTCAGTGGATGAATTTATATTGTGTGTAAACACATGCAGCTGAGTGTTTCTGTATAAACTTTACAGCAGAGACAGAAGAGGTCCCAGGAGCTGCAATAATTCCATCACCTCAGCACCACCAGGACAGCTTTGCTCTAATCAGGACCAAAGTGCCCAAAAATTTCATTTATAAACTCAGCTAAATTGAGATTTAGATCCAAACACACATTTATAAATTCAGCTAAACAAGGCTTTATACAGAAACACTCAGCTGCTTGTGTTTACACACAGAATATAAATTCATCCACTGAGAGAAAACCTCGAGTTTGGTTAAATGATAAAATTTCTTTGTGCAGCTGAGAAACTTTACAGCAGAGACAGAAGAGCTCCCAGGAGCTGCAATAATTCCATCACCTCAGCACCCCCAGGACAGCTTTGCTTTAAACAGCACCAAAGTGCCCCAAAATCTCATTTATAAACTCAGCTAAATCAAGATTTAGATAGAAACACACATTTATAAACTCAGCTAAATCAAGATTTAGATAGAAACACACATTTATAAACTCAGCTAAACCCTCTCACTCTCCATCTGGATGAAAAAGTCCCTGCTGGACAAATTAATGCCATTCCTTTAATTGGATTGGGAAAACTGGGGTGAGAGGGGCTTCATCCTCCCCCAGCCCAGCAAAGGCTTTGCTGCTGTGGCTAATTAATGAAAGGAGGGGAATTTTGGGGTGTCCTGGGGGCTTTGGAAGGAAATATTTCCCTGTTTTCCCTACGGGTGTGACTGAGGTGATGAGTGACAGCTGGAGGTAACTTGATCATGCCCTGATTCCCAGTGCTGCTGTCACCCCGAGACAAAATGGATGCTCAGGAAAAAACAGAGGAAATTGAGGATTTTTGGGAGGCAGGGATGGAGCCACAGAGAGTCTGAAGGGTTTGGATTTCCCTCTGTGCTCCCTGAGGAGTCTTGTGCCCCTGAAATGTGGGAAGGGGTTGTGGGATCTGCTCTTTGGGCTGCTCAGACAGGGGAAGAGGCTGGGATTGATATAAATTGAAACACTTTGAATCTGTGAGGTTTTCAGCCCTTTAGAGCTGCAAAACTGGGCTGTTTTATCCAGCATCTCGTTAACCTGTGGGAATTGGCACCACAAGCTACTCATGCCTAATGGGATTCCCAAAGAAAAAAACAGGGGGGAAAAAAAAATCCCCCTTGGATGTCTGACGAGGACATCTGCAGGGCTCCTTTCATGGCACGGAATAAACTCATTTATAGGGCCATAAACGGGGGGATCAGGGGCTGCCAGCAGTGGCACCAGCCTCCCCTGGGGACTGGGGATTCCACAATTGTCCCCTGCCTTCCTGCCAGGCTGGGGCTGCCCATTGTGGGGACAGGATGGGCTGGGCGGCCCTTTGATCCAGCACTGACTTTCCCAGGCCAAATAAAAGCTCTGCCACTTCAGCTTTTTATTATTCCTTCTTCCTCTCCGTGCCTAAATCCCCTTAGCTTGGGCGTTGGCGCTTCCAGGAGCTGCCAAAGCGGGAGGTTAAAAATCAGATTAACCCAAAATACACAGAACCAAGCAGGAAGGATGGAGCAGGACGTGGTTTTGGGATGCTCAGAGCTGCTGTGGCCTTGTCGGGGAATTGTTTGGGAGGGAAAAGGAGTGGGAGGCTGGAAGCTCTGTGGAAGGAGCAGCCTTTGTTTACCTCTCCATGTGGGATTCACAGGGGTCCCCAGGATGAGGTGAAGAGATGAGTCTGACTCCATGTTCTTAGAATTTATTATTGTATCATATCATATCATATTATAGAATGCTATTCTAAAACTATACTAAAGAAAGAGAAAGGATACAGGCAGAAGGTTACAAAGAGTGATGATAAAAACTCGTGGCTGACTCCTCAGAGTCCCACACAGCTGATGGTGAATGGTCATGAAGTCAAAACAATTCACATGAAACCAATCAAACAATCACTTGTTGGATAAACAATCTCCAGACCACATTCCAAAGCAGCCAAACAGGGAGAAGCAGTCAGATAATTATTGTTTTCATTCTTCTCTGAGGCTTCTCAGCTCCCCAGGAGAAGAAATCCTTGGGGAGAGAAAATACAACAGTGACATCTCCAGGTTATTCCAAAAGTTGAACATGTGAGGGAGGATGGAATTCTGTGGGGGAGAGGTGTTCTCCAGTGCTGATCCCCTTGGTTCTGCTGTTCCCAGGCAAACAGCACATCCTGAGGGACCAGGGAGCATTTTTATCCAAGGATTTTAACCCTGAGCTCATAAAACCCATTCAATAGTCCCAACTTCCCCTCTTTCTATTCCAGGAGCTGCAGGTTTTTATTGCTCTGCTAATTCCCTTTACCCACAGGAAAGGGTTTTCCATGGAAAGACTTCGAGCCAGGCTGCAAATTCCCTGAATTTCCTGTGAGGGCAGAGAGAGCTGGGTCCCCCTGAGGTGGTGCCCTCATTTCTCCATGTTCTTTTCTCCAGGAACTCCCATCAACAGGATCCCCATCATGGCCAAGCAGATCCTGGATCTCTACATGCTCTACAAGCTGGTGACAGAGAAGGGCGGGCTGGTGGAGATCATCAACAAGAAGATCTGGAGGGAAATCACCAAAGGCCTTAACCTGCCCACCTCCATCACCAGCGCCGCCTTCACCCTGCGCACACAGTGAGTTTGCAAGGAGAAACAGAAAATATTCATGTTTATATAAATATAAATATGTGTCTATTGAAATATAAAATATTTTCTATTTATAAATATAATTATATTTTTATAAAATATATAATAATTTTATAAATCTAAATTTAAATATTTTTATTAATATATAATAAATATATACTATGTATTTATATAAATATGTCTTTATTTCGATATAAAATATTTAATATCTAAATATATTTATATATAAAATATCCACACATTTTACAAATATAAAATTATATATTCATATTTATTATATAAATATATGATAAATATATATGCTGTTTATTGCTATAAATATATAAACTTATAAATATTTATATATTTATAATTACATTTATATTTTATATAAAATATATAAACATAAATGTAATTATAAATATTTATATATTTATAATTACATCTATATTTATATATAAAATTTATAAACATAAATTTAAATATTATATTTCTTATATGAATATGTAATAAATACATATTATATTTATATAGATATAAATACGTATATATTAAAGCTTATAAATATTTATATATTTATGAATATAATTCTATTTATTATATAAATATATAAATATTTTATAAATTTAAATATAAATATTTATTAAAAGATGTAGTTAATGTATACTATATATTTATAATATATAAATTATATATTATTGATATATCAATACATTTATGATTTTTAATATATAATCACTATAATTTTTAATGTATATCTTGATATATGATATCAATAATTGGATATTATTGGAATAATCCAATTGGAATAATCCAATTATCCCAGTGGATATTACAGGAATAATCCAATTAAGATTATTGGATATTTATCTGGTGTTGGACATTTGCTGTTGGATATTTGCTGTTATTGGGTATTTAGGTGTTGTAGATGGTTCTTATAAGGTGTTTTGTGTTGATAGTTTTTTATTATTGTTAGATATATCTTTTACTAAATTCCTATTATTAGTAATTATTAATAGTCAATTATTAGTAGTAAGTATTGTTACTAATAATATAATATATAACATCTTTTATAGATTATATATCATATATTATAATATAATCATTAGTAATATTATTATTAGTAAATATTTATAATAGACTGGCCAAGGTAAAGCCTATAAAAGGCAGAAATGGTGCCTCAGCCTAATGAACTCCTGAAGGGAATTCTCACCCTCACCTCCCTCCAGCCCTTTTGCCTCTTTGCCTTTTTGCCTCTTTTTTTCAGTTGTGAGGGAATTCTGGGTGATTTATAAATAATATTTCAGTTGTGAGGTAATTCTGGATGGTTTATAGAGGATATTTCAGTTTTGAGGCAATTCTGGATGATTTACAGATAATATTTCAGTTGTGAGGGGATTCTGGATGAATTGCTGAGGATATTTCATTTGTGAGGGAATGCTGGGTAACTTATAGATAATTATTCAGCTTTGAGGGAATTCTGGGTGATTTATTGATAATAATTCAATTGTGAGGGAATTCTGGATGGTTTATAGATGATATTTCAGCTGTGAGGGAATTCTGGATCATTTATAGATAGTAATTGAATTGTGAAGAAATTCTGGATGGTTTATAGATGATATTTCAGCCGTGAGGGAATTCTGGGTGATTTATAGAGGATATTTCAGTTGTGAAGGAATTCTGGATGATCCTTTGAGGATAATTCATTTGTGAGGGAATTCTGGGTGATTTATCACAGATATTTCAATTGTGAGGGAATTCTGGGTGATTTATCCCTGATATTTCAATTGTGAAGGAATTCTGGATGATCCTTTGAGGACATTCCAGTTGTGAAGAAATTCCCCCACCCTTACGGGATCAGGAATATCCAATGGCACATTTCCCTACAAACACTGAGCGCATCCCTACCGAGCCATGCTTCAAAACCCACTGAGCACCTCAGGATGTGTTTCCTGTCCCCGTGCCACCTGAATTACCCCTCTGTGTGTCCCTCTCCAGGTACATGAAGTACCTCTATGCCTACGAGTGCGAGAAGAAGTCCCTGAGCTCCCCGGCCGAGCTCCAGGCCGCCATCGACGGCAACCGGCGCGAGGGCCGGCGGCCCAGCTACAGCTCCTCACTGTTCAGCTACTCCCCCTCGCCGCCGGGGCCGCCTTCCCTGCTGTCCCCCCCCAAAATCCGCTTCCCCATCATCGGCGTGGCGCCGGGCAGCGCCACCGGCAACCCCCGCGTCTCACCGGCCCTCAGGAAAGGTCAGCACGGCCATGGCGGCGGTGGGAATGTGGGAATGTGGGGCTGTGGTGTGGGCAGTGTCCCCTAGCTGAGTGACCCCTCCTGACCATGTGGCCTGGCAATGTGGAAGCAGGGTGCTGGCAATGTCCCCTGGCTGAGTGACCCCTCCTGACCGTTTGGGGGCTTGGGAATGTGGGACTGTGGTGCTTGCAATGTCCCCTGGCTGAGTGACCCCTCCTGACCAGGTCCATGCCAAACTGCATGGCCTGGCAGTGTGGGAGCAGGGTGCTGGCCATGTCCCTTGGCTGAGTGACCCCTCGTGGCAGTGTCCCCTGGCTGAGTGACCCCTCCTGGCAGTGTTCCCTGGCTGAGCGACCCCTCGTGGCAGTGTCCCCTGGCTGAGCGTCCCCTCCTTGCCCAGGTGACGGCGTGCCCCTGACGTTGTCCATGCCGAGCCGCGTGGCCGTGCCGGTGACCCTGGGTGGCCAGCAGGCCTCGGTGGCGGCCAGGACGGCCACGCTGGAGCAGCTGAGGGAGAGGCTGGAGGCAGGAGAGCCCCCGGAGAAGAAGGTGCCGCGCATGACGGAGGAGGAGCAGCGGCTGGTGCAGCAGGCCCTGCAGCGCAACCTGTTCAGCATGGCCCGGCAGCTCCCCATGAAGATCAAAATCAACGGGAAAGGTGAGGCACGGCAGGCTGAGCTCCTCAGGAAGCTGCAGGGAGGGAAAGGTCCCAGCCTGGAATGTCACACACACATGGCTGGGTCACCTCTGAGTGACCTCTGGGTCACCTCCATTCCAGCTTTGTTGGCATGGAGGTGTTCAGGTGCAAGGTTTTGTTGGGTTTTCCTGCTGGGTTTATTCTCCTGCTCGTCTAAATCCGGCCTGGATTCAGGAGAAAAGGAGACTCAGGGGTGTCCTTATCACTCCCCAAACTCCCTGAACGGTGCCTGTGCTCAGCTGGGGCTGGGCTCTCTCTCCAGGCAGCACCGACAGAACCAGAGCACACAGCCTCAAGCTGCACCAAGGGAAATTTAGGTCGGATATTAGGAAAAAGTTTTATTACAGAAAGGGTGATAAAGTTCTGGAATGGTGGAGTCCCCATCCCTGGGTGTCTTTAACACAGCCTGGATGTGGCACTGGGTGCCAGGGTTTAGCTAAGGTGTTGGGGCTGGGTTGGACTGGATGACCTTGAAGGTCTTTTCCAACCCAGTGATTCTGTCAATTCTGTGACCTTTGCCACATTCCCAAAATTCCAAGCTGGTCAAGTTTGGCACAGCTTGGAAGCAAGGAAGAGCTGTTCTTGCTCCAGCAGTGCTGGTTTGAGGTACCTGACCACAAATATGGATGGGAAAGGTCAAAGCAGGTTTCTCCCAAGCAGCAGTTCTTTTTTTAGAACTTGTTTCTTTTTTAGATTGTATATTACTTTTTAAAAATGTGATTGTTTCTGGGCTTCTTCCCCAGCCTGTGTTTAAACAATTCATCCTGAATCTTAGCAATGATTTCTGTGATGTCAGTGCCCCCAGTTCCTGGCAGCTCTGCATCCAATAAATTCCACATCAAAACCACAAGAGCCAGTGATAGGGAATACAGATTTTATCCAGGAGTGTTCATTCCCTCACCTCTGCTTTCACCCTGAACTAAATCCAAACACTGGGAATCATTGCTGTCCCTACAAACAGGAACAGGCTGAGCATTCAGGGATGGGATTTCCACCTTTGTAGGGGCTCTCTTGTCTTCCCTGCCCTCCTTTTCCCCACTGCACCACAAAAACCAGGTGGAGATGCTCTGAGAGGTGGTTCTGATAAGCTCAGCATGGCTTGGTAACAACATTTAGGTTCAATGTGGAGTTTTTAGAGGTTTTTTTTTGCCTTGCTGCTCTCCCTGGAGGGGTAATCCCAAAATCCAGGCTCTCCCTTGTGGAGCTGGAAGAGTTCCATGTTCAGCTGCCCATCCCTGCCCAGGCTGGGGAAAATCCTGATTTTCATGGGGTTTCCCTGGCTTTTCCCTCCCCCCAGTGGCCGCTGGAGCTGCTACAGTCCGAGCACAGCAAAATCCAGCTGGAGTTAAATCCGGGCTTATCTCTGTGCTCCCAGCCCTTCCTTGCGACAGGAATGGCCTTCAGGGAAACATTTCCCAATGCCAGCGGGCTCCCAGCCTCAGCAAAGCCTTTCAGCACCTCTGCAGCCTTGTCCTGGAATGGTTCGAGTTGGAAGGGACCTCAAAGCCAAGGACAGGGACACTGCCACGTCCCAGGGTGCTCCAAGCCCCACTCCCGGGAATGTGGGCATTCTGTGGGCACTTCCCGCCCAAAGAGGGGACAGAGGGGGGCTGTGCTCACCTCGGGGGGTGCAGGGAGTGGGGTCGGTGCCCTCTGACTGTGCCCCCCTCCCTCCCTGGGACAAGACAAGGCCGGCTCGGCAGCGGCGGCGGCGCTGAACCTGTCCCCGAACGGCATCGGCAGCATCAACATGTCCGTGGAGATCAACGGCACCACCTACGCTGGTGAGAGCCCTGCGGGAACGGGACAGCACGGGGACAGCCCTCCTGGGAATGGGACAGCCCTCCTGGGAAAGGGACAGCACGGGGACAGCCCTCCTGGGAACGGGACAGCACAGGGACAGCCCTCCTGGGAATGGGACAGCCCTCTCAGGAATGGGACAGCCCGGGGACAGCCCTCCTGGGAATGGGACAGCCCTCCTGGGAAAGGGACAGCCCTCCTGGGAACCAGACAGTTCTCCTTGGGGGGCACTGGGAAAGCCTCCCCTTTGCCCAGCCTGACCCTCTCTGTGCTGGGATGGAATGGGATCCTGGGGCAGGAAAAGCCTCCCCTTTGCCAGCCTAACCCTGTCTGTGCTGGGATGGGATCTGATCCAGGGACTGGGAAAGCCTGACCCTGTCTGTGCTGGGGTGGGATGGGATCCTGGCACTGGGAAAGCCTCCCCTTTGCCAGCCTAACCCTGTCTGTGCTGGGAGGGGATCCTGGGGCAGGGAAAGCCTCCCCTTTGCCCAGCCTAACCCTGTCTGTGCCCACAGGGGTGCTGTTTGCCCAGAAGCCCGTGGTGCAGCTCCTGGCCGGCTCGGGCACGCAGAGCTCGTGCAGCAGCAGCTCCAGCAGCAGCTCCAGCAGCAGCTCCAGCAGCTCCCACTGCTCCCCCAGCCCTACCTCATCGCGGGGCACGCCCGGCGCAGAGCCCTCCACCAGCTGGTCCCTGTGACGGGCACTGCCCAGGCGTGCACACATACCTCACCTCAAGGAACCTGCTCTCGTGGCTGCACAGCACCTGGAGGATGATGATGATGATGGTGGTGGTGGTGGTGGTGGTGAAACCTTTCCATGCCAGCGAGTTTTCCTTCATCGTCTCTTTGTCCGGCCTTTTTTTGGCTTAGTTCCACCCCCCTCCCTTTCCTTCCTCCCTTTTGCTCTTTGGTTCCTCCTCCTCCTCCTCCTCCTCGCAGGGTGTGTGGTGTTCCCATGGAGGGGGGGCACACCTGGCGTTTCTCAATCAGGGATGGCTCTGGGGCCACAGCTCCTGGCCAGGACGTCACCAGGGCAGGGAAAGGGCCAGGACTGGGGCAGGGAGCCCTGGTTCTACTGGAGCCCTGGTTCTGGAGCCCTGGTTCTGCTGGAGCCCTGGTTCTGCTGGAGCCCTGGTTCTGATGGAGCCCTGGTTCTCCTGGAACCCTGGTTCTGGAGCCCTGGTTCTGCTAGAGCCCTGGTTCTCCTGGAGTCCAGGTTCTGCTGGAACCCTGGTTCTGGAGTCCTGGTTCTGATGGAGCCCTGGTTCTTCTGGAGCCCATGTTCTGCTGGAGCCCTGATTCTCCTGGAGTCCAGGTTCTGCTGGAACCCTGGTTCTGGAGTCCTGGTTGTCCTGGAATCCTGGTTCTGCTGGAGCCCTGGTTCTTCTGGAGCCCTGGTTCTTCTGGAATCCTGGTTCTGCTGGAGCCCTGGTTCTGCTGGAGCCCTGGTTCTGGAGCCTGGGTTCTTTTGGAACCCTGGTTCTGCTGGAGCCCTGATTCTCCTGGAATCCAGCTTCTGCTGGAACCCTGGTTCTGGAGTCCTGGTCCTGCTGGAACCCTGGTTATCCAGGAACCTGATTGTGGAATCCTGGTTCTCCTGGAACCCTGGTTCTGGAATCCTGGTTCTCCTGGAACCCTGGTTCTGGAATCCTGGTTCTGCTGGAGCCCTGGTTGTCCTGGAGCCTTGGTCCTGCTGGAACGCTGGTTCTCCTGGAATCCTGGTTCTCCTGGAACCCTGGTTCTGCTGGAACTCTAGTTTGGGAGCCCGGGTTCTGCTGGAACCAGGGGCCACCAGGGCTCTTCCCACCCACAACTCGGTGTTTTGACAATCCTGAGAGCCAGGGGGTGCCTGGCCCTGTGCCCCCATGGCAATCTGCTCATGTCCCTTCCTGCTGTGTCCCCATGTCCTCAGGGGAGGCTCCTGAGCCTCCCTCCTGCTCCTCTCCACGGTTCTGGCACCACCAGCTGCTCAGTTCTGGCTGCTGCCACCTCACCCCTCGAGTCCTGAGTGTCCCTGAGGAGTGACACGGGGCCTGGGCATGCTGGGGTTCCATGTCCCCCGCTGTGTCCCCATAGCAGGGTCCCTCAGGTTGGTGCAGGCTCCCTGGAGCAGCTCTGGGTGGTTCATGTGGGGATCTGAGGCTCTGAACAAATGCCCTGCCATGGTACAGGGCAGAGCCCAGGCAATGCAGCCCTTCCTGGCTGGAAGCAGAGCTCCCTGTGAATCAGCTGCTCAGGTGGCCTGGCGCTGTCCCCCTGTCCCCATGCCCTGCCCTGGTGCCACCCCTGCCACCCCTCCTGCCCTGGTGACGTCCTCCCCGTGCTGCAGGCCCGAGTCAGGTTTTTTGAGCAGACGAAATACCTCAGCTATGTACTTGTTGGGTTGCTTTTGTTTGTGTTGGGTTGGTTGGTTGTTTTTTTTTAACCTCTTCAGGAAGTATTGGCATATCCTATCGCTTGGGGCTTTTCATAGGTGGGTTTGCTGAATTTGTGTTTGCTTTTTTTCTTTCTGTTGGCTTTTAAACGGATCACCAAAGACAGGGAGTTCAGACAAGGCTGAGCAGAGCAGCAGCGGCTTCCCCAGCCTCCAGGAGCCCGTCCCAGGCCATGTGCACGGCAGGACAGCAGGACAGGGGTGATGCTGCCCCTTGGATCTGTGCTTGTCCTCGCTGTGCCAGCCCCTCCTGCTGCTTCCTGCCCCCGCAGCCCCCAGAGGGATCGGGAGGTGGGGATGCCCCGGAGGATGGATGCTGCTCCGGGTGTCCCCAGCTGCTCTCAGAGGGAGCAGGGGAAGCCGGCCTGACCCGCAGGCTCCTTTCATCCTCACAGACTCCCAGAGGATTTTCCAGCCTCTGGGACTCAGATGATTATTCCCCCCCCTATTTTTGGGTTTTCTTTTGGTTGTTTTATTTTATTCTTGGGTGGGGTCGGGCTGTTTCCTCTGAGTGGGGCTGGGGCACTTTGTGCTTTTCCCTCTGCTCTGCTCCCTGGCCCCGGGGGAGCAGAGGCTGCTTTGTCTCACTTGCTAACGTTGTGTTTTCTTGCACAGAAGGGCACTCGAATCACTGAACTGCTTGGACACTACTAGAGTATTAATGTTTATAAGCTTTACTCAACCTAGACTGGAACTAGCCAGGGACTAACAGATTGTTTTGTATCCAATTCAGGGAAAGAATCAGGTCGGGAAGCGTAACAGATACCTCAGTTAAATAAGCTGCAACAATAAGCCGGTCCTTTTCCCAGCCCGGGGTGACAAGGACCATCCAGACTGTGAAGAGTTAACCCTTTCCCTCGGCCTGGCTTTGGCCCTGGCAGCCTGAGCTGCGGGTCTCCTGCTGAGCTGCCAGGCCGTGGGGTGCAGGGCGTGCTGGGAACCAGCAGCAGCAGAGCGGGGGGGAGGCCGAGCGGGGGGCCCCGTGTCGTACTCAGGGTTTGGTGCTGCCGGCAGGACGTTCCCGATGGATGGGCAGCGCTCCATCCTCCCCCAGCTCCTCACACCAGCCAAAGAGCCCCGGGCAGCCCGCAGCGAGCCGAGCCTGCCCCGGGGCTGCGGGGAAAGGCAGGAGGGTGGGCGGGCCGAGGGGAGGCTGCTGTGCCTGCTCCTTCTCCCAGATGTTCTCTCCAAACAGCTGCAGCAGCCTTGCTAACTAGTTTTTCTTACCTATTTAAAAGAGAGAGAGAAAAAAAAATAATAAAATAAGTAAATAAAAACAAAATGTGATAGCCTAGGCGGTGGATAAATACCTCAACGTCTCCTTCCAACAAGTGTCTGTATATGTTGTTGTTGGGTTTTTTCTATCTTACAGGTTATCTGAATGTTTATATTCCAATAAACTTCTACCTCTTCATACCGTGACCCCCACGCCTGCTTTGTGCCCCTGAGGGTAAAGAATTCCCAGCTATTCCCAGAGAACTGGGCTGTGTCCTTGCAGGGGCCCGGAGCTCCCAGTTTGGAGCTGGCCCGGGCTGGATTCTGACGGGAGCCTCACGGGGTCTCCTGTCCCAGGTGTCGCCGGAGCTGTCCCCTCCCTGTCCTGTCACTCTTGCGCCGGGAATGACAGAGGAACGGGCGGAGGCAGTGATGCAGAAGGAGCAAAAGAAGGTTTTATTCAAGAAAACTGCGTGGTTTTTATAGAGTGATACGATAGATTCTCTTTGACTGGCTGGTTAACAAAAACACCTTCCTCACACACCGTCCTTGAGAAGAACAGAAAGACGAAGAACACCACCTGCAGATTGTTTACACTTAACAAGTTATCACATCCTTGAAAGGTCTCCCAAGGCGCTGTGAGAAACGCTCGCCGTTTCTCTGTCCCATGGCATCCCCACCTGTCCCTTGCCCATCTCCCAAATCCCTTCTCTGTCACCGCCTGCTCCCCACGCAAAGCTCCGCGAACGCCTCCCCGCTGTTTGCACAGCCCCGCCGCTGCTTTTCCACTCGCTGAACCCGCTGGGCACGGCACGGCGCCCTTCCCGGTCCCTCCCGTGCCAGCCTTGCCCGTGCCCCGTGCCCGCATTTGCCTACGCCGGGTGCTGGGGAGGGCACGGAGCCCTCGACCTTCCTCATCCTCACCCCGTGGAAGCAGAACCGCTGCCCTGCCCTCATTGCCCGGCTGCAGGTGAGCTCCCCGGGCTGGGCTCCCAGCCTATCCCAGCCCCGGCCCCTCAATCCCCTCCCCTCCTGCCTCCGGCTCTCCCAGCCCCGGCTTCTCCCCTTGGCAGCGCGGCTCCGGGCTCCGGCGATGCCCGCAGCAGGTAAGGCGGGGTCCCCGAGGGGTTTGGATCTCCCCGGTGCAGGTAAAGCGGGGTCCCCGAGGGGTTTGGATCTCCCCGGATCAGGTAAAGCGGGGTCCCCGAGGGGTTTGGATCTTCCCCGGCGTGATCAGCTCAGCTCAGCTCAGCTGAGCCGGGCTCAGCCCAGAAGCGGCTCCGTGGCGCCCGCCCCAAGCCCCGCAGCCCCTGCCCGGCGGAGCTGCGCCCCGCTGGGGATCCTGGAGCCCCGCATCCCGAAGGTGCGGTGCACACCGGCACCCCAGCCCTGCCGGTGTCCGTGTGTCCGTGCGGCCGGGCTGGACACGCTCCGGCCCTCCCAACCCGCTGTCCCGGGGCTGCGCGGCCGCGGGCTCGGCAGGCGCTGTTTGGGCTGGAATACAATCCCCGGAGGGAAATTCCAGGCAGCCCCGTCCCCTCCATCCCTCCCTAAACGCGGCCATTCAGCTCATCCCGGCCAGCACCCGGCTGCGAACAAACAACAAAGGGATTAACGCACCTGGCCCGGCCCCGCGGGGTGAGACAATGCCCGCTTTTCTCCTTCCAACATCCCCATCCCTTCACGGACCCGGCTCAGGCTCTGGCACAGCTTCACCCCGGCCCTGTTCTCCTTAATCCCTCGCTCCAGTGCTGGAAGCGAAGCCAGCTCTGGGCACAGGGAGGTTTTCTGCCAGCACAGCCGCACAGATGCCACCTCTGAAACTCAGGAACTAAATTCCAAAGGAGCTTCAGCCCTCGTGTGCGGGAGTTGCTTCCCTGCTCCCTAAATGCCCCGTGTGCAGGGATGCCCTCCTTCCAGGGAGCCCAAAACCCCGCGGGCATCCC
>WBNP01004856.1:0-13927 GCA_013401095.1 Passerina amoena
GCAAGAGGTGACAACAGCAGGGACCTTGCAGGGTTGGGGTTTCTGCCTTAAATCTTGCCCAGGGTGAGAGCCAGCCCTGCCTGTGCCATGGAGAGGCACAGGGGTCAGTGAAACACCAGGGCCAAGTTAAAAACAGGACCCTGGAACGGTTTGGGGTGAAAAGAGACCTTAAATATCATCCAATCCCATCCAAAAGAGACCTTAAACCTCATCTAATCCCACCCAAAAGAGACCTTAAATCTCATCCTATCCAAAAGAGATCTTTAAATATCATCCAATTCCATCCAAAAGAGACATTAAACCTCATCCCATCCCATCCCATCCAAAAGAGACCTTAAAACTCATCCCATCCCATCCAAAAGAGACCTTAAACCTCATCCCATCCCATCCAAAAGAGACCTTAAACCTCATCTAATCCCACCCAAAAGAAACCTTAAATTTCATCCCATCCTAAACAGACCTTAAACCTCATCCAGTCTCATCCAAAAGAGGCCTTAAATCCCATCCCACCCAAAACAGACCTTAACCCTTATCCAATCCCATTCAAGAGACCTTAAATCTCATCCATTCCACCCAAAAGAGACCTTAAATTCCATCCCTTCCAAAAGAGACCTTAAATGTCATCCAATCCCACCCAAAAGAGACCTTAAATCTCATGATATCTCATGCCACCCAAAAGAGACCTTAAATCTCATCCTATCTCATGCCATCCAAAAGAGACCTTTAATCTCATCCAATCCCACCCAAAAGAGACTTTAAATCCCATCCAAAAGAGGCCTTAAATCTCATCCCATGCCATCCCATCCAAAAGAGACCTTAAATCTCACCCAATCCCACCCAAAAGAGACCTTAAACCTCATCTAATCCCACCCAAAAGAGATCTTAAATCTCATCCAACCCCATCCAAAAGAGATCTTAAATCTCACCCAATCCCATCCAAGAGACCTTAAACCTCATCCCATTCCACCCAAAAGAGACCTTAAATCTTATCCAATCCCATCCAATAGAGACCTTAAATCTCATCCATTCCACCCAAAAGAGACCTTAAATCTCATCCCACCCAAAAGAGATCTTAAACCTCATCCAGTCTCATCCAAAAGAGACCTTAAATCCCATCCCACCCAAAACTGACCTTAAATTCCATCCCACCCAAAAGAGACCTTAAATCTCATCCCATCCAAAAGAAGGATATATTGGGGGGTTAATTAATTCCAATTACAGCTTCAGGTAATGAAGTCTTTTACCCCAAGTTTGCTCCCTCCAAGTCACTTTTGGTTTCCATCTCTCAGGGCCTGAGGTGTCCTTGATTGCCAGGCCTGGAGAGGAATTGTTGGGTTTAGTGGTTCTGAGGTTCAATTTTGAGGTTTTGAGGTTTGCATCACTTCCCTAAATGTCTCTCATGCCAAACCATGACATTGTGTCTGCCCAAAATGAGAAAACTGTACATGGAGTTTAGGGTTATATACTAAAGAACTGCAGGATTACAAATATATGAAAAATAAAAATAAAAAAACAAAATCCTAAGGCATGTCTGGGAAAAAAAGTCCCCACACAATGAGGGACAAACTCCCCATCCTTCAAACCTTTCATTATTCCAGCAGGTGAACCTTATTTTAATATTAACAGCCCAAGTGGTGCTTAACTTTAATGAGAGCCCCTTGGGAATGCTGCTGACAGCTGCCCAGTGTCCAGGATTGTGCCTAACCTTTCTCTAATGGAGACAAAACAACAATAGAGGGATATAAACAATATGCTGTGGGATGCAAGGAGCATCCTTAAAAATGGCATCACCTTTGGAAAAGCACCAGCTCCATTATCCTCCTGCAGGATGGGATGTTTTCCTCCCCTTTCCAGCAGGAAATGGATTTTTTCCTGGGTGTTATTATTTGGTGGATAAAGGGGAAAGGAGCATTGAATTGTGCCTTTGTCAGAGGAGAAATGAGCTGCAATTTTCTGTACCCCTGCAAGGTGCAGAGCTGCCCACAGCAGTGAGAGGAGGGGAGAATCCTGCTGGGATTTATGGATTTCAACATGTGGAATAGGACTGGGGACAGGATGTGAGCCACCACACCCCACCACAAAGCTCCTCAGCAAACTTCCTAAAATCCCCCTCCTCCTGTTCTTTCAGGGAATAAGCTCCACCTCAGGCCATGCAGCTCCAAAAGTAATGACATAAACGCCACCAAGAAAAAAAACAAAAAAATCTTATTTCAAACTCTGCTTTCACTAAATTAACTAAACAAAATATTGATAAACTGCTGATAAATAACAGGAACCGTAACAAGGAAACAAGTTCTCCATTTGATCTCTGCCATCCTGCAGGCATTCATCTTCATAATTAATTAGATAATACTATTAGTACAGCACTACTTTTCCCCCCTCCATAGACAAGAAGCTGGAGCTCACATAATTTAAGCAACTGCTTCAAAGGCAGAGTGTGTGGCAGGTTAAATTCAGAAGGTCCAGAGCATCCTCTCTGCCAATATCCTGCTTTTCCAAAGCCCAGCATCCAATTCCCTGATGCATCTGGCAAATTCTCAGTGCACACCTCCCCACCTCCAGTGAGCACACTTTGCTTTTAAAAGCTGCAGTCTTTGCATAAAACATGGATCTAAAGGTATAAAAAGTGTAAAGGCAATTCTGTGCAAAATTACAGGAGCTGTGCAAATCCTCCCCGCAACAGAAACTGCGCTTGGTTTTATTCCTGACTTTTTTTGACAATGCTGCTTGAAGTTCGGTGGCAGACAGACAACTTTCACCTCAAAATGTCATTCACAATTAATCCCAAATTGTACATGAAATGGTTGAATTCCCTCCGTGCAATCAAGGGAGAGAACCAAGAGCACATAAAAGTTGAGCAGTTAATCAACCTCGTGCAATTTGTACCTGCTGAAAGCTCCTCGCAAACATCCCAAGATCTCTCTCTCTCTCTCTCTCTCTCTGCAGAATAAATCTGTAAATCATTTTGCAAATTCTGTTTATCCCTGTTGTGGGTGTGAAAAACGCCAATCGCTTGTGTTCCCAAATTTTCAAAGTTTCATAGTAATAAAATGGTTATGAAAATAGTAATATAATTAGAGGAATGAAAATTTGGACAATGAGGATTTAGGACAATATGAGGCAATAAAAACAAAGAGTTATGGACAGTCCTGGTACCTCTTTCTGGGCAAAATAAACCCAAAAAAGGACCCAAATTAACAGAGGATTAACCCTTAAAAGCAACAACCTGTTGCATATTCATACAGCTCATACATGATGCATAAATTTTCTGTCTGGGCAGTGTCAGCTTCTTCCTCTGAATCCTGACAGGGAAAAAAGTTCATTTCTTCTCATAATGGAGCAATAAATCCTTTTTCTCTGAAAGATTTAGGTGTCCTGTGGCTGCTGTCTGGTGCAAGTACCTCATTCCTTCCTTTCTTTAAAAAAAATATCCCACATACAGAGTTTCTATTTTAACATTTTGTTATAACCTATATTTACCACACTACTTGAGAAAATTAATACAGCATCACTTTCTGACACAACACATATAATATTCATTTGAATATTTGCGAAAAGCCAATCATAAAATGTGCATTTTTCACATAGGGATGGGGAAGGGAAGATCCCCCAGTGCCCCCAGCCATGGGAGGCAGCAGGAACTGGGCTCTGACAACTCCTGCGAGGCAGGGGAGTGTGCAAATAACAGCAGAGCACTGAAGCAGCAAATCCCCAGTTGTGGTTAATTCTCTGCCTGTGATGAACTCATCTTTCTTGGCTATTCCAGCCCTCCTTGCACCTCCTCATGCAGCTGGGGCTGGGATTATCAGCCTGTGACCGTGCCCTGCTCTGCGCTGAAGGGACAGCTGAGCACCAGGTATAAAATGTTCCACTGAAACCAAGTAGCAAGGCAAGTGGATGAAACCCAAATAAAGCCATTTCAGCAGGGCAGAACTGACTTCCCATCCCAGAGGTCAGAGGAACAAATCTTCCCTTCCTTTTGTGTTAAAGTGTTCTGGACAAAGACACCTTTATTTGAGATTCACCGTCGGTTTATCTGTCTGGAAATGGGAATCACAGACATTTTGATAAATGGATGCAGGAATTGTTCTGTTCCAGCGTAACCACTGTGAAATGCCTTTTGCACAGACACAGCTCCAACCTCATCTGCAGCAGGGAGGCTTCTCAAAAACCACCTCAGGAGCTGCAGCATCACAGCCCCGTGCTGGTGCTCAGCGTGGGATGACGCAGGAGTGACATCCAGGCTGCTCCTGCTGGGTGACCTTGGCCAGGCCCTCCTGCTCCTGCCTCCTTTCCCAACTCCCAGCACCTCCTGGAGCACCCCTGCCTGTTATAAATAAACATCTGCCAATTTTTTGGGGGGGGAAAAAAAAAAAGAGTTGCAAAACCAGTTAAACCAGTTGCTGCTAAAGTTCTACCTGTTTGTTATTCATAAATTGCTCCTTTTGTATCGGTATAGCCCTGCCTGAAGCTAAGCTGTCCTTCTCCCCAGACGACAGGTGGAGGGGACATGGAGGGGGCATCAGAGAAGATGCAGAACAGCCTCGAGACCAGCATGCCATGGGAAAGAAACCCATCAAACTCACCGAAAAGACCTCAACAACAACGAGCCAGTACAGAATGAAGAGATCAGACTGATGTCTGGATGTGAGGAACGGAGTGCTGAGCCTGCAGAGATGCTGAAAACCTTGGTACCCCTCACCCTAAGGGAGAAGACTTCAGCTGAGGCCAAGACCCTGGATGACAGGCCCAAGGGTTGAGAAACTCGGGGCTCTCATGAGGACAGGACCCCCAGCTCTGCCCTTAAGCTGCACATTTCTCCTCCTCCAGACCGCAGACCCGTCGAGCTCCCCAACCTTGAGCTGAGCACTTTTAATAAAAGTATTGAAAGGAGAAAAAGTCTCCTGCCCTGTTTATTTCACTGCCCAGGAGTGAAACAGGAGTGGAAATGCCTTTGTTACCAGCAGGACATGGAGATGCTGTGGGGTTCCTGCTGGTGGGGTGGGAAGAGGAGCTGCCTTCTGAGGACACCCAGGATGAACAGAGGGAAAAGCTGAAACACCAGCAAGGATTGAGAAATTTTTTTTGGTGAGGACTTGGCTGCAGCTCCAGTCCTGCCCGGGTGGTGCCCACACAAACCAGGCTGGCTCTGGTGACTCTGTGACCTGGGAGGGCCTTTCCAACCTCACTGATCCCAGGATTTTGGGTGTTTACACCTCAGGTAATGACACTGCTGGTAATTCACACACCAACACCAGCAGAGCAAAAAAAGCCTCACCTGCTTTAAACTCCCCTTAAATCCCGATTCCCTTTCCCTTCCCATCGTTCCTCACCGGATATTGGAGCCAATCAATGGGATTCCAGCACCTCTGACACTTCTGTGCATGTCAAAGAGACAGCTCAATGCTGCACTCAACAATTCCAGCAGCAGAGAATCTTTACTACTTAATCATTTCCCTTTTTTTTTGTAGCCCTTAAAGTCTTTTCTCTCCCCTTCCTTTTGATTTTGTTCAATTTTCTCTTTTAAAAAAAAAAAAAAAAAAAGCCTAATTTAAATTTAGGCCTATTCATGGTGTTTCTGAACCTCCCAATGCCTGGAAACATGGAGGAGAGTAAAGAAGTATTATTTAAAATCCACTCAGCTAAACAGAGCTTTGTTATAATTTCACTAAAGCCTGTGAAAAATTACTCCAGCCCTGTGTCTCAGGATACTCCTGATAAAAATGGAGTTTAAAAGACTTTTCTTGCCATGCTGTGGGCTCAAAACCAGTTAAGGCTGCCTGACCTTGCCCCCAACTAACCCTCAACATTATCATAACAATTTCCTCTGGTCAAGATCCAGGCCAAATTCTGGCAGGGGTTGGGAGGGCAGCAGCAGGAACAGAAGCACAGCTGTGAAATTTGGCATTTCCCACCCAGCAGAGAAGGGCAGCAATAATTCCATGGCTGGAAATCCCTGGAATGCTGCTGGGAGTGGGAGAACCATTCCCTGGGTGAGGAATGCTCAGCTCTGCACAGGGACATGTTCCCCACAGCACTGACATCCCCTGGTCAACAGCTCAGCCACACCTGGGACACAAACCCATCACAAACAAAATTCACCAACAGCTCCCTGCTCGTCCACTCTTCAGAAGTCTGGAAAAAAACTGTTTTCCATCGAGAAAAAATAATAATTACTGGGGTTTAAAATTGATGAGCTGGTGTTGCAAACTGCTGCATCCTCCCTTAACCCAGTAGCAAGCAAGGTGCTGACTAATAAAGCACAGTCTGTAAATAATGGTGTCAAGACCCTTTTAGAGTAGGCCATTAAAATGTATTTTAGCTGTGTTTATCCATCCCCACGGGGCCTGCACATGCCCCTGATGGACCCTGCAGTGCTGGGGCTGAGCTCATTCCTCAGAAAGCACCAGAAAGGGGTGAGCAGCACTGCTGTGCCCACCTGACTGACAACCAACAGACAGAATTCCAGAACCGACAGACAGAATCCCAGAACCAACAGACAGAATTCCAGAACCAACAGACAGAATTCCAGAATCATCACACTCCAGAGGCCAGGCAGGGCTCAGCACCAACCCACAGCCAAAGGCAAATGCAGAGCCCTCAGCCCATCTTATCCCTGTGAAACCAACACTGCAGCCTTCAAACTGCAAGGGGGAACCTCACAAATAAGAGGAACGGTGGATTTGTCTTTCCAAACCAGCTGTGGGGCTGCTGGGAGATAAAACCAGCACTGGGAGAGAGAAAAGAAACCATGGGAAGGATTCCACTGATTGGTGAATGGAAAAAGAGATTTGATTTTACAAATCAACTTTGGGTTTGCTGAGAAACGAAATTCGACATTGAAAGATGAAAGAAACAATGGGGAAGAAAAACCCCTAAATTCTGTAAGAATTCAAAATCCAAAGGGGTGGTTGTACATTAGAGGGGAATCTTTGGGATCAGGGGTTCTGGGAAGTCTGAACCTCTCAAGTACCTCAGAAATGGTGAAAGAGAGAAGGGAAATGCAGCTGGGGAATTGGGATAAAAAGGAGGCTGTGCCCTCCAAAAATTGGAGAGACCCCAGGGGATGCCCCATGGCCTCTCCCTTGATTGGAATCAAGTTCCAGGACTCCTCTGTCTCCTTTTTGAACACAAACCTCTGATGTTTGTGGATTCATTTTCCTGACACAAAACACTTCCACATCCACCATAAACTTCAGACTGCAAGGGAGAACCTCACAAAACACTTGCACAGCCACAATGAACTTCCCATCACCCGGCACCACCTTCCCTCCGCTCCAGCTCCATCCTTCCCCCAAGGGAAGCTGTGTTATCCTGCCTTTGGACATGGCAGCACCTGAGGGCACCCCACAGCCCGTGCTGGGTTTTACAAGGGCATTTCTGGGCAGACAGGGCCCAGCTGATGCGATGGGAGCAGAGTTTTCCCCCCTTTTCCCGTGCAACTCCTGCCTGCTGGCTCCACACGCACGGCTCTGCTGCCACACTACGGGAGCTCCTGGCTACTGCTCCCTGCACAGCCCCGGAACGGCAGAGCCTGGAGCTCCTGGAACTTTGTTCCACGGGGGTTCAGCACTCGGAACAGGCTGAAATGATTCCCCGGGATTGCACCCCAAACCCACGGTGAGCCTGCAAAGGGCGGGTGCCTCCCCTCCCTCCCTCCCTGCATACCCAGCACCAGGCTCTGACGCCCAAGCTGGCATCCTGCTCTCACAAAAAACATCCTTGCTGGGGTTTCAGAATCTAAAGAGGGGACTTATTGATCAATGCCTCCGGCTCTGATGCAGATAAAAAACCATCTGAGGGCTAAAAAGCTTTCGCAGGTCTTCTGCTCACAAAGCAAAACAACCCAGAGCATCAACCTCTGGGTGAAGGATCCAGAACAGAGAGCTCAGAATGCAGACAGGAGGGAGCAGGGGCCTGAGAAGAAAGGATTAAATGCTCAGTGAGGTACAGAGTGAAGATCCAGTATGAGTAAGCCACAGACAGCTCAGAAGAAGAGAAAAAGCTGTAAGCCCCTGGTAGAGTAAATCTGAGATTTAGGTATCTCTCCATCAATGTGCTTGCATGAGGAAAGCTCAGCAGAAGCTGCTGGAATGGTTTTCCTCTGTGCACAGGCGGAATGTTCATGCTGGAGAGATGAAAAATAGCCACCCAAAATGAATATTCAGCCTTTATTAGGGACCTGTAGGTTGTTTGGGTGGGTTTACAGCCTTTCCTAACAGATGCTCCCAGTCAGCAGAAGTGTTCAGCTCCACTGCAAGAGTGCTCAGGAGCAGCAGTTAATCCTCGTCCCCCAGCCCCTGAAAGGAAACCTGCCTTACATAATAAAATCAGCCTTGCATTCCAGATAAAGTTTTTCCTTCAAAAAAAAAAAAAAAAAAAAAAACAAAACCCAACAAAAAAAACCCCAAAGCCAAGGAGCTTTCATACACATCAACACCCAAACACACATTCCTCCAGCCTAGGATACAGCAGACAAGACAACAGGACTTGGAAACTTGGAAATGGGGGCACTGCACAGCGTGGAGAGCAGCCACTGCCAAGCACTCGGCTCTCCCACTCTTCCCCCTCCCACACACACAGAAGGACAGTCCCTAAATATTTGCTGTTTACACCAGAAATAAACTTCACTCCCTGGATCTGCTTTGGCTGCAAGGGCAGCTGTGGAAATGAGGCAGGAGACACAAGCAAACTGCCCCCAAATTCAAGTCTTCTTCTGCTTTCAAGCCCAAACATGCATATTTCATAAAAACCAGGCTGCTGAGGCCTGCGAGCTCATATATAAGAGATATTCAACTGGGAAGGCAGGAGGAAAAGGAAGAAAGTGCTTCCATCTTCATGCAAGGCATCCAGAAATCTGTTCTATCAGCTGTGGGCAAGCAGCAGGGTAGTGAAATCCTGAATTAAGATGCCAGGCAAAGGCAGAGGGGAGAGCAGTGCTGGCATTTTTCACAGTCATGCTGCACATCAGCAGCTCCTGAAGCAGCTCATCCCAAACCTGACCCAGCAGAGCAGGGGAATGAGATCATGGAGAGCCAGAGCCTTCCTCACACGGCAGCGCCGGGGAAAAACCGCTGCTCCCAAAGGATGCAGCTCCAGAGTCTGAATCAAACACCCCCGGTGCCGTGCCCGAGGTGCCAGGGCACAGCGTGCCAGCACCCCAGTGCCACCACCACGGTGCCACCACCCCAGTGCCACCACTCCAGTGCCACCACCCCAGTGCCACCACTCCAATGCCACACAGCCTATTGCCATCACCCCAGTGACACAGAGCACAGTGCCACCACCTCAGTGGCATACAGCTTACTGCCATCACCCCAGTGGCACACAGCCCAGTGCCACCACCCCAGTGCCACACAGCCTACTGCCATCACCCCACTGTCACCATTCCAGCGCCACACAGCCTATTGCCACCACAACAGTGCCATCACTCCAGTGCCATCATCCCGGTGCCACCACCCCAGTGGCACACAGCCTACTGCCACCACAACAGTGCCATCACCCCAGTGCCACCACC
This sequence comes from Passerina amoena, assembly GCA_013401095.1. Lineage (NCBI taxonomy): Eukaryota > Metazoa > Chordata > Aves > Passeriformes > Cardinalidae > Passerina > Passerina amoena. The sequence goes on from WBNP01004856.1 coordinate 9,518, forward strand.
TCAGCACCACACAGCCTACTGCTATCACCCCAGTGCCATCATCCCAGTGCCACCACCTCAGTGCCACACAGCCTACTGCCACTACCCCAGTGCCACAGACCCCAGAGCCACCACCTCAGTGCCACCACCACAGTGCTATCATCCCAGTACCGAACAGCCTATTGCTACCACCCCAGTGCCATCACCCCAGTGGCACAGAGCTCAGTGCCACCACTCCAGTGCCACACACCCCAGTGAGTGCCACCACCTCAGTGCCACGCACCCCAGTGCCACCACCCCAGTACCGCACAGCCTATTGCTACCACCTCACTGCCACCACCCCGGTGGCACCCACCCCAGTGCCACCCCCCCGTGCCACCCCCCGCCCCCCGCTCCCTCCCGGGCTCCATCCCCGCGCAGCCGGCGCTCGATCCGGAGCTCTCCGGCCGAAGTTGCCCGCGGCACTCACCCATGGCCGATCCTGCCAGCAGCCCCAGCGAGAGCAGCAGCGCCCGGCTCCAGGCGCTGCCCTCGGCCGCCAGCAGTGCCACCATGCCCAGCTGCCAGCAGTGCCTCCCGAAGCTGCAGCTGCATCCCGGCCGGTCCCATCCCAAGCAAGGTTGCATGTCAAAGGGCAGCGGCACCAATGGGGCGTGCTGGGGGTCCGCTGCTCGCCGCTCTTGGGTTTTTCCCCCTTTTATCCTTCCCCTCGGCGATTGGGATAGTCCTCGGCTCGGCTGGATGAAGAGGAGAAAGGAAGGAGGAAGGGGGAGGTGAAGGGGAAGCGGGTCAGGCTTGTGATTTTGATTTATTATTTTTTTTTTCCCCTTAATTTTTTTTTTTTTTTTCAGCCCGGGAGGAGGAAAAAAAAAAACTCCCACCGCATGGAAGGCTGTGAGCTTCTGCAGCTGGAATGAACCAAGTGTGGCAGCAGCTCGGGGAGAGGAGAGGAGAGGGAAGGCGAGGAGAGGAGAAGAGAGGAGAGGAGAGCAGGGGAGGGCTGGCGCGTCCCTCCCGGTGGCTGTCTCAGAGCCAGCTCCTCGGCAGCAGCACCACCACCAGCACCACGCAGCCCGCAGGGATTTATACTTCTTCTTTTTTTTTTTTTTTTTTTTTATTAAGCCACTTGATTAATCGTTCCCGGAGCTTTGTTCCCTCTCTCTGGATGCCGGGCCGGGGGGGGGGGGGGGGGGGGGGATGCTGTGTTACCCACCCCAAACCCGGCATTCAGCCCCACAGCGCGTTTATTTTTGATACTCCAGCTTTCTTGATAAGGAACGAGCCCCCCCCACCCCCATTTCTCTCTCTCTCTCACATCCCTGTTACTCACCCCCCCCTTCCCCCCATAAACAACCTGATGCTATTGACACAATTCTTGTGATGAGGCGAATTTTGTTGCAAACACGGATCACGACAGAACCCCCCCCCCCCCCCCCCCTTTTCGCTGTCTGTGCCTTGTCCTCGCAGCTCGGCTCCCTCATACTGGTGGGACTGGTCCAGGGGCATCCTGGAGGTGCGAAAGGCTGTGCCCCCCTCCCCAGAGCCATCGGGGGGGCTCGGCAGGGCTGGCAGAGCCCCTTTTCTCCCCCATCACCAGCAGCACCTCCCCTTGTTTTTGTTTTAACATCTCCCGGTACGCCGGTCCCTGGAGCTGCAGGCAAGATGGGGAAAAGGGAGGGAGGAATGGGAATGCAGCCACTTAACGCCACATTCGGGAACTTCATTATCTTGCTAATGATGCTCAGATCCAGGGACAAGGAAAACAACTCGAACATGACACCAGAGCTTAAGGAAATAAATAAATAACGAAGAAAAAGGCACTCTGGAACGCTCGAGCATCCTCCCCCTCCTCCCTCCTCGCCAAGCACCGACTTCACGTTCGTGACAGGCTCGGAGCCGCCGCTCTCCCCCAAACCCCTGGGGAACACAGGGGGTGTCTGCCAGCCCCACAGCCCCTCTCCAGCCCCGTTATCCCCTTTTCCCCCCCCGTCCATCCCGATTTCCCCCGCTCCCCCCGGGATGCGGGGCCGGGCCGGTGCCGCCGGGGCCCAGAGCGGGCCCGGGCCGCTCCCCCCGGCCCTGCCGGGGCCACCTCAGGGGCTGCCCTGGCACCCATCCCCCTGCTCCCCCGGCTTCGCATTTGCTGCAGTTTCTTGCTGCAAAACCCCCTTCTTCGGCCGTGTTCCGGTTGCCTTGAATGAGCTTATTTGACAGCTAAAAAAACCAAATTATATATCGAGGGGGCTCCGCAGATCTGGGCTCAATCCTCCTTGTCTGTCCCTCTGTCCCCTCTGCATTTCAATCCTCGCACTGCCCACACCGGGAGCCGCTGCCAAGAGCCAAGGCAACCGCGGCTGGCACATGAAAGAGTTGCTTTATGTCTGTTTAAGCTGCAGCATCAATTCAAACAGCCCCGATTGTGCACAGGCACAGCTCCCCCAGGGAAAGCTCCGGGCCACAGCACCGCCAGCCGCTGTCCCCTCGCTGTCCCCTCAGCACCCAGAGATGTCCCCCTGCCCAAAATCGCATCCTGTGCTGGGGCTGCTGCAGGGTAGGGGCTGAGCCAAGAGCCCTGCATGCACCACAGGCATAAAATAAAGGGATTGAGGAGCCACAATCCCACTTTATAGCCGGGCAAGGGGATGGCAGCTATTGCAAATCCAGGGGTTCCTCCCGAGCAGGTTTACATCACCAAAAAACCCGGAGGTTTAGGGTTGAGCTGTCTCCAGAAAAATTAAGAAAATAATAATTAAGAAAAAATGCTGTGTTTATTCACGGGAAGGACAAATTGTGGCACAAACCATCCCTGGCACCCTCAAGTCCTCATCCCCCAGGGAGGGATGTGGGGTTCCCAGCCCGAGCCTCACCTTGCCACATCACCTCTCCCTACACTCACAATAATCCCTGCGAGGACACAAATCCTGCTCTGCACTGCCACCCGCAGCCCAGCCGGGCTGCAGGGACACATTCCCGGCTGATTTTATCCCGTTTCTTTCATGTCCCGCTCGCCCCTCGCCAAAACTCTGCTCGGATTCCTCCCCGGGAACCACAGCAGGGTCCCCTCGGTGGGGCGGGTTTGGGGGGAAAATCCTTCCCTGTGAGGGTGAGGAGGGGCTGGCACTGGGAGGATGGGGCTGTCCCATCCTTGGAAGTGTCCAAAGCCAGGCTGGACAGGGCTTGGAGCAACCTGGGATAGGGAAAATGTCCCTGGGATAGGGAAATGTGACCCTGGGATAGGGAAAGGTGACCCTGGGATGGGGAAATGTCCCTGGGTAGGGAAAAGTGTCTCTGGGATAGGAAAAATGTCCCTGGGATAGGGAAAAGTGTCCCTGGGGTAGGAAAGGGGTCCCTGGGATAGGGAAAATGTCCCTGAGATAGGGAAAGGGTCCCTGGGATGGGGAAATGTGACTCTGGGATGGGGAAAGTGTCCCTGGGATGGGGAAATGTGACCCTGGGATGGAGAAAGTGTCTCTGGGATGGGGAAAGTGTCCCTGGGGTAGGAAAGGGGTCCCTGGGATAGGGAAAATGTCCGTGGGATAGGGAAAGGTGACCCTGGGATAGGGAAAGGTGTCCCTGGAACAGGGAAATGTCACCCTGGGACAGGGAAAGGTGACCCTGGGATAGGGAAAGGGTCCCTGGGATAGGGGAAATGTCCCTGGGATAGGGAAAAGTGTCCCTGGGGTAGGAAAGGGGTCACTGGGATAGGGAAAATGTCCCTGGGATAGGGAAAATGTCCCTGGGATAGAGAAATGTGACCCTGGGATAGGGAAAGGCATCCCTGGGATAGGGAAAGTGTCTCTGGGATAGGGAAAGGGGTGCCTGGAACAGGGAAAGTGTTCCTGGATAGGGAAAGTGTCCCTGGGAAAGGGAAATGTCACCCTGGGACAGGGAAAGGTGACCCTGGGATAGGGAAAGGGTCCCTGGGATAGGGAAATGTGACCCTAGGATAAGGAAAGGTGTTCCTGAAACAGGGAAAGTGTCCTTGGGATAGGGAAATGTGTCCCTGAGATAGGGAAAGGGTCCTTGGGACAGGGAAAGGCATCCCTGGGGTAGGGAGAGGGGTCCCTGGGACATGGAAAGTGTCCCTGGGATAGGGAAATGTGACCCTGGGATAAGGAAAGTGTCCCTGGGGTAGGAAAGGGGTCCCTGGGATAGGGAAAATGTCCCTGGGATAGGGAAATGTGACCCTGGGATAAGGAAAATGTCCCTGGGGTAGGGAAATGTGACCCTGGGGTAGGGAAAGGGGTCCCTGGGATGGGGAAAGCTGGGATGAGCCGAGCTGATTTCAGATCCTTTCCCATCCACATCCCACACCTTTCCCAAGGAATCACCTGTTGAAACCAAGCCTGAGGCACAGGGTTCATCCTCCTCCTCTCGAGGCAAACAATTTCCACTTTTTTTCCACCACGACCAATTTTCTTTGGGAAAAGT
>WBNP01004857.1:4046-29141 GCA_013401095.1 Passerina amoena
GTGCACTGTTTAATTTTGCTGCTGATTAAACCAGCTGTCACCAGGGCTGGTGGCTGCTCACTGGAGCGTGGCACAGCAACACCAGCTTGTCTGTCTGTCTGTCTGTCTGTCTGTCTGCTTTCCAAATGGCAGGAGCAGGAACGTGCCTTCTGTTGCTTTCTGTCACTCACTGGATGTTCCAGGGGTTGCCTGGGTGTTGACTACCAAAAGTCAATTCAGAGGGCTCCCAAAGCTTTCCTGTTTCTCCCCAATCTTCTTTTCATCCTCCCCTAAACTGATGGAGGATAACAAGGCCTGCGTGAAAATAATTTCTGTCTGTATTGGATCCCATTCAGAAGATGGAAAGAGAATTTCTGTTGCCAGACAAAGAGCTGCAGCAGACTGTTTCTGTGGGTCAGGATACCTTCCCCTTCCCTGTCCCAATGGGAACAGTTAGTTTTGTCTGCTTACACAGACAGAAAAGAATTTTTGTAGGATGTGAGAAGTATTAACCCCTTCATCATGCAAATTCTGCCTCAGTTTCTACTGCAGCACAGTAAAAAGGGAAATGTGCAAGAATCTCCATGACTGCAGTACAGGCTGCTCCATGGCATTGGTGCTCACTGGTCCCAGAGCCACCAGGGATTATTTTTGGGAGCACCACTGGGTAAATCCTCTTTGAAGTCAGGAGATGCTGAGGACATGTTCTGCTGCTTGCCATGGGAGGTCCCAGGTGTCACAGCTGCCTCTGAGCAGGGGACAGGACAAATGTCAGCCATGGTCAGTGACAGAAGAGGGAGAAAGCAGCCCCTGGCAGTGCCTCACTGGAGGCTGCACCACACACCCCAAGAGCTGAGGCAGGTGTTAATTCTCCTGCTGGCCCCAAGCCTCAGTCACCTGCAGCTTTTACTTTCAGCTGAGGTCCCTCACAGGTGTCTGCTCTTCCCAGATCTGTCTTCTGGAGCTGTGGTGCCTTCCACCACCTGCAGGGAACATGACAGGGAAAGGATTTCTCTGCTCTCTGACTGTGTTTCAAAGCCTGCACCCCTCCCTGCCCACGTGCCTCCTGCTCTCCCCATGCTCTCCATCCCCCCTGCTCTCTTGCCACGGACTGGCTGAGAGCATGGGATTTCCCAGAGCTTTCCTGAGTTATTTTTAGTCAGCACAATAAAGAGAACAGCTAGTTTGTGTTGCTATTTTTATGGCACTCATTAAAATGCTGTTGCTGAATATCCTGGTAGCTGCTTGCTTCCGCTCCTGTGCTGACTGCTCCTCTCTCTTTCCTGTTGCAGCACTGAAAAGCCCATCTGCATTCCATGAACAGCGAAAAAGTCTGGAGAGAGCCAAGGTAACTCCTGCAGAGGGAAGTTCCCACAGAGGGAACACACCCAGGGGCTTGCTTTGCATGAGTCACGGGGTTTGAAAGCACCTTGCACCACTGTCCCCTCCTCTGGCACCCTCCACGCTGGCCCAGTGGCCAAGGATGAGGGCAGGGCACTGCTCTGCTTCCAGAAATGCTGCCAGGCTCACAAATGCTCTGGAACACCCTTCTCTGAGCAGGGATGGTTTAGAAAAAGGGCAAATGGGGCATCTGTGTGCTGAGCTGTGGGGTTTTACAAAGGGGTTCAGCAGGGCAGGGTTCAGCATGGCTTTGTCAGCCCTTGCAGTAAATGTCCAACCAGTGGAGCTGCTGCTTTCCCCCAGGTCACATCCACAGCCTGCTCCTCCTGTACTGGCTGCTCTGCACCCTGGCAGCCAGCTCAGAGCAGGGAACAGGGTCAAACAGGGTGCAGGAGAATGCAGGGGCCACCTCAGCCTGTCCCCAGGGAACTCACACTTGTCACCGGGCAGGAGCTCTGCCTTTCAGCTTGGCCATTAGGACACAACATCCAAGGCAGCAGCCATTTCCAGAACACTTTGAAACTCTGTGATCTGATCACTTTTTGGGAAATCACATTGGTTTTCCAATCACCAGCAATGCAGCCTTGCTCAAGCTGGAGGGAAGATCCCAGAAAGGGAAGCAATCCATCATGCAGGTTTTGCTTGAACACAAGAATTTGTTCCATTAATCTGCAAAATGTGCTTGCAGTCACATAGGGAAGGACCTTTGCAAGGAAGAATGATTGTGAAACACAGGGAAGTGCTCTTCTGAACTTAAACACACTCCAAATCACTTGCCCCAAGTCTTCCGTGGTAATAAATGGCGAGCATAAGAAATACAGCATGACTCTGAAAGATTAGTATGCTTAAAAATTTCAAGCAATCCAAAGTATCCTTGAAGTGTCATATATTTTACAGTTAAAGTATACATTTGTGTCTCTTTGTCTTTCTCTTCAAAAGCTTTCACTGGCTGGTTGCCTGGGGAAAGGGGAAGGATGGTCTAGTCCATCCCAAAGCACGGGCATGTTTAGAAAGTGCTAATGAAGACACCGAGCTCAGCCCATAATAAACATTATTCCCTTGCAAAGCTGCCCTGCTTGGACCTGGGAAAGGGAAGATCAGCAGCTGTTTCCAGACAGTTACTCCAAGACATTTGTTGTTTAGCTGATATTCCCCCAAGCTGCTGTTGTGCAAACAGAAAGCAGATAACTGTTCATGTGTTGTGAAAGCTCCTCTGCTTCAGCTGATGTTAAAAAAGCTCACATCTGAAGGGTTCATCATTTGCACCCCAGAGACACAAATGCAGCTCATTAACAGCCAGGGTCCAAAGGAACTGGAGTCACAGCAGGAACACAGCTGTGGGACAGCAGCTGGAGCTGAGCCCAAGTCAGGACCTGATCTAAGGATTAGTTGGAAATGCAATATGTGAGTTTAAATGTGCACCCAGGTGCAGACACCAGCTTGCTCTGAACCTGGCACAGGAACCGGGCAAACCTACATGGTCCAAGCACAGGATTGTGCTGGTGGAAATAAGCTGTTAAAAATATGGGGGAAGGGTAAGGCTTTGTAAAGAGTTTAGTAAATAAAAAGTCTATTGTTTGTTTAAACATGTCACTGGCTATGTTAGAGGCTGGCAGCAGGCCAGCACAGCAGACTTTGATGTCCTGTAATAGATTGCTGGGGTGGAGGACAGAGAGCAGGCTGGCTTTCCTGGAGCTGTCTGGCTCAGCACACAGAGGCTGCAGGGTGGCTGCCCCAGAGCAGAACAGCCCCACTGGGCAGGTCACAGAATCACAGAATTCACAGAATCACTGGGCTGGAAGAGACCTCAAAGATCATCGAGTCCAACCCAGCCCCAGCACCTCAACCAAACCCTGGCCCCCAATGCCACATCCAGGCTTTGTTAAACACCCCCAGAGATGGGGACTGCACCACCTCCCTGGGCAGCCATTCCAGAACTTTATCACCCTTTCTGTAAAACACTTTTTCCTGATATCCAACCTGTATTTCCCTTGGTGCAGCTGGAGGCTGTGTGCTCTGGTTGTGTCAGTGCTGCTGGAGAAAGAGCCCAGCCCCAGCTGAGCACAGGCACCTTTCAGGAGCTGCAGACAGTGACAAGGCCCTGACTAATGAGCACTGACAAACAGCCACTGCCAGGGAGCTGCTCTGGTGCTCTCTGAGCTGTGCAGTGAGCCCTTGGCCCCTGGTTCCCAGCCCAAGCTGTTCTGCTGAGGTTTGAGCACACTGCTGTGTGTATTCAGAGCTGTGGCTCTTTTTTCCTGCAGCACTTTTAAAAGCTGTTTTACATCCTGTGCCCCAATAGCTCTGGGCTGACCCACCTCCCCTCCCCTCAGCCCCCTCACTGATCTCAGCTCTGACCCAGGGCTGATGTCTGTGGCTGCTGCCCAGACCCTTCCAGGGGCCCTTTCAGCTGCAGGGCACAGAACAGGGCTGAGGTGACACCCTGTGCTCTGGGTCAGCTGCTGACCACTGGATTCTCCAGAGCCTTTTACACTTTCCCAATGCATGGAGTAACTGATTTCTGCCCAAGGCCCTGTCCAGGGACCACTGCAGGAGCATCTCTGCTGCATTAAATCTTCACCCATTGCAGTGCCCAATCTGCTGGTTTAGCTGTGGCTGGCTGTGTCCTGACCACAGCCCTTCCCAAATGTCCTCCTTGAATCTGTAGCACATGAATTTCAGATCATCAGCTGTGCCAAACCCTGGTGTACTGTAGTCAGTTAGCCTTGAATGATTCAGAGTAGGGAGTATGTCTTCTATCATTCAAGGCATTAACTAATATATTGACTAGCAGGAAAAATTGCTTTGTAACAGGATTTGATTTATTCTTGTTTAGACTCTGAGCCATTTCCAATTTCTCTGGTGATCCAAAGCTATGCTCCTTTTTTATATTAGTCTTATCCAGACCAAATTTCTCTGGCTTGCATGTGAGAAAGCCATGGGAGATAATGTCAAAACAGCTTTGAGTCAAGCTGCATGATATTCATTGTTTATTCCTGTACCAGAAAACTGTCATTTCTCCATAGAAGGAATTTTGGTTGGTGTGATGTGATTTGTTCTTGATAAATCCTTCCTGGCTGTTGCTCACCTCCAGGTTATCTTCAAAATTCATTTCTATAGATTGTTTGATTGCTTGGTCCAATATCTTGCTGTCTGCTTTATAATTTCCTGGTTTCTTCTTCCCATCTCTTTTAAAGCCAGCAATTGCTCTCCTTTGCCCAGTTTCCTGGAGAACCATAGATAGCTGCTGTTTCTCCAGCCTTGTGTGTCTCCAAATTGTTTGGGAACACTTAACTCCTCTGAGTACCCTCTAACCTCTTCTCCAACCTGACAACTGGGGTTTCTTCTCTTTTCTTGCTGAAGGTTCTTGGCTGAGCCACCTGTTTGATAAAGAGCCATTTGTCTTTTTAGTGAGGATGGTTTTTAAAAGGCATTAAATCCTGTAGCCATCTCAGCAGTACACTGAGAATTATTTCTCCTGTTTATGGAACACAGACAGCACTTTCCATTGCCTGATCCTGGCTGCAGAAGTCCTTATAAGATCTTTTTTCTTATGATCCTGTACATTTTGTACTGTGGATTTCCAATTTTGCTCCAGCTGCTTGTATTATTCTTTTATATTTATCCTTAAGATTTTAGTCTCTTTGAACTATGTACAATTTCTGTGCTATTTCTTCTTGCAGCTCAGCTTAGCTAAGAGCTTGTCTAAGTTGAGCTCTAGCTTTCCTTCACCAGGGGACAAGCTTATATTTGTATTTTTGAGGTCATCTGCTCTCAAGGGTGACTTTCTTGGTCCTTATGGATGGTGTTCCTGTAGCTCTGTGTGCCTTTCTGTTCCCAAATCCATGAGGGAGTTGGCACAAGGCTCCAGGACCGTGTCCAGCACAAGCCCAGCTGCAGTGACTGCAAAGCAAATTTTCCCGACCCCATATCACAGCTTCGGTGGGGAACCAGAGCACAGGGGCTGCAGGGCTGCAGGAGGGTTAACGCTGGTGGCTGACCTGGGTTCAGAGTCTGAGTGGGTTCATGACTTGTTCTGCCTGATGTCTCACCCCAGAGTGCTGGGCCTCCCACCGAAGCTGCTGCTGCCAGGGCATTTTGAGCATCTCAGAGGTGACAAGGTGGGCAGGGCCACCACTCCCAGGGAATAGTGTCACCTTTCCTGTGTTCTCATAACACTTCAGGCATCAGAAGCTCAGTAGTGATGGCAGAGAGCAGAGTGGGTGCAGTGAACACCGAGCAGCTTCGTGCACATTGTTCCCTCTCTGAGGAGCTTCTGCCCAAGTACAGGACAGTGTTTCAGGGATGAGAAATGCCATTCAGGAGCTCACTCAACCCAGCTTGCAATAAATCCAAAAGGAGGTGGCATGGCCCAGGGCCGGTGCTCTCAGTACCCCAGTGCTGCTCCAGGCAGGTAACTCTGTTTGTGTTCTGCAGACTGAAGATTATCTCAAGCACAAGATCAGAAGCAGGCCTGAGCGCTCAGACCTGGTCAATATGCACATTCTGCAAGGTAAGAGCTTCTCCCACATACTCCCTGTGTCCCCTGCCCTGGGACTGGTGTTCCTCCTGCCCTTCCTGTGTTCCCTCAGGAATCTCATTGCCATTACTTTGTTCCAGCTGCTCACAGGGGGCAGACTCAAATGGGACATGTATGAAATTGTGTCCAGAGCTGGAGTTAGGATGCAGGACACACTTTTATTCCCCGACAGACACAGTCACAAGGCCACCCAGGCTTTCTCCCATCTCTGGCAGTGTAAGATGCTCTAGGGAACAGCTGTGAGAGAGAACTCTGTTACACACCAGTGCCAATGTCTGATCATGAAGAGCAAACCCAGGGAATTTGTTGTCCATGGCACTGAAATTCCTATAGCAGATCATTGTAACACCTTCCCAAGGCTGGACATCTTTTGTGCTGCTGTCATTCTGGATATTCTGTGTGACAGCCCGTGCAGTCAGTGACCCAGGCAGAGCAGGATGAAAAGCCCTGCTATCAGTCTGTGAGCCACAGCAGCTCTCTCCTCTCCTCTCCCATCCTGGTGTTCCCTCTCAGGCAGAGAGCTGGCAGGGCTGGATCCCATCACAGACAGCAGAACACCACAGTGCCCCTCGTTATCTCCAGAGATAACAAGATCCTTAGAGACAGAGAGGATGTGCAGCCTCCCTCCCTCCTTGAGTCCTGTCACTTGCCTGGAAGAAGCAGATCACTCTCTGGCAGCTGTGAATGCTGCCCTCTGCTCTCAGCATGGATGCAATCTGCATTTCTTTTTTCCTCTGGCAGGCAGGAGGGCTGAGCCTGGGTCCAGTGCTGGATCAAGGTTGCTGCCTTGCTTTTCCCCTGGGTTTCCTTCCCAAAAATAAGCTAGTACCATTGCTTGGTGAAGAGATGGAGAGTGCGATTCCCTTAGGTTAAATAATGGAGCTGGGGGGCTGTTACCAGACATGGAGGCAGCTGCAGTCCCTGGGCATGGACAGGGACAGAGGGACAGAGACTGCAGAGAGCAGAGAGTGCCTGGCTGTGCACTCAGCAAGATGCACGTGCTGCCCCACACCCCCTTACCTGCAGCCTCTGCTCACACCTCTGTCCATCCTGCTCTGCATTTCAGAGCTCTGTCTTGGCATATCCATTTTGTGGATTTGACTTATAAATCCATTTTGTTCACAACTGGACATGGAGGTGATTGGAACTGGCCAGGTGACACAGTTTGCAACTGGACATGGAGGTGATTGGAGCTGGCCAGGTGACACAGTTTGCAACAGGACATGGAGGTGATTGGAGCTGGCCAGGTGACACAGTTTGCAACAGGACATGGAGGTGATTGGAGCTGGCCAGGTGACACAGTTTGCATCATCCAAGTGCTTTACAGCCCCCCCTTCTGTTACAGTTCACCTCAAGGAGCTCATTTATGTTCACTGGTCTGGATAATCTGAATGGCCCTAGAGCAGCTCTCCCGACCTCCTGCAGAGAATTTCCATGGTGCCAAGCTCTGTAGCTCATGTTCCCAACAATATCTCTTCCAGAGTGTCCAGGCTCTGAAGAAAGAACAACCTCAATGCAGCTGCTCTTACTTTAGACCCTCCAGGGTTTAGAAATGGTCTGGTTTAGAATCCCACTCCCTCACTCTTCATGCATGGTCCAAGAGAGGAGCCAGATGGCTTCGTTCAGGAAGTCTTTCTGTTTAAGTTGATATTCTTCTGCCACCCTTTAACAGCTGGGGTTTTCTCAGCTGGCTTTGGTAGGGCTGCAGCTTCCAGATCTCCCTGCCTCTCCTCTGCTCCTCCCCTGCTCATTTTTCCCTGAAGGCCTGGAGCACTGTAATTATGTCACCTCCAAAAGTCCACAGCCCAAGACTCAGCATTTTTAATTCCAGTGTAAGCCATTTACTCCAGGTGTCAAGCACTGCCAGTGGTTCTATTCTCCAGCTGTTTCCCATCTACTCTAGCCTAAAAGGGGCCAGTGTGCTCCAGGCAGGGAGGAGCTGGAGAGCCCTTTGGCCCTTGTTGGTGGCAGCTTGCTGATGAAGTTTCCATCACAGATCACTCCTGGTCCCTGCAGAGGATGGTCCAGCTGTAGGCTGGGTTTGCAAGCCCAGGATGGTAGAGAGAGGCTCTTGTTTGGGAATGGAGAAGCTGAGGGATGTCCCAAACCAGCCCCACCCAGTGTGGCAGAGCAGATCCTGCTGGGCTGAGGCACACTCAGGTACCACAGCCCCAGAGGCTGTGCCGAGGGGCACCACGTGGTCTGTGCCAAAGCCCTCTGCTCATGGAGAAATCTACTGCTAGGAAGGGAATCCTCAGTGCTGTGCCCACAGCAGCCCCTGGTCCTGATGCCTCTGTTTGGCCTTTCAGACTCAGCTGCAGAGGGGTCCATCCAGTCCACTCAAATGAAGCTGAAAAGAGCCCGGCTGGCAGATGACCTCAACGAGAAGATCGCGCTCAGGCCCGGTCCTCTGGAGCTGGTGGAGAAGAATATTATCCCCGTGGACTCAGCTGTGAAAGAGGCCATAAAAGGTACTGACAGTGAACGTGAGTGGTGTGTGTGTGCATGGAGTGGGCCAGGGGCTGCCACAGTGACTGCTTTTATTGCCTAAATTTAATTATTTTCAGAGTAACCATCCCAGTCCAGCGTAGCCTGTGAGCACAGAGCTCTCATCTTAGAGCAGTGACACAAACATGCACCAGTGCTCAGCCACATTCCCCCTGAAAGAACCTCCCTTCTTACACCCCTTCCCTCCCCAAGGCTTTGAGCACAGAAGTGATGCTGTTGGAGAGAGGACACTCCTTCCTTCAGCATGGGAGGGAACCCAACAGAGTTTGGTGGTGAGACCAGCCCAGATTCTCCCACTCGTGCCCTGCCAAGCTCTCACATCCCAATAAATGGGGGTGGAGTGGCCCCAGTTCAGGAAGGCTGAGGGTTCTCTTTTATTTTTTACCACTGGGGCTGGTAGTATGCAGGACCCAACAGAGCAGGATGTTGCATCCCTGGGGTGTGGAGCATCCTTGGGGTGCTAAATTGCTGGAGAATATAAACAGGGCACACTCCTACCAGCCAGACCCAGCACTTCTCTTATTCCTAAGCTTGGTTTTCCTCCATCACCTCCTCCCACCAGAGGAGGGAGGAAGAATCATCCACAATTACTTCCCCCACGCTGCTGCAGGGAAGCTGCTGTGGGAGCCAACCCGGAGCAGAAAGGTGACTCAAATTTCACCAGGGCTCAGTGCCAGAATAGGGAGATGAGAAAGCAGAGAAAGGAGCAGGAAAGCCAGCAGGGTCCTGCAGTGACAGGGCAGCAACCCTTATTTCTGAAGTCTGGGGCTGTCTCCACATGTCCAAACTGGAGCTCAGGTCTCCAGCAGCACTGAGAGCTGCTCTGTTCTGTTGCTCACAGGTCCTCAATTAATGGGATCATTTCCATTGGCACAATCCCATTTGAAGGGTCTGTTCTGGAGCTCAGAGCAGGCTGAGCAGGGTTTTGGGGAAGAAAGGGTCTTAGAGTGACAGGAGAGATGCCAAACGTGAGAGTTAAAACAGGAAGCACTTAGATTTTTATTTCATCTCAGAAACCATATTAAATGACATGAAATATTCCAGGCTCAGATACTGCTCAGTCCTGCCCCACAACTATTCCTGCTCTTGGTTTGGGGCTGTGAAATGCAGGCTGTGTATGTACAGAAGCTTCTCCAGCCTGGCCCTGGAGCTGCTCCATTCCCAGCATGTTGCAGCTCTCCTCTTTGAAGGTGAAATGTTCCAGGACTCTGCCTGAAGAGGAATTTTTAAGGAGAGTTCAAGTAAAATCTCCCCAGCCACTTACTAAAGGAGAGTACAGTGGAAAAAAAAAAGGTTCAAAAAATCCCCCCCTTTATAAACATCTGAGGCAGTGTGAGCATGACTTTATCCCCTGGAGCTGAGGTTTGGAGACTGGAGAAATGAGCTTGAGTCTTGAATAGAGCATCTCTCCAGCTGCCTTGTCAGGAGCTGGTGGTAAACAGAGATTTACGGGACCAAATGGTTAAAAAGTCTGGCTTAAAAAAAGATTTGTTCAGTTTTAAATTTCTCCCTTTCATAATGCTGTTCTATCACATTGCTGGGGAAAAACGTGTCCTTGTAAGCCAGTTCCATCCCATTTAGGGTCAAACATGCAGCTCATTAGGGTCCAGCATGAAGTTGCTTGGGTGCCATGAGTAGAAGGAGGTGTAGAAACCATGCCTCAGGTTTCTGCAGAAGAAAGCCCCAAGCTGAAGGATCCTCAAGCTCATTTTGGGAGTCAGAGGCACCTTGTGGTACTCACAGTTTGGGGCAAAGGGCTGAACACATAGCGGAGATGAGTACTGGCACTTCTGAACGTTAAGCCCTTTGTTTTTGCAATACCAGAAAGATGACAGGGTTTAAAATCATTTTACTTTAACCTTGGAATCTCAACTGTTTATACAGTGGAAAGTTCAGCTGACGTGTTCCTCTAATCACCTCCGGCAGGGCGAGCAGAAAGTGCCAGGCCCCAACGAAAGCCCAAACGTCCCAGTGACAGGAGGCCGCCAGTGCCCTGCATAGCTGAGCAGTGATACAAGGAACTTTTTTTACCAGGTCCTTGTCATCACTTTGTCCAATGCACTCCAGAGGACAATACCCAGTGCATTAGAAACAGCCTGGAGCAAACACCATCCTGCCTGAGATTACAGCAGGGACACGGGACCCAGAAACAATACGCTCAGGCAGGGCTGGGTGAGAGCAGGGCAGATAAGAGAAGCATCCCCCATTGGCACAGGCCCGTGGTATCAAGCAGCAGGATGCAGCACATTCCTGTCATGCTCTGGGCTGTCGCTGTGTCCTGAAGGTCCCTTGTGCTCCCAGCTTTGGCACCACTTCCCAACACACGCTCCCTGCCAGCGCAGCAGGAGCCCTGCAGATCCACAAGTCCCCCTTGCTTGCAGTAATTTGTCCCAAGAGGGGATGTCCATGCTGGCCTGCAGGTGTATGCAGCAGCTCCCATGCAGCCCAGGTGGCCCATGCAATGCTGCAGCTCCTCAGGGACCTGTTTGGGTGATGGAGAGGACGGAGAGGACACAGACCCTCTTTCCAGGGACAGCAAGTTGAACAGAGCTGATCCCATTTCCCCAGCCCATGTCTGGGCAGCAGCTCAGGCAGGGAGCCAGGGCTCTGTCCTCGCCCACCCTGGCACCAGCAGCCACAGGGAGTGGAGATAACCCTTATCTCTCAGATAGGGGCAGGGGTCAGAGCAGGAGGTGCGTGTCGTTGAGAAGGTGCACATTGCTAGAGCAGCAGCAGGGACAGGTGGAAGCTTGTCCCCAGGCCCTTCCTATTTCCCCATTTGTCACCTCACTATCAGCGTGCCAAGCTGCCTGACAAATGCCAGACATGAGCACGAGGAGATTACGAGTGTGGCCACGCTGCTCCTTCCTCTACCCCCACCTGCAGCTCTCCCAAGGCTCACATGAGACCTTTTTTTCTCAGCACTTTATTTATCATCAAACCTCGGGGTCAAGAGCCCTTGCCCATCTGACCAGCAGATAACAGTGCAGGAGCTGTGCAGGCAGGGCAGCCTGGGGCTGTCGGGCAGGCTGCAGAAGTGGTTTGAAGCATGTCCTGTGGGTGAAACCTGTTCACAGAGACAGGATGTGGGAGCCTCTCTGCACCTGCAGCCACACCCACCCTTGTTGGCTCTTGTGCTGGGAGCAGATGGATCACATTCCGAGCTGATTTCAACCTCACTCCTTCTGCTGAGGACAGAGTCCATGCGTGGTGTGGGTGTTCAGCTGGGGTGCTCAGCTCAGGGAGGGTGAATGGTGCCCCTCTCCCACCCCAGTCCAGCGGAGGGGCAAGATGGCAGAGCCCCTCCTGCACCAGCCCCACCTGTCTGCACCAGCCCTGCTGTGCTGGTGGGACAGGCTCCTCCATCCCCTCCTATCTCCCTGTCCCAAGGAACAAGGGCCATGATCCTGGCTCCTCCATCCCCTCCTCTCTCCTATCCCAAGGAACAAGGGCCATGATCCCGGCTCCTCCATCCCCTCCCTCTCCCTGTCCCAAGGAACCAGGCCCATGATCCCAGCTCATCCACCCCCTCCTCTCTCCTATCCCAAGGAACAAGGGCCATGGTCCCGGCTCCTCCATCCCCTCCTCTCTCCTATCCCAAGGAACAAGGGCCATGATCCTGGCTGCTCCATCCCCTCCTCTCTCCCTGTCCCTAGGAACCAGGCCCATGGCCCCGGCTCCTCCATCCCCTCCTCTCTCCTGTCCCAAGCGCCCCTGTGCATGGCTCGGGTCCCGCTGCTCTCCCCCAGCCGCGGGGCACCCCCGGAGGTGCCCGAGCCCCCCGTGTGCCCCCACCCAGGGGCGGGGAGGGGGCGGCGAGCGCGGCCCAGCTCCCCACAGGCTCACCCCGTGCCCCGTCGCTCCCCGCAGGCTCTGACCGTGGCCCCTCTGCCCCCGCAGGCTCCCAGGGCGCCTTTCCCCGGCAGAGCGACGCCTTCGCCTTCGAGGAGGACAGCAGCAACGACGGGCTGTCCCCGGAGCGGCCCCGCAGCCGCGGCTCCCCGGGCCCCGCCGAGCCGCCCCCCGGCTCCAAGGCCCCGGAGCCGCCCCCCGCCGGCCCTGCCGGGGCTCCTCAGGTAGGGAGAGCCCTCCTGGGGCCGGGGCACATGCAGGGGGACAGACCCGTGTGGCACGGGGGATGGCACGGGGGAGCGACACGAGGGGTCCCGGGCCGGGGAGGTGATTCCTGCCCTGTGCTCGGCACGGATGAGTTTCAGTCCTGGGCCCCTCAATTTAGGAAGGATGTGGGGATGCTGGAGCGTGTCCAGAAGAGGCAGCAAGGCTGGTGAGGGGTCTGGAGCACAAGTCCTGTGAGGAGCGTCTGAGAGAGCTGGGGTTGTTTATCCTGGAGAAAAGTTGGCTCAGGGGAGACCTCATCACTCTCTGCAGCTCCCTGTAGGAGTGTGCAGCCAGGTGGGGTCGAGCCCTTCTCCCAGGGAACAGCGACAGGACAAGATCACACAGCCTTAAGCTGCACCAGGGGAGGTTCAGGTTGGACTTTAGGCAGAAATTCTTCACTTGAAAGAGTGGTTGGGCATTGGAATGGGCTGCCCAGGGAGGCGGTGGAGTCACCATCCCCGGCGGTGTTTAAGAAAAGCCTGGATGTGGCACTCAGTGCCATGGTTTAGTTGACAAGGCGATGTTAGGTGACAGATTGGACTCGATGAAGGCAAAGGTCTTTTCCAGCCGTGTTAATTCTGTGATTCTGTATATTCTGTATATTCTGTGACATTTTGTCATTCTGTGTCGTTCTGTCATTCTGGGACCGCGGGGGGACCGCGCTGCGCGGGGCTGGCGCGCCCACTGCCGGCCGGCGCGGGCATTGCAGCCCCGGGGAGCGCCGGGCCGGGGCGGAGAGAGGGACTGGGGGAAACTGGGGGAAAATGGGGGAAATTGGGGAAATGTGGAGGCTGGGGGAATGGGAGGACTGGGGGGAAGCTGGGGGAATGTAGAGGCTGGGAGAACAGGGGGAGCTGGAGGGGACTGAGGCAGACTGGAGGGGCTGGGATGGACAGGGAGGAAAGGGAGAAACTGGGGCAGACTGGGATGGGGGAGGACCAAAAGGATTTTGGCCATCCGCGGGTCAGCTGGGAAGACTGGGCTGGTCTGGAGGATATTGAGGGGCTGTGAGCAAGGATATGGGGCTCGGGTGAGACTGGGAGGGCTGGAAAAACAAGGAGGAGTGTGGAGGCAGAGGACTGGGAAAGGACTGGGATAGACATGACGGGACTGCGATGCACTGAGGCATCTGTGGGGATTTGGAACAACGCGGGGTGAGGAAGCTGGGCATCAGGAGTCCTAATCCAGGCTGGACAGCCCTGGGCCCGGCCCCACAGCCCCTGTCCCCTCTCCCTTGCAGGATCGTCCCCCCCAGTGCCGATGGGCACGCTCCGGACGCTGCCCCGGGGCAGGGCAGCCAGTGCGACAGCCCCAAGCAGCCCGCGGGGCAGGAGAGCCCGACGCTGCCGCTGCCCTCTGCCGTGAAGGTAATGGAGGGGAACCAGCCCGGGGCAAACAAACCTTGGAGTGCCCATGTGCTGTGCCACAAATGCCTGAAAACTCTGGGTTCTGGCCTTAAAGGCTTTGAAGAATTCAGGCACACAACCTTGTGTCAAAAACTAATTTAATTAGTTGGGTGATGGTACAAGATACAATATTACGCCTTGCTAGAGGCAATTGCTTGAGTCCTGCGCTGAAAACATCCCCTGGGGCTGGCGCAGGAGGAGGTACCAGGCCACGCTGGAGCACCTTCCAGCAGGGAGGGTCATTCCCCATCTCATGTGCTCTCCAGCCCAGCTGAGATGGGACACGGTGCCAAGGGAGTCCCACACATCCAGGCTCAGCAGGTCTTGGAGCTGGAGTGTCACAGTGCCAGCAGGAGCTGCCTTTGCTCTGTCCCAGGCCTCTGGGGTCCCATGGGGATGGCAGGAGCTCTTCTCACCCCTAATTCCTTTCCTTCCAACAGTCCAAATCATCCAGCGACAGCAAGAACCGTCACAAAAAGCCCAAGGACACCAAGCCCAAAGTGAAGAAGCTCAAGTACCACCAGTACATCCCTCCAGACCAGAAAGCAGAGAAGTCCCCTCCACCCATGGATTCTGCATATGCCAGACTGCTCCAGCAGCAGCAGCTCTTCCTGCAGCTCCAGATCCTCAGCCAGCAGCAGCAGCAGCAGCAGCAGCATTTCAGCTACCCTGGGATGCACCAAGGACAGCTAAAGTGAGTGGCACTGTGCCAGCAGCAGGACTTTGTCCTGCCTCTCTCCAGGCTTTCCCCTCTGTATCCATTTGTGCCAGAGTAAGGGCATAGAGGCACAACGCCAAAACAGAGAAGTTTGGGAACAGCACAGACTCCTTCCTAACCACTCTGGCTTTGCATTCTGGTTGGGGCACCTGTGGTGGGACACCAGCCATCCCCTGCAGCCCAGCCTGGTTTTCCTTGGCCATCCTGAAGTCTCACATAGGAGACAGCAGACCCAGGGGAGCAGAGGGATGGGATGCTGCACAAAGACCGTGGGGGAACAGATAAATTACCCCAAATCTCCTTTGTTATTTCAGGCAATCAAATGAGCAAATGGTCAAAAGCTCAAATCCTTCATCAACTTCTGGCAACAACACCCCTCTTTCTCCAGTGAAAACCACCTTTTCAGGCCAGACTTGTGTCTCATCTATCAAGCCAGGCCCTCTGCCATCCAACCTGGATGACCTCAAAGTGAGTGCAAACTTTGTCACTGCAGGAGCAGAATGTCACAGCCTGAGTGTGCTGTGCTGCCTCTGAGTGTGCCAGGGAGTGCCACAGGCTGGGAGGGGCTGTGTTAGAGATGAGCACACCTGAACCCCCTGCTCTGAGCCACCCAGGAGTGCAGCACAGCGCCTGGGGCAGGGCTTGGTCACTGGGGAGGCTCTGAACACCAAGAGGGCTTGGTGCTCTGCAGGTGGTGAGGGGTGCACTGCTCCAGCCTGTGCGTCAACAAACCAAAGGTGCAGCCTGGGGAGGCTGCAGGTCAGGCTGAAGGATGATCTGAGCTGCTGCTCCTGCAGCTCCTGCCTCCATCCCTGTGTGGGTTTGACATTGTGGATGCCCTGACAGACCAGCCACAAGTGATTTCCCTTCCAGGTGTCGGAGTTGAGGCAGCAGCTCCGGATCCAAGGCCTGCCTGTGTCAGGCACCAAGACTTTTTAAGGAGCCAAAGGATAATTTCCTTTGTCTTTTTAAGGAGCCAAAGGATAATTTGGTCACTGTGTCAACAAGAGGGCACATTCCTAGAGAGACTGACTCGAGTGATTTCCCTTCCAGGTGTCGGAGCTGAGGCAGCAGCTCCGGATCCGAGGCCTGCCCGTGTCGGGCACCAAGACGGCGCTGATGGAGCGGCTGCGGCCCTTCCAGGAGTGCAGCAGCAGCACGGTGCCCAGCTTCAGTGAGATCACCACCGTCACCTTCCCCGTCACCCCGACCAGCACCCTGTCCAGCTACCAGTCCCAGTCCTCCACCAGCATGTTATCCAATGGTTTCTACCACTTTGGCAGCACCAGCTCCACCCCGCCCATCTCGCCCGCCTCCTCCGACCTCTCGGTGAGCGGCTCCCTGCCCGACACCTTCAACGATGGGCCCATGGCTTCTCCACAGTTTGGCCTCCAGCCATCACCAGTGCAGGGCAGCGCTGAGGAAAGCCTCATGAGCAGCATGAACGGAGGGAGCATCCAGCTGGAACTGGAAGGGATAGACACGGAGAAGGACAAGATGCTGGTGGAGAAGCAGAAGGTGATCAATGAACTGACGTGGAAGCTGCAGCAGGAGCAGAGGCAGGTGGAGGAGCTGCGGATGCAGCTCCAGAAGCGGAAGAGAAGCAACGGCCTTGAGGAGAAGCAGCAGCCTGCTCAGCATTTCTTTGGTGTCCCCATCAAGCAGGAAAACACCGTGTCCAGCTGTCCATTTGCGTCCAAACAAATGGCCCTGAAAGGCCAGGCCGGCAGCTCGGATAAGCTGAGTAACTGTGGCGTGCCGCAGGTGCCCCACATTGTGAACAGCCACTGCTTGGAGCCCGCAGGGCAGAGCACCATCACCTCCTCGACATTCCTGAGCCCGCAGTGCTCCCCGCAGCACTCTCCCCTGGGGGCTGCCAAGAGCCCCCAGCACATCAGCCTGCCGCCGTCCCCCAACAGCCACTACCTGCTGCCCGTGTCCCCCGAGGGCCGCAGCGGGTCCCCCCCGGGCAGCAGCTGCCTCCGCACGGCCCCGGTGAGTGCCAGCCCAGCCCGCACGGGGGAGGCCTTGCAGAGACCTTCTGCACGGGCAGAAAGTGTCCCAGGTGGGCAGTGGGGTGGAGGCTGAGAGCACGGCAGGGTCCTGTGCAGGGTTTCTTCTGGGGAGCCCTGCCACCGCAGCTCTCGTGCCCCATGGAGCCCTGGCACAGCTCCTGCTGCCCTGGGGAAGCCCTGGCACAGCTCCCCTCCTCCCCAGCACTGCTCTCTCTGCCCCTAGGTGAGCACTGGCAAAGCTGCCCGTGTCCTGGGAGAGTCCTGGCAGAGCATCCTCTGCCCTGGGGAGCTCTGGCCCAGCTCTCTCTGCCCTGGGGATCTCTGGCACAGCTCTCTCTGCTGGAGGAGTTCTGGCAAGCTCCCACTTCCCTGGGGGAGCACTGGCACAGCTTCTTCTACCCTAAAAGAGCCCAAACCCAGCTGCCTCTCCCCTCAGGGGGAGTCCTGGCGCAGCTTGCTCTGCCCTTGGGGGAGTCCTGGCACAGCCATGCCCCGTGGAGGCCTGGCACAGCTCTGCACACAGCAGGGAGGCACCAGCATGGATCCCTCAGCTCCTGGGAGAGCCCTGGCGCAGTTCCTGCACCCCTGGGAGACCCCACTGCAGGGCTGCAGGGCTTCCCAGCAGCTTGCCAAGCCATTGTGGCTCCCAGCAGTGTGTGAGGGATTTTCACCACTGAGCTGGAGGAGAGCAGCTCCCTGGGGAAGCTTTTTCTCAGGAAGCTGGAGCAGGGCTGGCAGCTGAGGTCTGCAGTGAGATGGAGCTTGTGCCTCCCCACCAGGCCAGCACAGAGCTGTCCTCAGCAGCCACCACTGCTCACTCAGCCCCCTGGACAGGTACAAATACCTGGGGAGGGGGACACGCTGCACAAAACAGCACAAGGCTCTGACCACAACCCCAGTGCCCGCCCAGGGCTGCCCAGGCAGCAGCAGCACCTGTGCCATGCAGTGCCAGGTGTGCTCAGGGGTGTGGCAGGGCAGGCTGGGTGTGTGGGACCTGAGCAGGCATTGGGGTGCAGCCCTGCCCCGTGGCACAGAGGGGCTCAGGAGCATGGCAAGGTGGGTGCCACGGGCAGCTGGCAAACAGCACAGCCAGGGAGGTGGGAAAGGGCAGCAGTTCAGGGTGAGGAGGGCACGGACAGGGCTGCCAGTGGAATGGGCAGGGAGGGCAGTGAGGCTGCTGCAGGGGTGAGGAGGTGATGGGAACACTGGTTTGGGTGAGTGGGGAGCAGAGCAGGGGGTGCAGGGGGTGGCCCTGGGGCTGTGCAGGGGTGGGGAGGGTGATGGCAGCACTGGTTTGGGTGAGAGCACTGGTTTTGGCAGAGCAGGGGGTGCAGGGGGTGGCCCTGGGCACTGCAGCAGAGCTCTGGGCAGTGGGACACAGGGCTGTGAGCTGATATCCAGGAGGCAGCAGGGCTGCTCTGGGCAGCTGGGCAGTGGTCAGTGAGGCTCAGGAGGGAGCAGTGACACCTCAGGGGCATCTCCAGCTGCTCCCTCACAGCCCAAGGGCAGGGGGATGGTCCCATTGTGTCCTGCAGCTCATCCCAGCTCCACCAGCACCATCCTGGACCTCCCTCTGCTGCCTGCAAGGGGCTCCTGGGGGCGAGGGTCCTTCTTCAGCAAGAGCTCTTCCTTTGTGCCCAGCACTGCAGTGCTGTTTGCCATCAGCCAGGGGCAGTAGGGCAGTGTTCCTTCCAGCTCCCCTCCACAGAAAGGTGGCCAGGATGTGCATGGCCAGGCAGAGTGACCCCCCTGCTGCCCTGGATCCATCCCACCTGGAGGGACAATCCCCTGGTGCTGGTTTTTGTGGGACAAGGCCATGGCCAGGCAGCAGGGAAGGACACACAAGGCCTGGAGGTGATGGGGACAGCAGCTGACAGGCACTGTGCCTCAAATGCCATCCATCCTGGAAGGGGAGCCTGGCAAAAAGCTGGCAAGGACAGGCAGGCAGAGATTTCCCTCTTGTGAGTGACCTTCCCTGGCCTGAGCTCTGAGATGCCCCCAGTCAGGAGGTGATAGGGAGGATCTGGGGTGGCTGGGGAGGTGCCTCATGTGGGATTCACATTCTCTGAACCTGAGAGAAGCCGAAAAAAGAATGATCAAAACAATTCTTATCTCATTTGCTGTGCCTGTGCTGTTCACAAGTGGAATGCACTGTGGAAGATTGTTCACCTGGAGGGAATTGGTGATTGGACTCTGGTGTGAGTGTTTTGATCATTCTTTTCTCTGCTTCTCTCACTGCTTCCTTCAGGCTCAGAGAATGTGAATCCCACACCTCATACAGGCCAAGCACAGCTGACCATCAGCAGCATCTCTGCCTTCCCTTTGTCCTGCATGTCCCCAGGACACCAGGCTGTCCTGTGCCACCGTGTCTGTGCAGTGACAAGGGGCCAGCCTGGCCCTGGCTCTCAAAGCTAGCTCAGGGACCTGGTTTACCTGCCTCTATCCTGCTCAAAGCCAGGCATTTTGGGTTGGTTTGACCCACAAAATTGTCCTTTTCCCTCACCAGCCTCAGCAGGATGAGAGCCAGGCCTCCTGCCATGCACTGACTCCATTTCCCTGTATCTCCCCATGCAGATGGCTGCGCAGTCAGGCCAAAAGTTTTCTATTTCATCCCCAAGTTTTTGTAAGTCCAGCCCAGCCCTGTCAGAGGTAAAGCAGCCTCCACCCTATGAGGATGCAGTGAAGCAGGTAACTGCATGGTTTTTGTTTTCTCCAGGCCCAGGGCTGCCCCTGCTGTCTGTTTGCAGTCAGTGGGACTCAGCTGCAGGAGTCCCAGCCCCTCCTGGTCTCTGGGCAGGACAGACCTGTTTCCATGAGAAATAGGGTTTTTTGAAGGGTTAGTGCTGGCTAGCTGCCACAGAGGAGGGCACACTGCTGGGCTGGGTGGTGTCCCCTGTGCACCCAGGGGTCCCGAGAGCCCCAGCTCCCCTGGGTGCCAGTGTGCTCTCTCTGGGTGCTCAGTGCTGTGTCAGAGACAGACCCTTGAGCATTCCCAGGTCACCAGGAAAGTTCATTCTGCTCATCCATCTGCCCCCTGAGCCCTACCCTGGAGTGCTGTTCCTGCAGGAAGGACTGGCCATCACCCAGGAACACCCAGGAACACCTTCCTTCCCATCAGTCTGGGAGCAGCCTCAGTGCTGGGACTGCTGGTGCCTTTGGGAAAGCAGAGTGATGCTGTTGGCAGGGTGAAAATGGGTTTGTGCCAGTGTGCAGGAGAATCTTGCAGGCTCTGGTCAGGGAGAGGAGGGAGACTGGGCAGTGCAGGGAGCAGGGAGGGCAGGCAGGCACGTGCCAGTGTGAGGTGCTGGGGCCAAAATGTTGTGTCCTGAGAGCCCTGGGACAGGGCAGGCTGTGGTGGCCACAGAGCAGAGGGTTGGCAGCAGGGAAGGTGCTTTGCTCCCTGGATCATTGTGCCACATTGTACAGTGCCCTGAACACCACTGCCACCCCGTGTTGGTGTGGCCTCTCCTCTGTGTGGGAGGAAGCCATTTGTGGGGTCTAGAGCCATTGTTTTTGGGGTCTAGAGCCATCTACCTGGCTTGTGGCTCCTAATGGCCTCTCCTCTCCTCTTTGTCGTTTGCTGCAGCAGATGACACGAAGTCAGCAGATGGACGAGCTCCTGGACGTGCTGATTGAGAGTGGAGGTATGCTCTGCTTCCCTCTTCCCCTCCGGGGCTCCCCCTGCAGCCAGCACCAGCCTGTGGGGCTCAGTGCACCCCAGCAGAGCTGCCTGAGTCGAGTTCAGCTTTCCCCTGCCCTCCCTGTGCCAGCAGCCACTGAGATTGAGATCAAAAGCACATTTGGCCCTCCTGGAGCCTGCTCCTGCGTGTGCCAGCCCCATGGGGAGGTCTGGGCTTGGCTGTCACCTGTGCAGAGAGAAGGGACAGCAGGACAGGAGCCCTGTGCACAGCACTGCCAGCCCCTGCCCACACAGAGCCCCCAGTGTCCCCCCATTGCCAGGGCTGCCAGTGCCATCTCCCACACAGAGCACTTCTGCTGTCCTCCCCTGTGCACAGTGCTGCCTGTGCCCTTCCCCAGCCCCCTGGGGACAGCTGCCAGTGCTTGTGCCCTCGGGACTGTGTCCAGAAAGCAGGAATGAGTGAGGCTTCCCCCAGGGAGGGTGGGCAAGCAGTGCCAGTGGGATTGAGCTGGTCTCCAGAGGGATGCCCGGGAGCTCAGCTGGAGGGCTGTGATGGTGGGCACTGCCAGGGCCCCTCAAACCCCTCTCCTTTGTTGGCAGAAATCCCAGCCAATGCCAAGGAGGATCGTTCCTGCCTGCAGAAGGTGCCTCAGATCATGGTGTCTGCGGGGAGCTCGGCTGGCCCCGTCCCCAAGGGCTCTGCCCCCTTCGAGCCGGTGCCCCCGGCCCCGCTGCCCTTCGAGCACTGCCCGGGCAGCAGCGACGCCCACCTGGAGGTGCTGCTCAACAGCCCCCTGGGCAGGGTCAGCGAGATGGCCCTGCTGAAGCTGGGGCCAGAGGAGCCCCCCTTCGAGGGCATGATGGAGGGCTTCCCCGGCAAAGCCGCTGATGAACTGCTCAACTCCCAGGAGATTTTACAGACTCCCCTGTCGCCCATGGACACCCAGCTGTCCCCCTCCCCTGCCGAGGGCTCTGCCTTACAAATGAGCTTCACTGAGTCTCCGTGGGAAACTATGGAGTGGCTGGACCTGACCCCCCCCAGCTCGGCCAGCGGCTTCAGCTCGCTCACTCCCGCGGGCCCCAGCATCTTCAACATCGACTTCCTGGACGTGGCTGACCTCAACCTGAACACCAGCATGGACCTGCACCTGCAGCAGTGGTGAGGGGACCTGCTGGGGCAGGGGGCTGTGAGCCTGCAGCAGGCAGCACAGCGCTCCTGTCGTGCCACAGAACGTGCAGGGCCAACGTGTGCCTCATCCAGGGGAAACTGGAGTCATTTTCCCAGCATATGGACTTGTTTGAATTTCCAGTCACTGAAAATTGACAGCACAACTCTGGTACTTTGGTTTTCCTCCATTGACACAACCCCACAAGAGGGCACCAGTGCCTGAAACAACATTTCCTTTGATTGACAAGAACTTCCATTTACTTTCTTTAATCTTCCCCCCCCTCCAGTTTTAGCAGTCACTCTTGTGAGAACTGGAGCAGCTCATGACAAGACTGTGTGG
This sequence comes from Passerina amoena, assembly GCA_013401095.1. Taxonomy (NCBI): domain Eukaryota; kingdom Metazoa; phylum Chordata; class Aves; order Passeriformes; family Cardinalidae; genus Passerina; species Passerina amoena. Next base: position 25,881 of record WBNP01004857.1, read on the forward strand.
TGAGGTGACCTCACCTGGGTGGCAACAGGAAATCATGGAGAGGGAAGCCCACTGTTGCCCTCTCCTCTCCTCTCCTCTCCTCTCCTCTCCTCTCCTCTCCTCTCCTCTCCTCTCCTCTCCTGTCCTTCAGGCAGACCTGTTGGGCTCATCCTGGCCGTGCCCATGCCAGGGTGAGGAGCAGGGGCTGTGCCCAGCCAGGTCCCAGCACCCTCTGTGCACAGCCGGGCTCTCGCTCCCCTCCTGCCCGAACCTGCACTGCCCCACCCCGCAGAGCTCTGCTCCAGGTGGATGAGAGATGGAGATCACCGAGCTCACGGTGGCACCTTGGCATGTCCTGCGGGGCTGGGAGCCCAGGAGCTGTCCTGGCTGCGTTCTGAAGGGGATCAGGCTGTAGCTGTGGCTGGGAGCAGAGAGCTCTCTGGATGTTGGAGCAGATGTTGAGGATGCAGGCGCAGCAATGGGGGATGTGGCAGCCCAGCCGTGTCCCCGTGCACACAAAGAGATGAGTGATGTGTTTTGGCCAAGGTAGGAGCAAGTCGTGTGAAAGGACCAGCCAGGCTTTGGAGGGGCTGTTCCGTGCACAGCCAGGTCAGGGTGATCTCCAGCCCTTGCATGATCCGGGAGCAGGGGGAGCCGGGCAGGGACACTCGGTGACATCTCATGGGGCAGAGCCGAGCGAGCCCTGGTGTGGCCGAGGCTCTGTGTGAGTGCCTGCCCCTGCCATCCTCCCATCCGTCCCTCCTCCATCCCCAGCAGCGTTCCCCTCCTCCCCGAGTCTATCCAGCGTCACTGCCCCTCAGCCCAGAGCAAGGCTACCGGAGAACAGCTGTGAATCACCGAGCCGGGAGGAGCCCGTTCTCCCGCAGCCCGCAGGGAAGGAAGCTCTCCCGCAGTGATGCTCCCGTTTGGAATCACCAGCATTTCTCCTAGGAGTCTCTGTGCAATATTCTTCCTCAGGCTCTAGCAAGAAGGAGCCTTTGCTTCACCTCTTGGCTTCCACCAAAGAACTCGCTGCAGACTTTGCGACGGACAGCGTCCGTTCGTCGCAACTCTGGTTTCGCCAAAGTAAATATTGTCGCTGACGAAGATTGTTAAACTATTTACAGACTGAGTGTATTTAATATTTGTGTTACTGGAAGGACAGCACACGGAGATGAAGCTGCTGGGAGGAGCTCCAGCCTGGCCATGGCTCCCCCCAGGGATGCTGGAGCTGTGGGAGGCAGCTCTGAGCCCGGGCAGTGTCCCCAGGCCCTGGCCTTGTTGCATGCTGTATAAAGCACGTGGCAGTAGCTTTCAAGTCACTATTTAAAGCACCATTTTTCTATTGTACAAATGTCACAGGGCACTGCTAGCATAGACAATCACAGGTTGCATTTTTTTAAAAGAATTTCTTTTTCTAAGTGAGAGATTTTTTTGAAGCCAGTCCGTGGAGAATATTCAGAGCACTTGAAGCAGAGTAGTGTTAGCTGCTCCACTGTGGCCTTGTACAGAGTTTTCCAGGTAACTTTCTCCTCTCAGCAATTGTATTTCCTTATTTAAAGGGATGCTGTCAGCTTCAAACCTGTAAGCAAGCACATTTCCTTACCTATGTTACCAGCAACACCTTCATTATTAAAACCCTTGTCTTGCCACTCTGTCTGCTCATGGTTTGCTGTTTGACTTCACCACTGGGACAGCCACAGCCATCCCAGCTGCCACCCCCTGGGACCAGCTCCATGCCCTGGGACAGCCATGGTCCTTCAAGGCCAGATAAATTTCATTCATGGCAGTAGTTTCTCCTGGAAGATTTCTGAACACACCAGCCAGAGCCTCCTGTCTTTCTTCTGTTGGCTCTGGCTTTGCTCTTTTCCTGCATCCCCCACTCGTTGTGTCCCCCTTAAAGGCAGAGCTGACCCCCTGCCCCGGCCCCTTGGTGTTTTTGTCAGCACTGGGCTGGTGGCTGCAGGGTGCTGGGTACAGAGCTCTGCCACAGCCAAACCTCCCCCTGCCCACAGGCACAGCAGGCTGGGAGCCTGGTGAACCCTGGGTCCTTCTCCAGAGCAGCCCTGGGTGTCTGTTTCCACATTTGTCACATCTTCCCTTTGATTAGAAAAGGTTCCCAGGTGTTTGCCCACCTGTGTGCAAGGAGGGACTGCCCAGATGGGCTAAAGGTGAAATGGTCCTGAGACATGGCTCAGGTGCACCTGAAAAGATGCAGATGAGCAAATAACCAGTTCCTATGAACATCTTTAATGTCTAACCACACCCTGCAGCCAGGTGTGCTGTGATGAACAGCCAGGTCCTGGTCACTCAGAGGATAAGACAAACCTCAGCCTGGGATTATTTCAGGAACGACCATGGAGTGGAGCACTCCCCTGCCCGCTCTGCCTGCTGGGGAGAGCCTGCCCGTGCTGCCGTGAAAGGCAAAAGGCAAGGAGCAGAGGGAGTGGTGCAGCTCTGAAGGGCAGGAGGGATGCCTGTCAGGTGCCAAGGTTTGGAGCAGAGCACCTGGGGAGGCTGAGTCCAGAGCAGGCTCCTGCTGCTGGCAGAGGAAGGGATCAGACTCTGCTGAGTCTCCTCCCAGGCCCCAGAGGACACCAGCCCCAGATTTTCTGCTGCATTGAGAACTCAGCCCAGCTCTGCCGGGGCCCCTGGTCCTGCAGCCAACCTGGAGCAGCCTCCAGGGAAAGCAGAGGGTGGGGGTGGGATGGGATGGGACCCGTCCCCTCCACTGCCCTGAGTCAGCCCTCACTCACTCATCCTCCTTGTGTAGGTGATCTTCCCACACAGCCTGTCCCAAGGGAGTCTGGGGTTTTCCCTTCTCAACACCAAGCTGAAGAATCCCAGTGATGCCCCACTCTCCCTCAGTCTTCCTGCCTGAAAAAACACAGAAGTAATACAAAACAAATAAAGAAACAAACAATGTTCTGAGAGTAAAATTAACATTTTTTTATGCCTTTAGCAAGCTTTTTAAAATGTGAGCTGCCTGTCTCAGGTCACCATGCAGTTCTTCCCCCACCACAGGCACTGAGACATCCTCAGCATCCCCCCAGCAGCCCCCAGGTCATGGTTCAGGCAGTTTCCCTCCACATGGAACCCCACAGGATTTGCCACACACAGTCCAGAAAGCCAGAAAATCTTCTCAGTGTCCATATCTGCCTTCCCACACACCCCAAACCCCTGCGGGAAGGGAAGGGAAGGGAAGGGAAGGGAAGGGAAGGGAAGGGAAGGGAAGGGAAGGGAAGGGAAGGGAAGGGAAGGGAAGGGAAGGGAAGGGAAGGG
>WBNP01004857.1:29151-52503 GCA_013401095.1 Passerina amoena
GGCACAGCCACACCTGCAGGGTGACACCCCTGCACCCAGCTCTTCTGCTCAGTCGAGCAGGAGTCTCCTGCTTGGCCACGCCACGTTCTCCTGATGGGAGGCATGGATTTATGCCAAGACAAAGGTTTTCTGGCAGATGTGCCCCGGAACAGCCCAGACTGCCCTGCTGTTCTGTTTCCAGCAGAAAGTGCCGTGTGTCTCCAGGAGAGGGAGCTTGTGCTTCATCTCGTTCTCCAAGCACTTGCACAGCTGTAAAAATAAAGGCAAAATACAGCATTTTCCTTTCCCTGTTCCTCAGAGCACTCACTCCATGTTTCCCTGGGCCCCTTACCTCGCTTTGAGCCCAGGGAAAGATGGAGTGATTTGTGTCAGTCCTTTCCTTAGGACTTGTTCTCCTGAGAAGCTGAGGCCTCAGAAATGAAATAATAATTACAATAATTATCTGCTGCTGTGGAATGCAACAGGTGCATCTTTGACTGGTCTCTTTTTAATTAATGGTCAATCACAGTCTCAGACTCTCTGGTCAGTCACAAGATTTTATTATCATTTCTTTCTATTCCTTTCAAGCCTTCTGATGAAATCCTTTCTTCTATTCTTTTAGTATAGTTTTAATATAGCATTTTCTTTTAATATAATATGTATCATAAAATAATAAATCAGCCTTCTGAAACATGGAGTCAAGACTCTCATCTCTTCCCTTGCTGGGGTTGCCTGCAAATTCTGCATTTGGTGACCCCCAGTGAGGAACATTGGCACACAACTATTCCTGATCCTGAGGCCTGCCGTGAGCAGGGATCCCTGCAGGCTGCTCTGCTCTCCCTCTCGGGGCTGGGCACTCCCGGCCTGTCCCATCCAGCCCCGTGGAGCAGGACAGGCACTCGTGACCAGCTCCTCTTCCTTCCCAGTGGGGCTGCTGGGCTCCAGCTCTGACTGGGCAGATTCCAAGCCCTCCACAGCTTCCAGGCAGAGACCTCCCAGCACCAGGACTTACCCAGGACTCTGAGTCCATCTGGGTGCTGCAGACCTTGCAACCATCAGAGCTGGGAGCTCCAGCTGCCCTTTCCCTGGAGGGTGGGCACAGCCCCCTGTCACCCTGTTTTTTTAAGATTTTCTAAGCCTTCTGATGTTGACATTCTTGTAATGAACTTTCTCACACGCTTTCTGTAAATAACTCATTGTTTTGCTTTCCTTAATAGAAGAGGAGAAAGTTGATGGACTGTTGGTTTGTCCAGTGTCATTGGAGAGGTGGCACTGTCACCCTCCAGTCCACTGTCACTTTAGGACAACTATAAATGTTGGAGTCAGAAAATAAACTTCCCTTTTTGTTCACCTTGAGAGCAGCAGTGTGTGCTTGTGTTCTTTCGTGTCCTACAGTGACAGCCCCCTGCCCTCCTGACAGGGACAAGGTGTCCTGAGCCACCAGGACCTCCCTGTGCTGCAAACACTGAGAGGTGCCCAAACACAGAGGGCCCAGCAGAATTCCAGAGAGACAAAACACATCCAGAGCTCCCTTCACCTCCTTCCTTTGGCACAAGATGATTTGAAGATTGCCTTCCTCTTCCACCTGGAGGCCAGGCCTGGAAGGCAGGTGTTCCACAGCTCTTAGGGAACCTTCCCCTTCACGTCTGACCTTACAAAATGAAAATAACAAGGTCACAGTCGCATCTTAGTTTTATTACAACTGACCTGCAGGCAAAAGGATAGAACTATTACATAAACACTCTGATCCATGTAGAATAGCTTAAACAGAGGAGGAAGTCAAACCAGGAGACCGGATAAAATATTCGGAAGCTCTTTGAAGCAGTTATGTTCCTGAGCTTCATTTTACAGACAATAAGGCAACATCCCTGCACATCAGCTTTTTGATATTTTTATACATTTTTTTCTATGGTACAAGAAAAAAAAATAATAACCAGAATTCACAATGTACAGTTCTTACACTATTTTCACAGCTTCTGAACACTATACACCTTTTTTTTCTTTTTTTTTTTTTCTTTAATAGATACATTGCAATAAATGGTGCACCCTTAATAATTTATAAGAATCTGTGTTGAATAGGCTTAACCTGTCCTGTACAGCCACCCAGGCAGCAGCACCTCCCTCCTGTCACTGGCAGCTCAAAGCTTTGCATTTCCATTCCCAGCAAGCTGGTCCTGGGCTGGACATGGGACAGCACCAGAGCACAGCCCCAGCCATCCCAACAGGGCACAGCAAGGCAGTCCCGTGTGTTTGGGGAGGTTCCATCTCAGTGCTGCCCCTCTGAGAGCCTTTTGGGTTCCCTGCTGCCAGGACTGACACCAAAGGGAGGGTGAAGCCCCACCTGTGGCTGCCCTTGCTGGCTCTGGGTCTCTTCATCCCCACAGCCAGCAGCCCTGGGGAGCTGGAGCACCTGCAGTCCCACTGCAGGGGCTGAAGGCTGGAGAGAGGAATCACAGCTCCACGGGGATTTGCCTGAGGAAGGCTCTGGGGTGGGGACACAATGGCTGCTTTGGGCAGGCACGGTCTGACTGATCTCTGTCCAAAGGAGCAGGGACTGCACAAACCTCTGCCCTGCCTGAGGAGCAGCCCGAGAGCAACAATCCAGGAAGGGCAGGGCCAAGGGAGCCCACAGTGCCAGCAGGAGCCCCAGGACATGGCAGACAGACAGACAGACAGCAGCTGTGTCCAGGGCCTCAGCTCTCCTTCCCAGCTGGGCTGTGCTGCTTGGTCTTCACTCAGCCTTGGGCTGCTTTGCACACCTCGGTGGCTTTGGCTGGATGTGGGGAGCCCTTCCTTGGGGATCCTGCCAGCACCACGGTGTTTTCATTCCCTCTGTGTCTAGGCTTGCTGCTCTAACATTGATGAAGTCCTACCAAGCACCTCAATCAGCTCAGAACAGAAAGCAGAGACCCTGCAGCCCCCATTTTATCCCTGGTGTGCTACAAAACACCTGAAAACTGCAGTATTTGGGAGGAAAAAAAAGTTTTGGGGAAAAATTAATCTTTGAAAAATATGTCAATTAAGCAAACAGAAAAGCCTGATGTGCTGCTTCACTTAGGAATGGACCAGAAGATGACAGCTTGCCTGGCAATGGACCAAAAGACAACAGCTTGCCTGGCCTTGCTGGGCCAGCTGAGAGGAGTTGGATGCTCCTTCACCTCCACCTCATCTCCTTCTGCACCCCACAGCCTCAGAGAGGTTTGCTCAGGGTGCAGCAGCAGCAGCAGGAGCTGTGGAGGTGCCAGAGGAGGTTCAGTCTCCAGGTGCTGGTGGTGAAGCGTCTCCAGCAGCTCAGCAGGGTGTGGTGGGCACCCCTCCATCCTGCCTGCAGCAGCCAGGAGAAGAGCTCAGGTCTGGAATGGGACTCAGGAGCTCAGGACACGGGCTGGGAGGGCTGGGCCGTGCCACAGGTGCAAGCAGCAGCGCTGGGGACAGCAGGGCCACGAGAAACACTGGCCAGGAGTCCCAGCCATCAGCTGGTGGCCCACTCAAGCAGCTGCAGCCTCTGAGGATGGCTCTGGGTGAAGGCAAAGCAAAGCCAGTGGGTGGTGAGCACTGTGCACTATAAACCAGGTCAACAAGCAGGTTAAATTCAATCAAGTAGTTTAATAATTCTTCAGGTCAAAGGTCTTATCTTACCAGGTAACAATTTACAGGACACCTAGTTAAGAGTGAAGAGTGGCTGGCTTGGTAAAAGGAGGAAGAATACATTATGTCCCATCTCAATAGTTTAATGTTAGCCTCTTTCAACGCAACATATTTTTGGTAAAGACATATTCACTATATTTAACATGATCTCTCTTTAACAGGAAGTTCAGCTGAGCACACTGTCCTCAGAAAGTACACTGCGACTGTAAAGCAACAGAATTTCATAGCAGTAAATCTATTGCACTTTGTGAAGAATAAAATTCTCCTTTGCCTTTCCAGCTCCAGAAGGCAAAGCATCTCGTTGGTTAAGCAAGTTCTTCTCCCTCCAGGCAAAGTCTCTTAATGTTCAGACAGACAACGCCTAACTTTTGTTTGTTTGCTTTTTATTATTACTTGAAACAACAATCGGAAGAGTTTGAGAGAAAAATCTTTCCAGTAGCTGCTGAGGAGTCTCCAAGTTTTGAGTCTAGAAATGAATTTTAGGTGCTATCCAATCACAGTCAACAAATATATGTACTTATTTCCACATTTCATGAATATGTCCACAAAAGAGCAAGATGAGGTCTCTCTGTGACCAACACTAACACTGTGTGATCAGGTATTACAGGGATGCACTTTATATGTGACAACAGTATACAGACAGGATGGAAATAACACCAATATTATTGCACATGGTGTCTGGGCGAGCATTAAAAACACTGCAATATGTGATGAAAATTCTTTACAGCTTGTTTTCTCTCAGCCCTTTTTCTAGAGTTTGATGTAGCAGCAGTATCAATCCACGTACATTGGAGAGCTGGGAGTTGCTGGCATTTGATCCAGGATTTTACAAACATAGCATGCAACATCCACTGTGCGTTCCTCATACATCAGGATGAAGGGATGTTTCTGGAAGCAGATAAAAAAACACAACAAAGTTATGGTCACCCTCCTGGCACGTGCCCTCAGATAAAAATCTGAGCAGTTGAATTTGTCTGGTGCAAGAACGTGCTTTGTGGTGGCTGTAGGGCACCAGGACACAGCCTGGCAGATCCATGTCTTTATCATGGGAGGTTTCTGAGGCAGGACAGGACTCCAGAGCTCAGGAGCTGCCAGGCAGGAGGCAGTGAGGGTGCAGGATCAGCACCTCCTCTGCAGCACTGACATTTCCTGAAATCCTTCAGGAGAGGCTTCATCAGCATGGTCACAGTGGGGACAGTGACAGGAGTGACAGGGAGTGCCTTGCAGAGATCAAACCCAAGCTCTGCTCTCCTGAGCCCCCACCCTCTGCTCTGCCCAGCAGGCAGCACTGGCCAGAGCCAGGTCAGAGGTGGGACAGAACATCAGGGAGGTTCTGGGCCAGGACATCAGGCAAATCCCTTTCACATCAGGTGATGTGAAACCCCAGGGCTGACTGTGGAACCACAGCCTCCAAGAGGTGCCCTCCAGGTGCCCAGAGCTCCTTGAAGTTGCCACATGTGAGTGATCCAAGCCAAAAGCATTGCTGCTCTCTCTCCTTTAGTACCCCCCACATACAGGTCCTGCTGCTGCCCAGCTCCAGATCTCACTTCTGCCTGAGCCCAGCCCCCTGTGAGCTGTGTGTTGGAGACACTGAAAGATGCAGCACTGAGAACTCACCAGAAGCTCTTTGTACTTTGGCCTTTTGGACTCGTCCTTTGTAAGGCTAAAGAAAGCATAAAGATAATTAGGAGAACGTGGGATCAGGGAAAATGTTACAGACATCAAATACAAACTTTTACAGGACATGAGGCTGTCAGAGGGGGACAGACCACCTTTGGTTTTCTGGAAAACCCATCCTGGCACTGTGAGTGACCACAGGAGTACCACCATCCCAGCTGTGCAGGCAGGGGCTGGGGCTGACACAAACTTCTGCCATGGAAACTTCCCTCCTTACCATGTCTCCTCTCTCTAGCACAGCCTCTCAGAGCTTTTCTCCGAATTCCTTTCCTGAAGAAGAGCACTTTCCAGGGTGTGCCCTTCAGTCCCAACCCACACAAATCCAAACCACTAAAATGTGAGAGGTCCTCCCCCTTATGCTGGTGCAGGAATGTGAGAAGAAACCAGGGAAGTGCTGGACACACGACCTTTGCCAAATACCAGCCAACAAAAGGAGCCAACCCCCAGTGCTTGCAGCAGCACACACTCACCACAAGTTGACGAAGTTGATGAAGCTTGGGGAAAACTCCCTTTCCTCTGAGTTACTCAGCTGTGGTGGGTCTCCTTTCACTACTTGTGTCAACTGGTCAAACACACTGTTCCACTTGGGGTAGGGGAATCGCCCCGTGGCCAGCTCGTACTGCAGGGAGACAGGAGCAGAACCAGCCAGGTTTACATCACAGAGGCTCAGTCAGGAGAAAAAAATGTCTGCAACAAACTTGAACCCCCCCAGAAGGAAGACTGAGATGAGATTTTTCATCCTACTCCCTGTATGGTTCTAAGTAGAGGGGAGGTTTTAGCCAGCAGAAAGTTCTGCTGCCTGTGTGAGGGGCATGGCCAGATTTATCCTAACCAGGCCTCTGTGCCATGTCTGCTCCTCCACTGACTATAAATCAAACCAGTGTGGGAGAGTAAAATCCTCCAGTCCCTCCCCAAGCATCCTAACAAACACTAGAGAAAATGGATAATGAGAATGAGACAATCACATGATATCTCAGGTTGGAGAGGACCCATAAGGATCCCTGCATCCAACTCCAGGATAATGAAAATGAGTTTTTTTAAACATCAGTGGTGAGAACAGAAGCTACTGGTTCATACTTAATTGCTTCTGCTTTCTCTTCTGCTTCACAACATGAAGAAAGTAAGAGCTTCTCACTGAGAACTTCTCAATGTGTGCAGCTACCAGTGCTGTGGCTGAGCCAGTGAGGAACCAGAACCCCAGAATCCAGGACTGACCAAAGTCTCTGTGCAGCCAAAGCACAGCAGCTGCCAGAGGCTTATTCACACAGGCTGGGTGCTCTGCTCTGCACCACCACACTCAGCACCCTCATCTCAGATTCTGAACACAAAATTCATTTACAGTCCAACACCTCTGTCACTGTCATATTTTCTGAAAAATCTCTTTGCCAGGATTTCTTCTCTGGGAAGCTGAGAAGCTTCAGAGAAAAATGTAAATAATAATTATCTGATTGCTTCTCCTGTGTTTGCTGCTTTGGAATGTGCTTTGGACATTGTTTACCAACTGGCCATTGTTTGTTTGGTTTCATGTGAATTGTTTTAACTTAATGGCCAATCACGGCCAGCTGTGTCGAGGCTCTGAGAAGTCAACAGTTTTCAATTATGATTCTTCTTCAACCTTCTGTCTGTAGCTTTATTCTTTAGTATAGTTTAGTATGGTATAATATAATATATAATATAGTATAATATAATATAGTATAATGTGATATATAATATAATATAGCATGATGTTATGATATGATATAATATTATATATTATATGATATATGATATATAATATAATATAATATACAATATAATATAATCATTAGCCTTCTAAGAACATGGAGTCAGATTCACTCATTTCCTCCTCCTCCTCCTGGGGACCCTGCACACTCAGCACCCCTCCTCCCTGCTCACATCCACACACAGCTGCTGGGGCTCGGGAGAACCATGGGCATGGGCAGCCCCCAGGCTGTTCCTGAGGCAGGGAGTGCCCACTGGGAGCAGAGCCCAGGAAGGAGCAGGGCTGTGCTGCCCATGGCCCGGAGCAGTGCCCACTCACCAGTGTGATGCCCAAGCTCCAGACGTCGGAGCGCACGTCGTAGCCTTGCCGCGAGGCGCTGGGATCTATCCGCTCCGGCTGAAACGGCAACAGGGACTGTCAGGCTCTGGGCCCTGCAGGGAGCATCTGCAAAGCTAGAGAGAGCCCTGAGCCTGGCACAGCCCCAAGCAAAACCTGTGGCCAGGGCAGCCATCCAACCCCAGCCGAGAAACATCTCAAGGAATCACTTAAAACACTGATTTTATCGAGGTGTCGTGTAAAAGGTGATCAGAAATGGCAACTTATCACAGTCCAACGCTTTGGGTTTTTTTTTTCCTTTTCCGCAAACACCTTGAATGATTGTGACCGTCTTATTTATTTAGTTTTGTTCAACTTTGGGATGTCTTTAGCACCAAGTCACACTTTCTCTGTTTTGACACCCAAGGGATGATAAGAACTGGAACCAACATCTCATCCCCACCCTGGAGAGTGAGGCTTAGCAGCATCTACCAGAACTCTTCTCCCCAACCAGATACTAAGAAACTACTATAAACTATTATAACTATTTTATTTATATTTATAGAAATAAAAATATATATTATATAAATTATAATTTATTATAAACACAATATAATAGTGTGCTTATTGTATATATATATATATTACATATATATACTAAGCCCACTATTATAATGTGCTTCAAGAAAAACTCCTCTGAACAATGTTTTAGTCATCCCTTGAAGGCAACTATGATGTTACAAGGCTTTAAGACATGCAAAATGTCTTTCATAGAAAGCAATATTGAGCCAGACATGAGTGATTCACACTTAAGAGCAGAGCTGAGCCAGCAAAAAACATCTTTATGCCTTGCATGTCATCTTTATGAGAAACCTCAGTCTGCCTTCTTTAGTTAAAAATATAATAATTAACATGTCAAAAGAAACAGGCTCTCATTCAGTTTTGACTACAACAATAATAAAGATACCTGCATAGCAATAAATCCTAAATTATGGGGTACAGGAAATATTCTGAAAGCCCTGGTTGCTTTGTAAACTACATTTTAATACAATCCATCCTCACAATGGCTGGGTCTGCCCCTCCACCCCTGCCCAAACCAAGCCCTTCCAGTCTCACCCTTCCTCTCTGGGTTCACTGGGGCACTCAGAAGGCAAAAAGCAGAAATGTCACACAGAGCTCACTCCCAGCAGCATCCCCACAGCCAGGGGCAAGGCAGGGAGCACAGGGAGGATGCAGGGCTGGCCAGGAGCACCCACTGCTGGGTGAGGGCTGTGGAACCTCGCCTGGAGCAAACCCCCAGAGCTGGCACCAGCACAGGGCAGGGGTGAGGAGGGCTCAGAACAGCCCAGGCTGCTCCAGGGGCCAGAGACTGCCTGGGAACTCAGTCCTGCCTTTCTTTCCTCCAGAGAACACGAGGTACCCACACTCAGAGGCCTTTGCCCACTGTAACAATTGCAGGGGAACTGAAAGCCAAAAGCAAAACAACCTCCCAGCACCGCAGCTCCAAGGCTGAGGCGCCGCTCGCTGTGACAGCTCCAACAATTTTGGTTCAAGCCCACAGCACTTGCTTGGCAGCTGGACATGGCTCCTGCTGCCTCCTCAGAGCACTCACAGCCAGACTGGCTGACATCCAGGGTCATTGTTACCAACAGCTCCCTGGGGACCAGGCTCCTTCAGGGGCAATGCCATGGGGTTGGTGAGCCTTGCAAAATGAGACACTGTCATCCAGCAGCCCTAAGGAGAGCCTCCCTGCTGAACACAGCTACTACTCTCGGCCTATTTTACACTAAAAAATTACTATTTTCCTTTTGAAAGGAGTGTGGCAGCCTGACTCCTTCCCAGGTATATCCAATTTGATCACAGCATCCCTTCAGCCATCAGCCTCTGCTGGCTTGGCAGATGTGCCTGCCCACTGGGGACACCTCCCCATTTCCCAGGCTCCCTGGAACGTGGAAATGCTCATGTGCTTGGAAAGGAGTCACTGAGGCTGCAGAGCAGCAGGGAAGAGGCCAATCATCTCCCACATCCCTTGCCAGCTGCTGGCTGCCCCACAAAACCTGTGCCCTGCCAAGGCTCTGAAAAACACAAACTGAACTGCAACACTTTTGCTCACTTAAAAGAGCAAGACACAGGCCTGGAGCTGCCAATGGAGCTGCACAAATCTGAGTGCACACAGACAGACAGGAGAAAGAAAAACCAAAGGGCTATGGAAGCACTCAGCCACCACATCCCAGGGGAAAGGGAGCACTGCAGCTCCTTACAGACATCTCAGTCATCTCATTAACTGCCATTACAGTCATCTCAGGAACTGTCATGGCATAACTACACCAACAGCCTGAGCAGAACTGGCCACCCACCCATGGCTCAAAGAAAGATCAGAGTCAGGGCAGACAGGTTTTGCCTTGGACAGCACAGTCAGAGAAAAGCCATCTGAGAGCCATGGCCTGAGCCAGGTGGGAACCATGCCTTGGAAGAGAGATATTTTCCTTTTTTCTGCTTGCTGGTAGATAAAATGAGTTCAGTAAACAGTATTTTTCAGCATACAGAGCCATAAATATGTAACAAAAATTAAAGACAGGCACTACAATTAAAGTTATATGAACAGCAGCAGGCACAGCTCCCTGCACAATGTACCCTTGGCTCAAGTGAGAACAGAGATGCGTTTTCAAAGCACCCTGAAGCACTGAAGTGTTTAAAACCCTCAGACAGATTCCAAAATCACCACTACAGCTTTTCTCTCCGGGAGGGGGAGGGCAGCAAACAAGCAGGACAGACTCCCAGGAGCCACAACTCAGCCCCAGCAATTTCCACACAGCTGCTCTGCTACTGCTGCTCTCCAGAATCACATTCTCCTGGAATGAAGTTCTGGCACACTTTGGAATTAAAGTGGTTTACAAAAATCACTGTAATTCTGCTCTGCAATAACTCCTGTGACATAATCTTACCAGAGCAAATGGATTTCTTGCAGACCAAGACAAACCCACACTCTGACAGCCCTGCTCCCCTGGGCAATGGTGTTTTGGAGCTGCTGGAAGGCACAGAGCTCCTCTCTTTCCTCTCCACTGCAGCACCACAGCCTGGCAGCAGCAGAGGAGCCCAGCAAAAACCCAGGAATTGGGACACTTTGCCACAGCCTGGATGGCACTGCCACAGCAGAGCTCAATCCAGAGCTTGGTTTCATCCAGGAGAGGGGTGTTCATCCCACAGGCTGATCACAGGGAGGGTGTGTTGGGGAAGATGAAACAGGAAAGTCTTATAAATATGATTGCCTGGCAAAAGATTGTGAGAATATGGAAACTGTAAGTGAAATTGAAATGAAAGCAAGCTTTGAGATCCCTCAGTTACTGAACACCTGGAAAACAATGGCATGGCCAGCTGAAGGTGATCCCCTTTTGATGGAACAACACCCTCTGCTTGCAGACAGGCCCAAGGGTCAGAGCAGACCCTGCTGGCTTGGCAGAAGGGGTCCAAAGAGGAGTTTTTAGGGTTTCCAAAGAGTAGTCTTTAGGCTTAGCAGAAAGAGTCCAAAGAGGAGTTTTTAGGGTTTTTTAGGGTAACACAGGATGGTAATGTAATGATTCTTACAGGCTGTATGTAAATGCTATAGGATTTGTATATTGTATTAGATTGCTTAGTGAGAATTAGAATATTCAACACAGAAGATTTATGGTATTGTAAAGGGAACCTTGCTCTCTCATCCTATTCACCACGCTCTTGCCTTCTCCCTCTTTACCACTCTCTTTCCTTGTCCGAGCTGTGGCTGGCAGCTCCCAGCAGGGCCCTGCACTTGGCCCTTTGCAATAAACCACAAGTTCCAAGCCCTGGCTTCAGAGATCTCTCATCCCTGTCACTCCTACAGGGTGGGATCCCCCAGAGCCCACCCCACTCACCGCCATGTACGGCCGGCACCCTGCATCCCGCGTTTTGGCAATGGAGTCCACGAGCTGTCCGCTAATGCCAAAGTCACAGAGTTTAATATTCCCATTTCTGTCCAGAAGAATATTGGAAGGTTTGATGTCTGCAGGGGGAAGAAATTTAAAGCAGTAAGTCACAGCTGGAGGTTTTGATTTCAAGCAGAGCAGCTGCAGGGGATGGAGGGCGGCAGTGCCGCGCCGTCGCCGTCACCCTTGGGGCTGGATCCTGCATGGGAGCACCAGGGGATGGAGCCAGCCCTGGAGGTGCCAAGAGCCCAAAGGCAGCAGCAGATGCCCAACCACCCTGAAATCACAGTTAAATGGAAAAAGCACATGAAGGGGCAACAGGACAGGCACTGGGACACTTGTTCAAAACCTGCACTCAGACTCGCGGTGGTACCGGCCCTGTGCTTACACTTGGAGTGAACCAAAGGCCACTAAAAATTCTTGCAATTATTTTAACAGATAAGAAGAAAAAGACACGAAGTTAAAAAAAGACATGAAGAACTCACCTCTGTGAATGATTTTCAAGTTTTCTTTTAAGTGGTTTAGTGCTTTCACAGTCTAGGAAAGAAAAATAGATTAAAAATAAGGAGATGTTGTAAGAGTCCTGTGACTATTACACTTTTGGAACTCCAAGAACAGGAGTAAAAAGTATTTAATACATTGAGATATCAATGCTGTAATATGCCATGTAATAAAAGCATTTTACTCTGAACCTTTTCTGCAAAGAGAAGGTGATATAAGGGAGAGTATGGGCTTAAGTGAACACACATCCCCTGTGACCTGCAAAGATCCCACTCTGCGACAGGGGAGCCAGAGGTGGAGCCAGAACAATCTCTGATGTTAATTATCCTCAGCAATCACTTATTTCAAGCCCTATGCTTTATTTTTTTCAACAGGTCACAACTTTTTCAATTATCTCAAGTTTTCATTAGGCCAGAACTTCCAGGTTATATCCAGAAAATATCAGCCAGGTTCTCCAGTGCTTTTTGGAGCCTTTGCACAAGACTTCCAGAAGCCTCTCTGGTCTGGGCTGGTGCCTGTGCTGCTGGTGCTCACATTCAAGCAGACAGAGCAGGAAGATGGTCCTGGGATCTGTTTATGAACTGATTACTGACATCAGGAGCTCTGTTTACACCATGCAACATACTGTGGAAAAGTCATGAGCACCCTGAAGAACCATTCCCAGTGTGGTGCAAACAGCAGCAGCAATTCTGCTCCACACACCAACCAGCTTTTCACATGCAGTGGGATCTGAACAAGGATCTGAACTTTTCAATTATCTTCAATAAAAAGGTTTAACAAAATACTCACAGCTAAAGTGATTTTGCCTAAGATTTCTTCTGGAATAACATCATCTAATACACTATATACATATTTGTAAAACTTATCAAACGAGGTAGACATGAGCTCCATACAGATCCAACAGTCACCCTGGAAAGAGAAAACAGTGTGTGTTACTGTTGAGGTAAAAATGAGAAATACAAATCCAGAGAGCATACAGAGATCCACTGAATCCTATGAAATACATAATCAGCAACATGTACTCTATAGAAAGGATGGAATTCAGCTTTATTCATTTTAGCAATGAAAGACTTGCTCCCATTCACAGCAGAGGCATTTACCTGCCCAGCTCACACCTGACATTCCAGTTTAGATGCTTGAACCCAGGTGAATCCAAGCCTCAGAGAGTGTTTTGCTCTCCAGAAGGCTGCAGGCACAGTGGAACAGCCAAAAGAGGGGAGCTGCTTTCCTAGGAAGGGCTGTGTGGCTGGGGAAGAAGACTTTGGGCAGCTCCAGCTTACACTGCTCATTTGGCATCAGCTTTTACATCAGCTCAAGGCACAGCAGGAGCTGATGTCATCCACTCAAGGGCTGCTACAAGCCTGAGCCCAGAAAACTCTCATTGCACCCAAAAAACCAGAGGATGGAATAAGTGTTGTGACAGACATGGAAGCAGGGACAGCACTGAAAGAGGCCAGAGCAGCACAGCAGGATGATCAGCACACTTCAGGGGGCCTGGAGAAAGGTGAACCTGGGCTGCTACAGACCACAGGCTGGCTATGGAGGAACTTGGCTAAGGAACTGTTCTGATTTAAACTACAGAAATGAAATTGGGCAATGCATGTAGAAAATTTCTCTTTTCTGCATTAGGAATAAAGGCAAAGTGCAGATGAAGCATTTGCATACATTGGAGAGTGGCTCAGGACAAGCAACATGGCTCCAGTGGCAGTGATGTGCATAAGTCAAGTGAGACTGGGAGCCCAGCAGAGCTTTATGAGCTGTCTGTAGTGAGAGCAGCCTCTTTCTCATGGACTGGTTCTACTGGCCACAGGATCATTCAAAAACTGCTTCTGTTTTGATCAGATTTATAAAAAAACCGGGCCAGGGCTCTATTCCTGGGCTGCTGTACTGAGACTGTGGGGGACTGGAGTGGTTCCAGAGAGCCAGAATACCACTGAGCACTGCAGCCCTGTATTTATGTCCAGCTGCACCAGTCCTGTGAGTGCCTTCCATTGCCCAGGTTACAACAGTGAAACTGTGTGGACAGTAAAACAAACCAACTGAACACTTGAGCAGAGCCATGTCACAACCAAGGCTTCACTGCATCACAGGTTGGGATGGGTATGGTACTGAAACCTCAAACAAGTACAACAAATTTCTGTCCAATGGTAACTTTTAAGCATAAAAAAATCCCTTTTATGATCAAAAGCACTCAAGGAAAGACCTGTTTTACTGATGTCCTGAAGCAGATGCCATACAGAACTCCTGCATGAGGGCATTTATTGATCTGGTAATATAAAAGGAAGGCTGGCTGGGGGCTCTTCCTGACCAAACACCAACAAGTGCTGATGGACATGGGCAAGTCCTGCTCCACTGTGAACTGTGCAGACAAAACAATCCTAATGAAAGTTTCATTTTACATTCTGCCTCTTAAGTCAGGTTGATTTATGATCATAAAATGGCAAAAGAAGAGCTTTAATTTTCTCTTCCTGTGAGATCTATTCTTCCAAAGACTCTATTTTAGTCCTTACTAGGTATTATATTACCAGATGCTAATGCACATCTTGCAGACATTCCAAAAAATGTCCAGGAACACCCTGTGCATTTAATTTAAAGTATCCCTGTCCAGGACAGACACAAAAGCAATGGAGATGCTTCAGCTTCTCAATGCAGAGAATTCCTAGTGACAAGGGAGCAGGTGTCACAAGGATGTCACCCATCTGGAGAGCAGCTCACCAGGAAAGGACCTGTGGCTCCAGGTGGACAATTAACTGAACATGAGCCTACAATGCATCTTTGCTGGGCTGAAGGATCACAGCCCAAGGCAAAGCATCACCAGCAGGTGGAGGGAGGTGATCCTCTCCCTCAATCCAGCAATGGTGAGGCCACACCTGGAGTGCTGTGACCAGTGCTGGGCTCCCCAGGGCAAGACTCCAGCAAAGGGCAGCTAAGATGACTGAACAACAGGAGCATCCTCCCCATGAGAAAGGCTGATAAAGCCAGGGCTGCTCAGCCTGGAGAAGGTTCAGGGGAACCTCATCAACCTAAGGGGAAGCTGCACAGGGGATGGAGCCAGGTTTGCTCAGTGGTGCTGAGCAACACAAGCAGGACACACAGGAGGTTCCCTCTGAGCATGAGGAAACACTTTTTGTGAGGGGGATCAATCACTGGCACAGGCTGCCTCAGGAGACTGGAGACTCTATCCCTGGAGAGATTCAAAAGCTTTTGGACACAACCCTGGTCAAGTGGCCCCACTTGATCATGGGGGCTGGGAAAGGTGACCTCAGGGGTCCCTGCCAACACCCACCACTCAGTGAAAACACTGAAGGTTTATCACATCTGCTCACTGCAGGGGCAGCCAGCTCTTCATGCAGCTACACCAGTGAGAGAGAGACTGACAAATGTCACCACCATATATTTACAAGGCACACAGGACACGTTTCCTACAGACCCAGGACTGACAACAGGGACAGATGTGCTGAGGAATGGCAGCACAGTCAAGGATTTCCATAAAAACAGTGTGAGGTGCAGCAACAGCAAAGAGATCAAACTGAGCAAGGCTGTGTCAGCAATTCACACCAGCCCAGCACTGTGCTACCAACACATCCATCCCAGCTCTTCTCTCCTGCCAGCAGAAGCTCCCCATGGGCTGATTTACGCAGCTCCCTAAGCATGTTCTGCAACTTGCAATGAATTTTTCATTGCATAATTTTATCAAGTATTGAACTTACTGGTTTAAACTTGGCTCAACTGCACTTGCACTGTGCAGGAGTCACTCCTGAGATTCCAAGTCAAGTAAGGCTTCTTTCCTCTTCCCCTCTTACAGAGAAACACAATCAGAACAGGTACTTGGAAGAGCCACTAGTGTGGCCATGGTAACCACCCAAACATTCCCAGCTTTACAGGTACTGTTTCAAACCAGAGCAGCTGTAAAGCTTGTAGCAGACAGTCAAGAAAAGAAGACCATTTTTTGGTCTCCTCAGACCTAAAAACCTCTTAAAACAGCAATGTTCAGGGGGGTCTTGGGGGTCCCAGTGGGCTCAGCCCACAGCTCCTCTCTTCTCACAAGGAGAGACTCAAGTGAAATGTTGGCAGAACCCCTGTCAACCTACTTCTTTTATTTTTTTCTTCCCCCATCTGTCAAGTACAGCCTTGAGAGGAAACACATGAGCATGAGACCCTCTTCAATGAGATCTCTGATGGCTGATGTGGACAGCTCTGTGTGCACTCCAAGACTCTGGGCTCTCCTGGGTGCAGCATGGAAAAACCAGCTGGTCTCCTGGGGCCAGGGGGAACCCCACAAAGCTCACTGAGTGTAAGATCCTGCACTTGGGTCAGGGCACTCATCAGTACAGTGATCATGGGATTTAGAGCAGCCTTGAAAAGAAGGGCTGGAAGATACTGGCGGATGAAAAACTGGACATGAGCTGGCAGCACAAAAAGCCAGCCATGGTGCACTGAAGCCCCTGATTCCATGCATAGATTGAAACACTGTGTTTTACTTCTTCAGCTTTGTTCTTGTTTCATTGACCAGGCAATTTAATCTCATCTAGTGGGTGAGAATGAGCTGAAGCAAAGTCCTGTACCTGGCAATCAACCTGTGCTTGTTGCACTGTTACACACAGACATACAGTGACAGAAATGTCCCTCCTGACTGAAGAACAGCCAGAACGTGATGAAGGTTCAGGTGCTGCCTGCAGAGGGACAAGCAGGACCCAGAGAACACTCTCCCTGTCACAAAATGTGGAACAAGCAAGAGAAAATACAACTACAGAAATTTTTGTGTAGTATTTCTTGCCTTTCCAAACCGACCTGCTGTATTCACAGAGGCTGCCACAGGAACTTGTGTTCACAGCTACCTCCCTGACTGCAAGCTGGGACATTTGTCTGCTTACAAAGTAAGACCTTGCATAACTTTATCCAATTTTTGGTTTGGCATTCCCAAACTGTCAGGATCCCAGAGCTTAGCTCTGCCTCTCCACATCAAACACTCCTGCCTTCCCTTTGTGCCAGCTGCCCTGCTGCTTCTCCTGGAGCTGCCTGGATCCTGCCAACCCTCTGACTGCCCAATCTGCCTCTTCAGCCTCTCAAACTCCTGTAAAGAGGCTCACATGGAGTCTGTCACCTTTCAGGAGCAGGCAAAGAAGATTTTTCATTGGTTGCTCCATCCATAGCTGAACCCCAGCTCAGAGCAGGTAACCCCAAAAGGATTTCCTTACTTTTCACCTTGAAATGCTGGAACAAAGAGCTTTGTTTTATATAGTTTGCTGCAGATTTCCTGAGAGAGTTTTGGTCTTTACCAATGTCCCATGAGCTCTTACACCTCAGGGGATGGTGCAGCAGTGACCTGAATCTTTGACAGTTATTTGAGAACAGATCTGATAAGCAGACTGGGGGGTCAGACAGATCCAAACATCCTGATGAAATTCCTTTTTTCCCTTCCTGTGCTTCTCTGGTGTCATACTTTGCTATCTTTAAAATACTAAGATATTTTATTATCCAATATTAATATTGGAACAGGTAATTAAGGAGACAAGACAGAAAAGTTTATGGAAGCCTCCCAGCTCACCCTGTGTACCCCTGAGGAAGGTGACTTGGAGCATCCCTAGGCAGTGAGGGACCAAGGAGAGGGGAAGGCTGCTTTCATCTCTGAAACAAACACCACTTATGTTGAAGGGGGGAAAAGGGGATTTCACTCCAACCAGAGCAATGCCAATGAAACCTTTCCCAGACAGAGCATGCAAGGAGCCCTGGGAGCCCTGCCTGGCTGCAGGATGATGAGATTTTGGACATGACAAAGAATGCAGCCAAGCTGACATCTGGGTGCTGATTAAAGTAAGGGTTTATGTTGTTTGTGTATTTACATTTACACCCTGGGATGTGGCCAGAGCTGAAGGGAGGCGAGAGGCTTGCACAGCTCTGAGCATGTTGCTCATCAGCATCTGATAAGACACTGTTTTGTCCACAGACCTTTCCTTACACAGGCTGACAGCCTTGTCACCTTTATCTCAGCAAAGTTGGAAATTTCCAGCCAAGCTGAGGCTCCACACATGGCAGGAGCTTGTACTGTGTGAACATGGACAATGGCTGCTGGCCCCAAATGGCTCTGTGTCTAAAAAGATCAGAAAAAGCAGAGCCTGGGAAAAGGAAGGATTATTATGCTTGTTTTAGAGAATGGGATTTAAAGCCAGAGGAGTGACCAAGCAAAATTACAGAGGCAGACTCTCTAGAAGCAGGAATTATATATTCATACACAGTTTTGGGTTTTACCTACAACACTGACCTCTCTCTAAATGTTTTCCAGTAAAACCCCACAGGAGCCTGCACAGACTGCTATGCCTGATAATCCCCAAAGACCACCTGCAGCCCTTAGGTCTCTGTTTTCCTCCTTCCCTTGAGGAGAGGGACTGGATTTGTGCTGAAGTAATGGAAAACGGGTAAGGGCTCCATGTCTGTCCCCCTACACTGTGGCAGTTTCACCAAGAGAGCAATTACATGAGCAGGGATAATCCAAGCCTGCAGAGGAGATACAGGAGCAAGGAGAAGCAGCAATCAGGTTTCAACATTCATCTTCTCCAAAACTCCTGTTGCAAAGGGACCAAATGCTTGTTCAGAAGAGCCCAGACACCTGGGTCTCCTGGCTAAACACCCTTGAGTGAAAGTGCAGAACCAAGAAACCTAACTTAAATCAACTTTCTCCTCCTTAGCACAAGTTTGAAATGACAAAGGGGAAAAAAACCAAGGTAAAACCCAAACTCTGCTACAAGTGAAGCAAGCTTGGGGTGCCCACCTCTCTGAAGAGCGCGCCATAAAACTGAACAATGTACGGGCAGTCACTGCTTCTCATCACCACATCAAGGTCCATCAGAAGCTGCTTCTGCTCCTTCTCATCCACTGTCGACCGAATTCTCTGAAAGAGGAAGAGTGGCAGAGGCTTCATCACTTCCATGCCATTACTGCATCCTCAGCCCTGCTGGTGGAGACAAATGACCAGGACCCCAAAGCCAAAAACACTCTGGAGAATCAAGCAGTGCTCTCAAATAAGAAATGTAACTGAATACTTCTAAAGCTGTTTAATCACACTGTAAAGCCCTCAGTCCTCACATAAGCATCAACACTTTCAGATGAAATGTCAGGAAGGAATTAAAGAGCTCAAATTTCATTGAAAACTACAGCAAAACACCACATCCAGGCTTTCATTTCAAAACAAATTCCCACACAGTTCTTAGTCGTGTTGGATGGGGCTTGAAGACTGGTTTGAAATTTAACCAAGGAACATGATGTTTAAAATTTCTAAGAAGCCAAAAAAGCTCCTTCCACAGCCTCCACCATGGCTGGGGAGAAGGGACTGCCACATAACCCAGGGAACACATTTCTCTGGTAATGTTAATGATGGGCAGCAGTCCTGTGAGCTCTTCTCATAAAACTAACAATCCTTTACGTAGTAGTGGCTGAGGGAACATCAACACTGTACAAAAGATAGTTTATATAGACATATATCCCGTGTGTATACACTATATATTATCAAAAGTTTCATTTGGGATTGAAAGAACAATGCACATTTGAAAACAGAAAACTGTCCATTTTCAAACATGAAATTGATTAAATGAAGGATGGAGATGACCATACAGTTCTTCGTGTGATTTTACAGATATATTTAACATCTTGCACTAATTAATACTTTCTCTGAATCACAAGTGAGGAAATCGTGATCCTGAAGCTGTGACTCATGTTGAAAAACCATTAAAAAAAACCAAGAAAAAAATATCTGGCAAGAAGTCCAAAGCAACAGAGGTAGCCAGGACCATCCTCAGGGACAAAAACTACATGGCTACCCAAGAAAGAAAAATTATTCAAGCTTGTGGAAAAAAATCTGCAAGACACTAGCACCCATTTCACCAACACTATGGCCCCTTGGGCAGCTGCTGGTGGCATCAGGACCACATAGATCAGCCAGCCCGGGCCAGGTGAATGAAGGTACTTTCAGGGCTGGCCATTTATACAGCACCACATGTGAAACACTGCACCCTTATGTACTTTAAGACTTATTTTGTGATAATCCATACAAAACAAGGACAGTATCAACACTGTAATTTTCCTTACCTGCGGTGCATCCTGGTATTTTGGTATTTAACCACTTGTTCTTAATGTTCTAGCACCTCTAGTTTGGTCTAGACCAGTAAATAGTGTGTTTATATTGCCCTTTTCCCACCCTGTGAATTCTACAGTTCTTGGGGACCTGTCAGGAGACTTGTCCAGCACCCACAGTCCACAATATCCATGATGTGCTGAGCACGTGGGGTTCTGTGCCACCAACAGAGCAAGAACGGGCCAGGAACGGAACTAAAGCACTTCACCTCCAGGTCACTGGTTCAGGTCTGTGTCACAAGCTCAGCCAGCCACTGGCTGTTCCCTGCTCTTGTGCCCTCACTGTACAAAGCTCTGCAATCCCCCCAGAGGCTGAAGGCCAAGCAGAGTGAAACGTCTCTCTCCAAGTGACACCCCAGCAGCACTGTGTGAAATGGAAATGCCATAATGCCACTGCTCTGACCTCCACAGAAGGTGATGGATGCCAAAGCCACCACAGTGAGACCTATGACCAATAGCTCAGCCTCTCACTGAGACATGACCCACACTGAGAAGGTCACCTCTGGTAAGGAACCAGAAGGAGCTTTTCTCTACATTGTAACTTGTGTTCTCCTTCTGTGCCCACTCCATGTCTGTCTCCAAAAAGCCTCTTTCCTGGTCATCTGAGAGTTGTCCAGCCCTGCTCTGCATTCTCCTTGCACCTGCACAATCCTGTCACATCCAACCCCACAGCATCCTCCTCAAATTCCACCTCTTCTCCTGAAAGCATCTCCTCCCACCTCTGACATTCATCCTCTGCAGCTGCTTCTCCAGCACTGGAAACAATGTGAAATACACACTGTGGTGGAGGTGATTTTAATGGCATTTCAGAACACCAAACCCAAACACTCCTCCTCTCAAACACGAGCTCCCCAGCAGAGAGGGCTGGCAGAGCACCCAGAGCACAGACAGTGGGTCAGCTACAGGGCAGAGGACAGCTTGAGAAGCCAACGTGGACACTACAACAAATACTGCTGCAGGGAATGAAAGGAACGCTGTGATACAAGACTGGGAGGTCTCAGACAGCAGTGCTGGAGACTGGCAAAGTCAAGAGAAAGGAGAACTCTGAGGAGCAGCATGCAGAACAGCACACAGACAGGGTCAGCCCTGCACAGGGTGGCTTTGCTCAGCTGAGCGTGCCAGGGAGCCTGCTGCAGCCCAGTACTCCCAGTTCAGCAGCAGAACAGGGGAGAGAGGAGAGTCAACAGCAGTCAGTAGCCAAACAGCACCTGAGCCATGAGACAGCCTGCTTCCTAAACCCCAGGCATGGTGCAAAGCTCTGCAGCAGCTCCCACAGACACAATCCCCAAGAACAGGGGACATGGCAGGGAAGGAAGACACAAGGTGAGGCAGCTGTTTGAGGGCAGCATGTCAGACAGGGATGGACAGGGGTGACTTCACCTCAGGCCTTACAGATCTCAGCCCAGTCACCTTCCTGGCAGCCACTGATAAGTCACTGCTAAGCGACCCCATAGCCAAACAAGCCACAGACAGAAAAAGGGGAATTTGTAGTAGAAGCTTATGGAGTCTCCTTTTTAACAATTCCTTGTTGGCCTCCAATTTAAACTCTATAAAATCCTCTTAGGAGAAATTCTCTAGCCCTCTTCATTCAAGCACAGGTTAGGACAAAGCCTTCCAACACCAGGAAGAAGAAGCCATGCTCTGAGTAGCATCAACAGCAAAAGCACAGTCTGTGCTGTGGATTGTGCCACCCTGAAACCTAAAACCAGTCAGATTCCAGAAACTTGACCCAAAACAGAAGAGACATCATCCAGCCCAATATGCACACAGAAAGGTTCAGGTGCAGCATGAAGAAGTGACTGGTTGAAAAAAATATCTAAAAAAAGGGGAAAAAAAAAGCTGTAAACACCAAACTGAAACTCAACTCCTGGAGCTGTGAGAGAAACCAGAACTGCCCTGAGCATGGGGCTCATCCTCAGCTGAAAGGTCAGCACAGCAGTGCCTGGCAGTGCCATGGGAGAAGTGTCCTTCCATGGGATGGCAGGGATTAGGGACAACAAACCCCAACAAAAGGAGGGTTTGCCCAGTCACTGCTGAGGATGGGAATATTTATCTCCCCATCTGAAACACATTTAATGGTGACTGAAGTAGATCACAAACAGCTTCACATCTCCTGTGATGAGGCTCTAACTCTCTCTCACTATTCCTTTCCAGCTCTTACTCATCCACTCCCTCCCCAGCTGCCCTACCAGCAGGACTGGGAACACTGGTTTGCCCAACTCTCAGCCAGCAGACTAAACAAAGGACTCAAACAGACAATTCTGAAGGTGTCACTCAATTGTATGAAGAATTGCAATGAGAGTTTGGCAATAAAACCCCAAGACTTCTCTTTGGAAGTCATATGGACGTGGAAAGAACAGAGAAATCTGCCCCTGGATGGAGATAAATACATTAATGTATCATTCTGGTGGGCCTTTATGGGCTATCAGGCATCCAGGAAAAGATGGAGGGACCGTGGAGGTATAAATAAATGTTACATTTCTGCTCTCAGGGGCATTTGATACTTAGCAACCTCCTTCAGCTGTGAGACTGCCATGGAGAAACCTGAGAAAGTCAGACAGGAACTTCTGGTTTGAAGCTGTGGATGAGAGAACAAGCCCTGACTACCAAAATGATGTACAAGAGACACTGTGCTCAGAACAACAAACAGCTCCATGGCCTGCTGGCTTCCCCAGGAAAAACAGGGATCTTTCATGGGCCCATGGGTTTGACACTTCCAGTTACCCAACTGAGCTTGAAAATGCTTCTGATTTCCTTAGGAAAGATTTAGAGAAGAAGTAGAGCACATCAAAAATATTGTTAAACTAAATAGAAAACAGTGACTGTAGAGGACACTGACTGTAACTGGAGGCTGGACTAGGCAATACTGCAGAGGGCTGCAGCCAGGCTGAGGATATTCAAAGACAAAGAAAATTCTGGCCTACAGATGAAAATCGCTTTCTTTTCAGGTGGGGCAAAATTGAACACTGTGGACAAAAACACCCTCTTCCCCAGCTGGGTCACTCTACCCTCTGTAACCATTCCTGACAGAAAAATAATTCAATCAAAAAGAAGTGCAAGATGCTTCCATGGGGCAGTGATAAGAAGCCTGAAGGCCAACCAAAGCACAAACCACTCCACTCATCTCTTGGTGATGTATTCCCCAGCCAGCTGAACTGGTTGAAACAAAACTGGGAGAAGCTGCTGATGGTGAACCCCAGATGTCTGAGGTGTTCCCTGCTGCAGGGCAGAAGAGGTGAGGAGCAGGTGAAGATCTCCTGCCTGAGCCTGAGGCTCAGACATCACTGCCAGGAACACCAGATGCTCAGGACACCACTGCTGTGTTTGGGCTCCTGACCTGCACAGGAGCCATCAAAGGGTGACTGTTTTAAATATGTTCTTATTTCTTTTATGAACCTGCACAGGAGCCATCAAAGGGTGACTGTTTTAAATATGTTCTTA
>WBNP01004857.1:52513-91593 GCA_013401095.1 Passerina amoena
TTTCTTTTATGAACTTTTCAAACAAGCAGCTTTCCCAGCCTCCGGGGCACTGTGAAGTACCCTGGCTAACAGAACCCACACCAGGTACAGCATTTCAGTGCAAAGCAGAGCATCCTGCTCTAACTGGAAGAATGCTCCTCAGCTTTCATTCCAGTTTGGGCTATTTTTTTAAAAATTCATATTCCAGGGATCTTTTAAAGCATCCTTTTTGTGTGAACTATCACCAGGGCCAGAAGGAAACCTCAGGCCAGAAATTACAACCCCCAGCAGCTGGGCAAGTTTCCCAAGAAAACATTTCCTCCAAATAAATGGGGCTTCTCCATGTGCCTCTGATTTGTGGTACCCTTCAGAACAAGAGGCACAGTCCCTGGAGCAGCTGGGACAACACCATGTGGTGATGCTGGAGGCAAATACAAAAAGGGCTGGAGAATTGCACATACTGTGGAGCCTCTCAGACAAAACCAGGACAGCACTGGAGCAGATCCTGAGGAGGAACCAGAGATCTCAGCACAGTGGGAAGCCCAGGACAATGGTCACAAGTCACTTACGGACTGGGACAAGCCAGACTAACACAAAAACAAGAAACCAGAAGCAAAATCAAAGGATAGTGGGTAGAACTGGAAGCCTGACCAGGCAAGATCACAAAGAGTTGGTGCAGAGAACACACACCAGCCAGGAAAAGTGATTTCTCCCAGGAAAATGAGGAGCCAGGAGGAGAAACCTGACAAGGTGAGGATTCAAAATACAAACTGGCCTTGCATTTATTGGTTTGCATAGCCAGATCTGGCACTGGACAAAACTGGGCTTTTCTCTTTCCCACCTGGAAAAGTCTTGACCTCATATGCCAAAAAAGTCCTTAAGAAAATGAAAAGAGTATTTTCAGTGACAGCAAGACTGTGATGGCAGCTGACCCAGAGTAAAAAGGTGCATCTCCAGGAAGATCTGAAAGGAAGAGACCTAAAGAATGAAAGGATTGGTTTCTATTTGGAAATAAAAAATTGGATGATTAGGAGAACATAATGCAACATTTTCTAGGGGCAAAATGAGAAAGGTTTGAACACAAATCCTGC
Source organism: Passerina amoena (assembly GCA_013401095.1). Classification (NCBI taxonomy): domain Eukaryota; kingdom Metazoa; phylum Chordata; class Aves; order Passeriformes; family Cardinalidae; genus Passerina; species Passerina amoena. The sequence goes on from WBNP01004857.1 coordinate 53,584, forward strand.
TCTTTCCTACATCCTCTCCTCCTGATAGCTCTAGGAAGCAGCTCTCTATGGCAGAACGTGTAAGGCACAAACAACTGAGGTGGCAGCAACAGGATCAGGTCCCTGCTCCTGCAGCCCACTCCAGCCTCTGTTCCCAAAGAGGTACAGAATGTCTTTTTGTCATTAAAACAAGTATTCACAGAGAATGACCAAGGCTAATGGAGAGGGAGGAGCAGGACAGGGCACAAGAGCTCATCATCATCATCCCAGCCATGCTCCACCTGCTGAAGCTTTGCTGCAGCAGTTTTAGCCAGTGACACAACAAAGCTCATTTCAGACTCATTTTCCTCCTCTTCTACTGACTCTGGAGCACAGATGAAAAGCCTGACTCACCCAGGGCATGGCAGTCCTGCCCCTATCAGGAGACTCATTAAAGGTACCAGGATTGCATCTGCCAGGACAGAAATTACAACCATCAGCATGGGCTGATAGTCCAAAATGAGTTACAGGGGAAAATGAAAGAAAACAGGGTCTCCACCTGCAGATCTCAAGTTATTTTGGTGATTTTTCAGCGCTCAGGAATTGTTATCCTTCAGTGGTAAGAAAAACTGGATGTGCAGCAAAAAAAGGCTGAGCTGGGGGCACAGGAGCCTGTGTGCCCTGTGACACTGAACTTTCCCTAGCAGGGGAAAACTTGGGAAGCTTCAAAGAACAGTTCCTTAGGCAAAGGCAGGACAGGCTACAAAAAGCAAGAGAAAGGAGCTAGGAACAGGGTTTGAAGATATGCTCTGGCAGCCCCAGCCTTGGAGGGGAGCAGGATGAGTGAGCAGAGGTGCCCAGCTGGCCTGGCACAGCACGAGCTGCAAAGACTCCAGCCAGGGGAAACGAGCAATGTTTCAAACCACACACCTGCAGAACCAGGAGGATTTGAATCTCCCTGTGGTAGAATGGGGTGATAAGCCTGGTCATGGTAGCTGCAAGCAGGATACAGCCCTCCCAGAAGTGGGGTAGGAATTTCCTGACCGCACTGGGAATTTGCAGCAACAGTAGTGGAAATGTGGGGAGTGGTGGTGAAGGATGGAGGAGCAGTTGGGACAGGCCCCTGAACCAATTTTCTCAGCATCTAGTGAGCAGTAGAGAACAGCTAACTTTTGGCTTGCAGCTTCCATAAAGCTGTTTCCTTGTGCTGAATGTACCTTCCAAGGATGCTTGGCCTGCTGCCCTGGTGCTGCTCTTGGGGAAGCACAGGAACGACAGCAGCTCCACCAAATAACCAGACACTGGCTGCACCATCCAGCTGTAAGGGGACCCTGTCACCTGCCCCCAGCACAGTGCCACACCTCAGAGCTGCAGCTGCCACAGAGATCATAGCCAAGGCCTCACTAAACTGACACATTTTCACAAAGCACAATTTCCCTTCTCAAACTTCTCTTACAGAAGAGCTTTATGCTGAAGGAGAACACATGGCTGAAGGCAACAGTTCCACAATGAAGAGACCACAAAGCTTGAGAGAAGGAGAGAGCAGGAGGGGGACAGTCCCCAACATGGACAGATTAAGACAGAGGAGGAGCAGAAGATTAATGCACAGCCATGGCTGCCCCAAAAGCATCAGGAGGCTGAGACAGGAAGATCTGAGGAGTGTGGGATGAACTAGTCACTAGGCCAAGCTCAGCCCCATCCTGAAACTTCATCTCCAAGAACAGCACCATCCACTCTGAGGAATTGCTGCTGCTGCCTTGGAGGCCTCACTGTTCCACCCACAGGTCTTCCTTTGCTCAATTTTGTGTTTTCTCCTCACTGGGACAAACAGAACAGTCACTTACCACTACTGTTTTAGAAATGATGCTGTTGCCCAAACCCTCCAACCTTTCTTCCCCAGCTTGAAAGAAACAGGGTCAGAGAAAAGAAGGTGGCACCAGCCCAGCCAGTAACTTAAACATTTCACAGTTTAGTCACTATTAATAAATCAGATTTACTTGTTTAAAAGTGAGCCCCCAAGCTCAGAACACACCTCATCCCTGGGAAAGCCAGCTCAACAGGCTGCACTGTGCCATCTCCAGCCATGTGCTTCAAGGACACAGAACTGGTGCCTTCTGCCTCCCCCATGGCTGTACCTGCACCAGGGGCCCTCAGCAGTGACAAGGCTCACCTAGGGTGCTGAAAAGCCCTTGTGCAAACAGTGTGGGACAAGAGAAGCCCTGTGCCAGCAGACACAGCTTCTCCATGACACGAGGTAATCCAACAAAGTCCTTCTCCACATGGCTGTAGCCACTGCAGAGCTCCAGGGAGCAGCCACTCAGCCCTGGGGGTGTGCCCCCTCACACCCTCAGGAAAACTACAGCTACCCAGGCGACACATCCTGACGCTGAGAAGATGGAGCTGTCCAGGAATCATTTCACTATACCAATGTTTTTCAACCTGTCACCTGCAAACTACGCCCGTGAGTTCTGCCAAAGGCAACTGAAAGAAAGCCCTTAGCTACAGGCAACCTCTAGCTCCACTGGAGACTCTCAGGGATTCAAACCCAGCTTGAAACAGCACTGCATGGTGATCCAAAACACTCAAGAGACCGAAGCAGTGATCCCAGCACTGTGAGGAAGTCAGTATTTACTGGAGCAGATCAAAGGATGAGGGTTACTCCAGTTACCTGACACACTAGAGACAGGTAGGAATTACATTCAGAGCAGCTGGGGCTGAGATACGTCTGCTTGGCATGTGAGACCAGCAGGGGCAAATGTCTCCAGATTCCAGGGAATAGTCTGAAGAAGACAGAGAGTTGGAAAAGACAGCAACACAGACTCCTACACAGCTCAATTCTGCTTCCTCCTGGGAGCCATAAGAGCACTTACAGTTAATATCATCAACAGAGTTAAAGATAGATGTCATTAGCAACCTGCAGTGAGCAAAGGAAAGGACCAGAGAGACAGAGAACAGCTGCTGCCCACCTCCATGGACAAGCAGCTCCTCAAAGATGCCCAGTGAGCAGCACTGCTGTGCAAAGACAGGCAATTGTTGCCCAGCTGGGAGAGGAGGCTGTTCCTAGGTCTAAGGTGAGTTTTGGGGTAGCATAAAGTAGAAAATGGACAGTCAAGAAACCTGCTAGACTTTCCACCTCCAGGACAGTCTGACATGGCGAGCACAAAGCAGACACTCCATCATACATCAGCAAGAGCACAACATTCCCTAGAGGACATCCACTCCATTCCAGCTCCTCCTGGCAAGGCCACACCACGGCACATGCTGACATAAACAGCTAATTTTAAGCCATTACCTTATTTCACAAAAGACACCAAGAAGCTATGAGATGTCAAGCTGTGCCTACCACCAGCCTAGGCTGTACCTGAACCAGTGACCCAGAGGTGAAAGGCCCGTGCCCCATCATCAGTCTCCAGAGACGTGTGATCCCCTCAGAACAGCAGGCTCCTGATAGACATTTTGAAAAGGGCACAGCAATTATGAGAACTTCACAAATCACCTGAAAACATGCCCATTACACACTGTATTTTCAGCAAACAGCAGCCTTTACACCAGAAATAAATAGAACAGAGCAGTAGATGGGTGCTAGATGGAAGAACCTTAATTCTCCATCACACTGCATCCCAACGGACTAAAGTACAAACGTAAGGATGGGCATCACCTACTTTAACTGCCATAATTTGCCCACTTGGTTTGTGGACCATTTTGTTGACAGAACCATAAGCGCCTCGTCCAATTTCTCCAAGGTCTTTCAAGTCCTCTGCTGTAAAATCCCAATGTTGCTCAGGGGAAATCTTCAATTTTCCTGATGATTCAATGCTGTGTGTTCTCAGTCTCTCTCTGTCAAAAATATTGGGAAGCAATTTTTCCACATTTTAAATAGTCTTTAAATGTCTCTTTTCAGCACTTGATTAAACATTAGAAGAGAGGGGTTCACAAAGCTACAGCAACAATCTGACTCCACAAAGGATTTTGGTTGGGGTGGGGGTGGAGGGGTGAGGGAAAATGTTAAATCAAAAATGACACACACTTGCCCACAGCTTCAATTAAGGATAAGTTTCTCCAGCTGCAGCATAAAATTCAATATGTCTCATAGAGTCACTCTAAGCACTCATTTACACAGTTCTTTCTGCTTTGCACAAAATTCATCAGGGTGTGAGCAGGAGCTGGTAGCATGCAGCACCAAGGGCCTGAAGAGCACTCCCAGCCCCATCTCCCCAAAGCTCCTGCTGCTCTACACCACCACATCCCAGCACCTGCCTCCCTTCCAGCTGGGATTCCATCAATACAGGCAAAGCTCTTCTGGGTGAACCAGTGACAAAGTTTGCCTTTATTGGAAAACTCCAATTAAAAAAGAAAATAACCCCAAACCCCCAAAATCCAACACATTTAGATAATAATTTAATTTATCCAAAACTAAATAAAGAACCAATACTTTATAAAAACCAAAACAAGTTCTTTGTGATATATGAAAACAAAATCTGCCTGTTCAGGTGTGTCTTCACCAAGCACCTAAATTAACTTTCTCAAGCAAACCCTGTCCCTACTGAAGCCACCAGGATTTGCCCAGCTAAAGAGCAGATGAATGTCCAAAATTTGTGAACAGAAGAGTTCAAAGGTGCCCCCCAATGGCTCATTCACATGCAGCAATGCTACCTTTGAATTAGCAGGAAATGCACAAGTATTTGCAACACTTTTAATCTTAAAATGCCATGCAAAATTTCAGGTTCTCATTAGTTAATTAGCTGATTCACACATCTTGAGTCATAAAGTAAGCCAAAAGCTCACATTTTCCACTTTCAAGATGCATTAAGAGCAATGCAGACAGCTCCCACTGCAGGGCACACTGATCTCACACATTTTGAAGCACACAAATCCTTGTGACCCCCCCTGTCAAAGGAGAGATCTATCAAACCCAGTGGATATTTGATCCAGCCCCCACTTTCCTGGCCAGGATCTGGCCCAAGGAGCAGAACACACATGGAGGATTCCACCAAACACATGGAGCTTACTGAGTTTATCAGCCGAGGAATAAACAGGTCACGGCTGATTCCACGCTGATAAATCCCACATCGGTCACCAGCAGCTGCAAACGCCGCCCAGCTGGGGACCCAACCATGACAGGGTTTTATTGGGATCCCAGGTTTTGAGAGGGCAAAAGGCCAATTGACTGGAGCAGCTACAGCTCAAATGGCTTCCTCTGCTGCACTTTGGGTTGGCAGCTGCATGTCCTGAACCCTCGACCTGTTTGATGAAAGCATTTGGGAGCAGCTCCTCTCCCCACTGCTGGGCTGTGTCTGTCATGGTGTTTCCTGCTCTCCAACCTGCCCAGCTCAAGATTTCAATCTATGCTTCCCTACAGTGCCCCTACCCTGGATTTTGAAATGATTTCGGAGCTACAACACAGCACAGGTGGGATGGATGCCATCTCAGAGCTTCTGTGAATAACAAACCCTGCATTCTGTGGGGTTCTCCCAGGAAATTGCTCACTAAAAAGCAAGGAATGAAAAAAATGCAGCAAAATGACAAAAAAGAAAACAGAGGAAAAAAACAAATGAAAAAAAAAAAGAAAAGAAACATGACCTCCACATGTGCCAAGTGTCTCACTGACAGCTCCTGAGCTGGTTTCTGTCTAACAGCTCCACCATCCCGTTTTGTCAGTGCCATAAAAATAGTTCTTGTTTTTGGGAGGAAGGGAGGTGAGAAGCACCATGCCAAGGAAGCACAGACAAATGGGCATTTCCTGCCTCATCTCCTGCCAGCTGGTGGGCATGAAGGAGCACGATCTTTGAGAGGCAAATTCTCTTAAAACAGCAGAGGAAAAACGGCAGAGAGGTGAGATACTGAGTTTTCACAGACTGAGCTCCCTTTTCAGCTCTTGTTTCAAAATAACATTCCCTATCAAAGTTCTCATGGAGTTAAAAAATTTAAACATTGAGGCAATTTATTCAAGTAAGCAATTAAACCCTCCTCCCTCTTTTCCCTCTGTTTTTCAGGGTAGGAAACTTTGCTTTTCCGACCCTACACCAGAAGAGAAAGGGAACTGGAATTCATTATTTCCCTGTCACACAAGCAGCCTGTGTGTCCCCAGCTGTGGTGTGAAAGCAGATCTGGGCTATTGTTCCACAGCTGCAGGACGGTGCCTGCAGGGAAGAAGGTGGGAGCTGGGGAATTCCCCCTCCTCCCCAGGGCTGCACCGAGGGCTCTGCTGCTCTCCAGGGCTTTGCATCCAGACAGACCAAGACCATCCACCCCCAAAGCCTCCCCTCCTGGAGCTTGGCTTCATTTCCATTATGTATTTATGATGCCATCTGCCTTGTCTTGCAGCCACGGCTCCTGCTTAGCTCCTCTCAAATACCCAGGGAAATGGTCAAATAACCAAATTACCAGTTTGACAGAGTGACAGATACTTGAATAGAGGTTTTGCTCATTTAGCTGATGTGCCATATGCAAGCAGGGCATTTTCCTTCAAGCAGCATGGCCCATCTCAAGAGTCATAACTGAAATGCAATAATTGCTTTTAATGTCAAAAACCTACACTTATAAGAAATTTTTTCTAGTGTAAATCAAAATCCCAAAGGATTACCATGCCAAAAATGCAAATCTAGAACACAGACTCTCTGCATTGATCTAAATTGGGAATTTTTGAGTGAGGCAATAAAAACTGAACTGCCAATGCAGGACATCTTTCTGCATCTTTGTACTGCTGCAGGTGTATGAGCACATAAATCCATAGGGTGGACGTGCCTCAAAATGCAAAACAGCCTGCCTAAACCCTGCACTACATCCTGGTGCTGTGGATACCACAGCAGCCTGCTTCAGAGAACAGCAGGACAACCACACAGCCCAGGCTCTAGGGAAGGTAAAAAGTAGCTAATGCCCAGTCCCTGGGATTAGTACAGAGTTTGCACAAAAGTCAACAGACATGTGCCTTCTCCTACCAGTTTGTTTTTAAACTGTGAAATCTAACCTTCTCTAAGGCTGGAAATGTTATGCAAAATTGGACATATATCCTCCAAATGCCCAGGATGTGTAAGATGGACTTGTGGGGCTTCATATATCATTTAAAAAAATAATATAAATAGCTGAAGTGTGCTAGATACTCTTCAAACAGTTAAAAATAGCATTTCCAAAAGTCACCTTAGAGCGACTACAGCTCCTGACAACTCGTCCAGGGCTTGAGCTTCCAACTCCCCATCTTGCTTTTGAAAATTTTTGAAAAGCCAAGAAAAAAGGGGCCGAGGAGGTGGCTGCAATCCTTGCACTTGAAAGGCACCAATGTGTCAGCCTCACTGCAGATGGTTACTATGCTTGTCACAGCAGTTATCCCAGGGATTAGGAGCACCAAGCAGGACAACAACTCCTGCAAACAGTTGTCCTTTGTCAGAGCTGTGTCCAGCTTGGCAGGAGGCGGGCGGGCACTGGCGCCAGGCACCGCCGCGCCCGCCACGGCCACGGGGCTGCTCGCCACAAACTGCACAGCTGGACACACATGGCAAGGTCTGCGGACCCCAAAATCTCCTGTGCAGACCCACAGACACCTTGGGAAGCTCCCAGACAGGCTGTGAAAGTTTCCCGAGCCCTGCTGTTAACAACCAGCTGCAGGGAGGCCACGACTTTTAAAAACAAGCATTTCCTTGGCATGAAAAAGAAGGAATATTGAAAGAAGCAGAGAAAAGGTGGTGACGTTTTTTTAAGCAAAACTGAAAGTCAACAGACATGAAGCAAGGCCAAAAAGATGTAGGTAGCTGCCTATCTCCTCTGTTTCACTTTGCTGAGAGCTCTGCAGGATTCAAAGGAGCCCAAAAGCTGACATATTCGATGGTACAGCTGACATGAATAAAATCTGCAGAAGCAGAAAGATCCAAGCAAACCAGCTGTGCTTCCCAAGCCTGCCTGGTGCTGCACTCTGCTCAGAAGTCTCTCACTAAAGCTCCTATTTTCACTAGGGTTAATGAGAATATATTCTATTTCTCCACAAGCTTGTTAAAAAGGCTGACATTATGAAAACTGATTTGTGGTCCATCAGCCAAAGCTAAAGTGTAAATCCTAACAAAAAAACTTCCAGGCAAACTGCAGGGTTCAAATGACACTGTGAAACTTCAGAGTACAAACATGGTTTAGGACTGTGGCTGACATGTTCCTACCAAGACTCTCAGGCAGCCTGGAGAGATTTTGGAGAGCTTTGTTTCTTCTGTCTCAAAGTCTGTGTCATTTCTAAAACCATTTTCAGACCCTGCAGGGCAATGCTAAAACTGTATCAACCCTAGTTTGAATTTCACTGGAAAAGGTCTCCAAAAGAAATGTTCCTTTTTTTTTCCTGGGGGGGTGGAAATGTTGGTGCTGTCACAAAGTTTTTGGATTCTCAGAAGCAGAAATTATTGCTTTTCATAAATAAACAGCATCCTTGCAAGAGGGACAAAACTAATTTGGGTTTGCTCTGATCCATGTAAACTGTCTTGAGGCTTCATTATAATCAGGAATAGATTCCTAGACATTAAGAAGAGATACAGAAAATGTGGCAAAAAGGAGGAATAGTTTGCACCTGTGACCTACCCAGATTAAAGCAAAGCACATTTGCTCCCTTTCCTTGTGACCAAGAGGCTGAAATTCAACCTAGCACTGCTCTGGCTTTTCATGCTCCTCCAAAATGTTAAGATAAAGACAGAGTATTAAGATAAAGATAACAAAAAGTGGAAGATGGCATAGCCCTTCCAGAGTTCACAAGTCTCAGCCCAGCATGTGCTCAGAGTCTCCCTGGCTTCAATGGGGCTTGGCTGAGGCTTTTAAAATGTTCATATTTTGTATTAAGCTCCCCTGGTAAAGCACTGAGTTATAATGGATTTTGATTAACCCTGCCCTTACATGAAGGAAACCTTTCCACCCAGAGTGGTGAAGATTGAGCTGAATTTAACTGAGCACATTGATCTCAAACTCATTTTGATTCAGCCATGAGTCAGACTGCAGCACATTCACGGAACCCACCATTGCTGGGATTTTAAAGCTTAAACTGGATTCACAAACTTCAGGATAATACTGGAAAACTCTGAGCTAATTAATTTAAATAACCCTTCTGAGAATGCTGATTCTTTTTATTTCCTCTCCTGGGTCACGCGCAGCTCCCTGACAGAGAACAGCAAAAGAGACAACAGCACAGCCATAAGAATCAACAAAATAACCTCAATACAGACCATAAACAGTTTGCAAAATCATTATTACACAGCAATCACCCCATGGAATGACACTATTTCAGAGACAAATTCATTACTTTCAGAGATGCCATTTTTGGGGATGGAGAAGATTTGACAATGGCTAACAGACAGGAAAGCTTACTGTAGCCTGCTGGATAGTTTCTGGATGAGGTCCGCTTCTCTCCTTTTGAAACTGAACGGGACAATGTGATTACTACCCAGGGTTGCTTGTGTGTCACTTCAGCCAGGAAAAGTTGTGGAAATGACAGGAAAACATGGTGCTGTTATCACATGACACAATAACGTACAACACAATACGCAGCCACTCACACTGCCCACTGAGCACTCAGCAGCACAAATCACAGCCAGGTCTTTTCCTTCCAATTTCCACCTAAGCTACCTCCCCTCCTTGGGGGCAAAGCAGCACTCAATGATCTAAACTCATTTTAACATATTATATCACAAGCAATTTGTTTTCTTACAGCACTAAGAATTATTACTTCCAACTGTATTATTACTACAATTAGAAGCATGCATTATTAACTTATTAGCCAAATACCTGTATGTTAGTGACATGCTACTTCCCTCAAGGCACACTGACCATCCCTGCTCTGCTTTTCTTGTGCTAAGACAGATCTTACCAACAACTTTTTTTCCCTTAAAAAAATTTAAAATCGAGCTTCCATCCTGAATCCACCAATCTAGGACTGGTGGTCTTGCCATTCATCAGATCCCCTCTCCCAAATAATTCTGAAGGAATTACAACTACATCTTTGCTTATTCCCTCCAGAGTCCTACAACTGACAAGTTAATCATCGCTCTACATCATGAGACTTCTCTAGGAACACAAGTTGTATTCTGGATCTCAGAGTCCCTCAAGCTGTCCAGCTCTAGAAATCTTTCTCAACATGAGGACCTGCTACCTCAGAGCAGTTGGAGGAGCCTGGGTGAGATGTGTTTCTGCGAAGCACTGTGTTGAGAACAATCCCTGGACCCTTGCACCACTGATCACTGCAGCCAGCACAGGAACCAGGGGCTCTGCTCAGCTCCTTGTGGGAACCACCTGAGAGGGGCAGATAATGAGCACTGCTAATTCAAATTAAGAAATGGTTTCAGTTCAAATATGCTAAAGAAGTGATTTTTCTACTTTCAACTTCTGTAGGACAAGAAATTACAACCCAAGTGTGGAAAAGTCCAACTTCTCTTTTGGAATTAAAAAAAAAATACAACCAAACAGTATCTCACAAACTCTGGGCAGCATCACAGCCTGAAATAACCTGAAATTCACTGCCAACAATGCACCTGGTCATGTATTTCTTTCTGTGGCAGACAAGGACAGATGGGAGACACAGAAAGCACCTGACTGCAAGACAGAGACTGCTTATTCAGAGATGCAGCTACTTCAGTGTGGTGACCAAAAGAGCTCGTAACAAGACCAAGCAGACCAAATGTGACTTTTATTTAAAATGTCCCTTCTCTAAAACAAAAGATCTGAGCAGACCAGGCGACGATTCCCAGGCTCCAGTAGAGTGGTGACATTTTCCATGCTGGCTCCTCTGTGATGGCCACTGGGGCACAGTGCTCTCACTGACCCTTCAGAGCCAAGAGCTGTAAGCTCTGCAAGGATGCTAACAGAAAACTAAGGGTGCTGTGAGGACCTACACCAATGTTACAAGACAACCATCTTTCCCTTTTCACTGGTGTGAAATGCCCACCCCGAATATCAGAGAGAAAAGAAGAGAAGCTGTGTTATAGCAAAGCCCCTGTGCTTCTCAGAGAGGACAGCCCCCTTCACACTGCTGGAGCAAGAGATATCAGAAATAATCACTTCCAAGTGATCCACACTTGTCTCTGCAAAGGCACCACTTATGCCAGGCATGAAGGAGCATTTGCTCACCTGGATTTATTCCAAGCTTATCTTAGGAAGGAAGGAAGGAATTAAAACAGGCTCAACAAAGAAGAGTGTTTACCGTTGCCATAAACCACTGGAGACTGGGTTGGCCATTTGGATTTGGGTTGGGTATTAGGACAAAGTTCTTCTCCCAGAGGGTGGTGGGGCACTGAAAAGGCTCCCCAGGGAATGGTCACAGCACAAAGGCTGACAGAGCTCAAGGAACATTTGGACAACACTCCCAAGCAGAGGGCAGGATTTTTGCAAGGTACAGGGCCAGGAGACTCAATGGTCCTTGAGGGTCCTTTTCAACTCAGTTCATGCTATGATTTGCTCTTTTTACTGAAGTTTCCCGAAATGGAAAGGTGTTTGTGGTATGAGGCAAGAACATCCACCTGATATCAAGGATGTCTGTAGTTTTCACAGACACAATACACAGCAAACCCAGATAACTGAAGTCCCTTTCAGGAGCCTGTTCCCCAAACAAGCAGAATAGCAAAACCAGTTCAGTCCCACAGGCCAACCCCCACCTCCATCACATCCATCCTGTCCACCACAAGATACTTTCCATGACCACTCTGTTCAAGAGCTGATGCTCCTGTGTGCATCCTGTCCATTCAGACCCAAGGTCCTCCACGGCACATGCTGGAAGTCACTCATTTGTGCAAAGAATGAGGACAGAAGTTGTCAACCAAGACCCGTGGGGTCAATGCAGCTTTGAATCTGAAGACTCTTCTCTCTTTATTCTCCATTCCTCAATGTGCACAGAAGATAAAAGCAATGACTGATTCCTTCAGTTTGAACTCACAAAGCAGAAGAGTTGACTCACTTTTCCATAGCCAGGGGAAAACAAAAGACATTTTACTACAAGGTGGTGATTCAAGTCTGAAGAGATAAAGGAGGTGCCAGTCCTGCTCTGATGAAACGTGGGGTCCCAAGTACAGAGCAGCAATGAGCAGAGTTTATTCTGAGAGCTGGTTTATAGGGGTTTCCTGCAGGAACATGGTTTTCCATCTGGGGTCAAAGGGTTGGAGTCCAATCAGATTTGAACTGTGGTGGTCCTTGCCTGACCCTCTCAGATGAACAGTGACACTGGCAGCCCCTCAGGGTCAGAGCCCAGCTCCACCAGCTGCTCAACACAGCAGGGACACACAGGCACCAAGCTCAGCCCAATGCATAAGCCATGTTCTACTTTGCTACTTGTAAATAATTATTGAACAAGATATTTATCAAAAAAAAAAAAATGGCTGGGGACCAAACCTGTGTGTACACACAAATATATTTACACACATGTATTCAGAGATGTTACACAGAACATTCTGCTTCATCCCATTTTCCTCTCCAAACTCCAGCACGCTCTGCATAGGAAGGCAGCATGTGTGCAGCTGTCCTTGGGGGTGGATGCAGCACCTCAAAATCGAGGGAAGGAAAGAAGGGGAGAAAATTCTGATTCTGGTAACACAACAGCATGAAGGCAAGAGCTGATGCCAACTCTGAAACTCCTCAACCTACTTGCCCTGCTTTGAAACAAGCCACCAGGATGAAGGGGAGGCAACACAGCTCACCAGAAGCCAGGCATGAGAAGGAAAGCCCAGAGGAAACTCTTACCCGAGGGAGACATCCCCAGGTTTGCTATTCTGTCCAGACACTGTGTCCCAGCAGGCCACACTGATGGAGATTTCATGTTCAATGAAGTCAAGTTCAGTTTGAAAATGAACATTTCCAACTCATTGCTCTACCTTTCTCATCCCCACTGACCCAGAATACTTCACCACCCTCCACACCACTCAACTCGGTAGGAAAAAATCTGGTAGTCAACTCAAACCCACTACTCTAAAGTGACTTACCCCAGACACCACCTTGGTGTCCTTGGAAAAGTGAGGACAACACTTAAAAATACCTTTACAGGTATTTTTAATACCTTACAGGTATCAAACACAGCTCTGCCACTACCCCATCCCACCTTCTTTTGCTCAACATGCCATGGAAAACAGCCCTGAGGAGGCAGCCCAAGCATCAGCCATTGCAGCTTGAATTAGGAACTGCAGGAGGTTCATGCCTTGGTGTGTGAGACATCTGTGTCCCAGCTCAGTGGCCAAGGATGGCTGTGCTGCCATGAGGGCCCACAGGAACAGGCACAGAAGCCTGCAGCCTCTCCCACCTTGGATAACCCAATGTCTTTGCCACCATGGCTCCTCTGCCACTCCAGTACCCAGCTGCTGTCCCTGTCTGGGCAGGACAGGCCAGGTCTCAGTGTTTGGAAGGTGACTTGGCACCATCCCCATCCTCTCACCCATCATTTTCTTCCCACCATGGAGGGAACAGGCCAATCCCCAGCCCTGGGTGGGGGTCCTGTTATGCATCACACTGACAGGGTTGAGCTGCAAGGTCCAAATTCTGCCCCCAAATGAGGAGCTCTGACCATGGCTGCGTGCACAAGAACCAGGACAGCAGCTCCCAACCATGCCCAGATGGGACAGGTAACACAAAGCTACCTGTGATCACAGACCAGAGATCCCTTATGAACTCTGTGCCTAAGCTCTGCCTCTTCCAAAAGTCAGCATGTCCCAGCTTCCCACCCACAGGAGGGAGAACGTAGAGATTTGTGCAACAATTTATAATTCACTCAGCACCTGTGAAGCACTTGGACCCCATGGGAGTCAGGTCATTACATAACATCTGGATTTGATTTAGCCACATAAAGGTGGCTTACCAGTTTCCAAAAGTTCTGAGGAGCCCTGCAGTGTGGCAGGAAGGCAGGTGCTCAGCATCCTTGAAAAATTCCTGTGAACAGGCTGAATGGAGATACACAAGGTGCAAATTTTGGTCCTAGACACAGAAGGACTAAAGTCAGAAGCAGAGTGCTGGGATATCAAACCCTTACAGAAAGGACAGTCCTACCAGGGCAGTGAAGCTCCAAGGGATGTGGAAGCTGCTAGAGAAGTTTAATTTGGAAGCTGCAGACAGCAAAAAGCTCCTTTGCAGAGAGGATTTGCACTTAAGAAATACCAAAACTTAGAAAGTTAAAAAAATAGAAATAAAAAACAGACTGTAAAGCAGCACATTCAGTGAAAATCTCACACTGACTCTGTCAGCACCTTCTCTGAAGCAGTGACCTGCTCAAAGCCAGAGATACTCGAGTGTGGTACAGACCACATAACCTCTGTCATGCAGAGATCACTGGCCAAATGAACTTGTAAACTCTTGGAAGGAAGAGGAAGGTTAAATACAAGGCAAAATTTATCAGTTTGCAAAAAATGCTCCTGAAAAAATTACAGAAGAAACATAGTTCCAGCACTGAACCAACAGTGACGATTGTATGAGAAGGGAAAGCCTGGCTACCAGAGGCTCCCTCAGACACTGAGATGTCTCTGCTGAGGCCCTGGAGGTTGTACTTTACTTGTGCTGACTTGAAAATACAAGTGATTACATCCAGATTCTGCAACTTTCAGGAAACAGGACAGAATCAGTCACAGAAAAAAATCCAAATTCTTGGTACCTTTGACTCTGAATATCGCGTCCAAGGCTTCCAGGCAGCACTCCCTGCCACAGGAAGGTATCACACAGCAGAAAGGTAACAGAAATCAGTAATAATAAAAATGTGAAGTGGCAATTACAGAAATGAGGAAGAGACAGAGAAATATTTACAGGAAAGTTCATACCATTAGTAGGAAGCATGCCAGTTTAGGATACTCCCCTTTGGGGTTTAGGTTTTGGGGTTTTTTTTCGAAACTGGTAGGAACTTATGTTACTTCCTAAAAAACTCCACCAGCTGCAGGCTATGCAGCTACAGAGCCTGACCCCACATGCCAGAAGGGTATGGGAAAGCCTAAGAGGAGATTAGAAGAGCAAAAGACACCTCAGAGAGGCTTTGGAACAGCCAGAAAAAAACCTTTCCAGGAATAACAGTCCCTGAACTATACAGAAAAAAAAAAGGAAGCAGCACAGTCTGACGTGCAACTGGACCTCCGCTGGCTTTCGAAGAATCCAGCAGAACATCCAACACACTCCTGGGGAGCTCTCTGGAAAGCCTGTGACTCTCCCAGGTGTCACAAGGACATGTTCCATGCAGGGCAGCTCTGGAAAGTTTAAGTCCCAATAAATCCATGAAGACACTCACAAGCTACAGGGAGACTGTGGAGTTCAACTGGACACCAGACATTTCAAGCATCAGATTTGTACAGTAAGAGAGATTAGTTCATTTTGTCACCTTTCCAGGTGAAACTGCAATGCTCTGGTAATCAGGTTCTCAAGAGGTGGCAACTCTGAGAGTCAAGAGACTTCCCAGCCAGCAGACAGAACACCCAAGAAGCAGCATGCTGTCAACCACGTGCCAAGCAACATTCTCTGTGCTTGCCCATTTCCTAGCAGATCAACCTAAATCCTCAACACCCAGGTATCACTGCACAAGAACACAAAGCTCTCCAGACAACCAAAAATCCCATCTACAGCCAAATGATTTCCATCCTGGTTTCAAGAGCAGTGGGCAGCACAGCCCAGCCAGAAATCCTGCCATGCACAACCACAGTCACACCTCACCACATCACTCCTGGTAGTGTGATCTGAATTTCCTTTCAGCAAAGGCAACAAGCTGCAAGCAGCTCTGTAAAGCTTCCACATAGATAACGGAGTAATCTAATTTTGTTTGTGACCTAAATCCTACTTGGACACAGGACAGATGAGGTAAAAGGTGGGATGCTTTCCAGTTGGTATAATGGGTTGGAATTTGAAGAGCTCACCCTAACCATGGCTTGTGTCCTCCAGCCTCTGCAATGTCTGCTGCAGGGAAAACAAAGTTAGCAGCTGTTAATCTGGTCTAAGTGACAAAGTCAGCCTGAACAACTCACAGGAGCTGTGGGCTAAGCTGGCAGGTCTCCACAGCCTCAACTGCTCCCCAGCCTGCACAGCATGGTGATCACACAGCCTCACTGACTGACCAGCCATCAGCCACCAGTACAACTCTCACCTCTTCTCTAGTCTGCATACTTCCACCAGTACAACTCTCATCTCTTCTCTAGACTCCATCCTTCCACCAGTAAAACTCTTACCTCTTCTCTAGACTCCATCCTTTCAAATCCTCAAGTACTATCTGTAATTGAGGCTCTATTCTGCCTTACCCTGTACAGGTCACATATAAAATTATGTTTACAACTGTGCTGGATGCCCTACAGACAGGCAGGGAACATATCATGCCTAGATGAAAATCTCTTTGCATTTCTCAAGAAGACTTGGTGGCAGCAGTTCCAGCTGAACCAAACAAGACACAAACACACCTCCTCCATCACATGCAGTCACAGATCCAGAACGGACCTTCCTTCCAAACCCCTGCCTTGCTTTCTGCTGCTCAACACACCATCTCAGGCAGAAGGACACCTCTGGATTGGTGGATCCAAACCACAGAACCCCAAATTTCATGTGAGAATGAACCTCTCTGTATCTTCAGATCCACCCATCTGGAGCAGGACAACCCCCAGCAATGTGGAGCCAGTGCTCATGTCAGGAGGACACCCAGGCTGAGAAGTGGCTTGGTGAACACAAACACACTCTGCATCAGGAACTCGTCTGGGAGAGGAGGTCTGAAATATCCAGCTCAAATCCAAAGTCTAGAAAAGGTTTCCAGCCTACTGAGGAAAAAGTCATTGCAGCATCTCAGGGAAGAAGGCAGGAGACAGAGATACATCAGCTGCCAGACAAACACTGGACAGAAGCGTGACGATGAGAAGATGTCAACACTCCTTTTGAGGAACAGCATCTGCTAAGGCCACACACAGGACACAAGGACAATTTGCTGCATCCAAGCTCAGCCAGCCTCACCACAGAGAAAGCAACCAAGCCAACAGCATTCATCTCTTTCAAACAGAAATGGCCATTACAGCTTGCAGCCTCCCAAGAAAGCTTTAGCACAGACACATCACCATCAATTTGTGGCACCTGAACAGCTATCACACCCAACCCAGAACCCTGCAAGCCTCAGACCATTAACCAGCCCAGGATCCAATCCCTGCCAACAACTGCAGCTCCCACAGAGAAAGAGCAGCACCTGTCTTGCACAGTGTTGACAATCACTTACACAAACATGAAACTTAAGATGTCACAGACTAACAATGAAAGCTCTTCTGTGCTAGACAGGAGCCACTGTGACTTCCAGTGAATCTGAGACAGAAATCCACACAGATAAGCACAGAAAATTCAAATCCCTATGGATGGCTGATGGTGGGGACTCACTAGCTGAGATTAAATCTTTATTTAATGGACTAACAAGGTCAGAGAGATGAAAGAGCCCCAGAAGGGGTTTTGCAGAAAATCTTAACAAGAGTTTGATGATGTGATGAGAGAGAAAAAGTATCTAAATGTGAACTCTATAACCAATAAAAATACTCTATTTCAGAGAGGAAAGAGAAGGAAAGAAGAAACCTTGCTGGACAAGTCACTCAAGATTTTAAGAATAATCTAAAATTTCTCTATATTGTAATTACCATCAATAACTCATCAGAAACATACTCCTGACTTGATAAAAGCTTGTTTGAAAATCCCCAAAGCTGCCAGGAACTGAGCCCAGCAGGTATGTCCTGGGGAAGCAGAAAGCACCGAGCTCCAGGAGAGAGGCAGTGACATGCAGAGCCAAGCAGGAGCAGCCTGTGACAGGGACACTCCAGAGAGCCCAGGCAGCAGGGAGGCTGCAGCTGCAGATTCTGAGACTTGACACTGACAAAACTGCTGAGACCTTCGAGAAGAAAAATGTGGGACATGTTTTACATGCTTGCTGCATCTGCCACAGGGACTGGCTGCAGAGCAGCACTGTCCAGCTAGATTGGTGGATCTGAGGATACAAAGCTGATCTCTTTGGTGCTGATGTACCCTGGTATTTATTAGAGCCAGGAACAGCTTTGTGCCACACTTGCTGTCAGACTTTGGACACAGATATCCTGGGGCTAAGCTGGCTAGAGTACTCACTGAGACCTAATCTCTGCCTAACTCCTCTAACATCTCCCTGTTGCTAAAATGATAATCCTCAATCTTTGTCTGTCTTAGTGCTGAAAACAATTCTATTACAGTTATGACTTTCACAAGTAACACAGAAACAAGAAATTCTAATAAAAAGTAACAAGCTGAATAAAGATATAGGAAAACAACAGTGAATCAGTCTAGACATTAATTATAGGTGTATCTAGCATTATCAGCTACAATACTCAATTCAATCAATTCTGGAAGGCATTAGCTCCAGTGCAAACCAAGAAGACCCCAATTTAACCTTTTTTTTTTTTTTTAATTCTGGGAAAAAATATTTTACAGTGACTCAAAACTGAGAGATTTAAACAAACTGACAAATACCTGGACTAATCAAATTGCATTTAACTAACACTGGGTGTTGGCTAATTAATTTCAAAGTTGTTCCACTAGTTGTGCCATTGGCTTTATACTCACATGTGTGGATTTTGGAAAGGAACTCCAGAAGTATTTAGAGTAAATCTTGCTGTGGACTTGAAAGGTGGATTTGCAAAATTTAACTTCAGCGCTTTGCGTTTACCTGGGAGACAATGAACATAAAGTGAACTTTTTGTCAGCACAAAATATTGAGAGCATCTGGAAATAAACAGGAAAAAAATGACATCTTGTAAGAAAAGGATTTTACATTTTATAACATTAGCAAATCACAGCTTGTGTTAGGACATGGGGATGGAGACACAGTCAGCTCTCATACCAAGGTCTTCCTCAGCTCATTCCAAGGCAGTTGCCAAAGCAAAGCATCCACAGCCCCTCCTGGGACAGCTGGAGCACCTGGATCACCTGCCAGGGCTCCAGCAACCACCACCTCCATCCCCAGGGCTGAGCATCCTCCATGTACACCCATGGGGCATAGAGGCTCAGCCTGCCACACACAGCCTGGGGAAGGCTCTGAGCAGGGAAAGGGCACATTGGGATGTTTTTTATATGAGCTCCAAGCACAGGATGGCTGTTGGGGTCCAGGGATTTCTTCTATTATCCCTTGAGTCTGTTTTGTTCAAGCTCCTGAAACCCCAGCCCCTGTCCAGGGTGGTTACATTGTGTTGGAAGATTTTCCCTTTCTCACAGCAATGTTTATACAGCTCAGGAGAACACGGGACTTGACACAGTCCAAGATTAAAACTGACACAATTAATTACAAACCCTCATCAGAAAATCTCTTCACAGCTTGCTCCTATTCTCATTATTTTTAAACTTTATGCACCAAGTTTCTTCCTGTTTTTACTCAGGGACAGAACACTTTGTAACTCACTTAAATATTGGTCTATTGATTTCAACCTCAGTAGGTTTCTACGGATAGTTTCAATTATGTCAATCCACCATCTGAAGCTGAATTTTCTACAAATCCAACAAATACAGAAGCTTAGGCTGGCCCTGGGAAGCAAACAGGATGGTTTGTTTCTGTTCAGCTGATGAACAAGGAATGTGACCGGGAAAAACGAACATCCTGAGAAATGCCAGGAATTTCCATCCAGCACAGATCACATGGAAATGTACTGTAAGTGAAACAACAGACTCAAATGAAGCAAAGCCTGAGGAGAGCCAAAGCAAACTGTGCTCCCCAGCAGCCTTCTACAGCTTCAGCTGTGGACTCCAAACTTTGAGTTTCATTCTGAAAAAGACTTTTGACTCCATGTTTCTATTCCTTGCAGACACATCATTCTAACTGGAGGCAGAAGAGCCCCTTTAGGTGCAGCCCTTTAGCTGTGATTTTGCTGCACACAGGTTCGTTACAGACCACCCTGTCCCACTACAACAAAGAGGGGTGGGGGTTATGGTGCCTCTGGAATTCACTAGTGCCCATCACCACCAAGGTTATGTGACCAAAAATGTCCTGCAGAAATATCCACCCCTTAGAAATTGTCTTTTAAAGGTTCTGCTAACTTAACACATAATTCTAATCATCAACCATTATAACATCTACTTCTCTGAGAACTTTTACAGTAAAGACTATGAGACAGAAAGAATGATTTGGAAGAAACCAAAACTAACTCTGGAATAGATAACTTTTTCACAAATTAGGGTAATCCTCAACACCAGACCTGAAATTATGAAGTTTCTTGGATTATGGTCTTCCCAATTGTGACCACTGGGTTTGTTCAGCTGCATGTTAATGGTTATACCAAGTCCAGACCATATTTGAAACCAGGATAGACCAGATTTCAGCTGAGCAAAGGTGGTAAGTACTACCTTATGTTTTGAGGGAATCTAAATAGGACTGTATCCTATGTTAGGCTGCTCTCCAAGAAGAAAAAAGACAGCCAAAAATAGCTTTCTGGTTGTAAATAAGTTCATCTATCCATAAGGATAGCAATCTTTATTGCAAATCATCCCAGCTTTAAAGTGGTAATGGTGTCCCCAAACAATTTTTAAAAGGATGTCATCATTTCACCACCAGGCCTGTGCATGGAACTGAGGTCCAAGAGTGTCCCCAAATGCACAACCCTTGGCATTCCATAGATCACAGGCAAAACAGACATTGGGAAAAGCACCTCCATAACAGCCCCAGCAAAATCTGGGCTCACAGCAGCCCTTCTTCCTTTCTGCACTGGTGAATGGGTGTGAGGCCAAGGACAGAATTATTTATGTGCTGCTATCCGTCACCAGATTTAATCCAAGCACTTGGCTCTGCAGTTAAGTTCTCATCACTGTGAGGCCCCTTCACCACCACCACAGCCAACCAGCCCTCACAAAACAAGAAACAGCTGTCTAGCAGGTCACATGCAGGCCAAAAGCTTTCCTCCAGAGTTAGATGGTGTACTACTATTTTTACTTCACCTAGGACATCTATGATTTACAGAATCACAAAATCATTGAGGTGGGAAAGAGCTCTAAGATCGCAGAGTCCAACCATCACTTCAGCACCACCACCCTGTTCATCATCAAACCATGGCCTCAAGCACCACATCCACATGTTTTTACACTTCCAGGGATGGGACTCCACCACATCCCTGGGCAGCCTCTTCAATGCCTGACAGCTGAAGAAATTTTCCCTACTATCCAATCTAAAACTCTCCTGGCACACCTGAGGCCGTTCCCTCTGCTCCTGTCCCTGTTCCTGGGAACACAGCCTGATGCCCCTGGCTGTCCCCTCCTGTCAGGAGCTGTGCAGAGCCACAAGGGCCCCCCTGGGCCTCCTTTTCTCCAGGCTGAGCCCCTCCCCAGCTCCCTCAGCCACTCCTGGAGCTCCAGCCCCTTCCCAGCTCCGTTCCCTTCCCAGGGCATGCTCCAGCCCCTCAACATTTGTCTTGTCATGTTGGATTCAAGGGGCCTCAGCAGTGCCCACACAGAGGGACTGTCACTCTCCTGGTCTTGCTGGAACACTGTGGCTGGTAAAAGATGCCCTTGGCCATTTCTCCAAGACTGAGTCACTTCCTGTTGGAGAAAGCAATTCCAACTTCTTCCCAGAATTTCCTCACCACCATTCCTGCATGCCACACCTCAAGAGCACTGCTTCCCATGTTCAGGTTACACAGAACAAAATGCTCCCTTTTCAAGCAGCACGATTTTCAAAACAGCAGTAGTTTAATGGATTTTTCCAAGGTTTCTATCATGCAAGGGTACAAACTGATCTCTGTAAAAATATTTTCCACTCGGTTCAACTCTGCAGGATCAAGCTCTTGATTGAGCAAGGTCAAGGGAGCACAGGTCACAGTGTTCAAGGGAGTCACAGTGCACAGGTAAATATTCTCTCTGGTCAGAGGCTGAAGTCACTCTCTGCTTGTGGAGTGATGATACACCAGGAATCAAACCTGCACTCCCTCTCCTTACTTTAACCAGGAAGAAAAGAGATACAACCACAGAAACACAAGCTGTGACAGCAAACAGCAGGAAGGAAAGTCAATGATCTGTAATGAACTGTGCAATCTTTCTACCTCTCCCTTGTAGTATTAAAACACATCAACAAAAAGACAGAGAAAATGGCAAAAAATTGATTATTTACCTCTATTTGGAAACAGAGCTCAATGCTTGAGGTAATTTTCTTAATAGAAAACTATCAGCTCTGATTTCTTCCAAGGTAAATCCAAGCAAAGCTAGTGCAAACTCTAAGGCGAGACATGAAAAAAAAAAAAACAGAAACCAAAAACAACACAGATCTCTTCTCTTCCAGCAGCTTTAAAAAACCCAACTGCTGTATCTTGTCAGCTAACAAAATGCCTGCTTTGATGTAGAGACAGCAAAGAACATTTACCTGCGTTCAGAGCTGCAGCCCTGCAGTTGCTGACATTCTGAAAGCACCCAGGAATTCCAGCTGGTTATTCCTGCTGCTGTTAGCACAGCTCTGCCTGCCCACACACCCTTCCAACCACCATCCTGCACTTCTATTTCCTTCCTTCCCAGTCTTGCTCATGGATCTACTCCAACACCAGCACAACTCATTTGAGACTAAAGGAGGTTTCCAGTCTTACACTCAAAATAAACTATTTTTCAAGAAAATCAAGTCAAATTTTGAAACAAAACCTGTAAAACTCCAGCATATCATGCAGATGTACTTGAGGAGTCTGGATGAAAGAATAGGCCTGGGGTTTGAAGAGCTGCAACTACAGAAATTCACTTTAAAGGGCACAAATATTTTCAGTGCATCTGTATGTTATGACATTTTTAGCCCTTCAGTGAAACCTTAAATTTTGTATGATCTGAGAGTCAGCATTCAAATCTGAAATGATGATTTTGCCCTGGAGTAAGCTAGGTATGTTCATTATGTTCATTTTTAGGAGTCACCTCATTAGAAAGAGGATTTAGGAATAATTCACCCACAGCCACAAGTGTGCTTCCAACTAGGGAGTACAAACACCAAGCCTAGAGCAGCCAGGACTCTGGAAGGATTACTGGCCACTGCAATGAACACACCCCATGGCAAAACAATCATACTAAACAATATTTCAGTGAGACATCTGCATGATTTGGGGCTGGGAGGTGGCTCACAGCTGCACCAGCAGACACCCACCCACCAATGCAGGATGAGGGCTACATCCAACAGCACTTCCAGCATCTATAAATACCTCCACCACAACGCCTGCTAAAGTAGGTTAAGCTTAGAGGGCAAGAAAATGCAATCGGATTAAGATTAGTTCCCTCAGACTGGAAAGGCCCAGGAGCAAAACCTGAGAATGAAGTCTCTGCACTCTCCAAAACCCACTGGTAACCGTTCATACAATCCCTGATGTTACCCTGCATGGAAACACCATTTGTATAAGGAGGGTTAAAGCTCCTGCCCAGAGGAGGGTGCAGCACTAGGATGAAAAGCAGCTTCCAGCCCAAGCTGGGGCTCAGGCACTTCCCAGCTGGAGAGCAGCATTCCACACACAGCTCACAGCCACAGTCCAGCACCAAGGCTGCTGGAACACTGCTGCAGAGAACCTGCAGGGCTCAACTTTCCTCACTCCTGCCACACCAGGACTCTGTGTCTGCTCTCACAGCAGCACTCTGCTTCACCCAAAATATTCCTGCAAGCTGTGCCCAAGGCAGCCACAGCACAACCCTGCAGAGCTGAGCCTGTCATGGAGCAGCTGTCAGGGACAAAGGGTGACACTGCCCTGGGAAATTTATTGTGCAGCACCTGGAACCTCTCCTGGTGAACAACAATAATGAATTATGCAAAGGGCCATGCACGATACTTTTTCAATATGAAACAGCACAGCAACAATTATAAAATACACCACAGGAAGGAGGACTGGGGAGGGGGTTTGGTTGATTTTATTACTTTTCTTTTTAATTTTAGGAGCTTGTACTCAGACTAAAAGCAAGGGAATAAATCTGCCCTTCAGGCCTTTGCTTAAGGTCAATGGAAAGGATTTAATTTCTTTGGATAAAGCAACAAGCATGTTTCCATCATCCCTCTAGATACTTTGCTTAGGCCAGCAAAGTGGTAACACCAATCACAGCCTGCATCCCACTGGCTCCAGTGAACACCTTGCACCCAGACTGAATCCTACAGTGACACAATCAAAGAATCATAAATCCTCCAGAGGCAGGGGAGTAAGAATAGTTACATGTTGCCTGTCACCAACTAGTTAAGTAACTAGAAAGATTATGCAGAGGAAGTGTGTGTGTGAAAATGTTCAAGCTGCACTAACATGTACAAATAAAATTTTGGAAACAACCTGTACTATAGTGAGGAGACTCATACTGGAGTGGGTTTTTAACAGGCTTCAGACTCTCCTGGGGAGGGACAATGCTCTAACCCCAGTACTGGGCTGTTTTTCCACTTGACCACCATTTCCACAAGAGATAATCCTTTGCACAATGCAAGCTTAGCAGATCTTCATGTCTGGATCCCAAACTTTCTAATATATAGGGTTTTGGGTTTTTTTTGGGTGTTTTTTTTTTTTTTTTTCAAATACTACCAGCCTGACATCTATGCATAAATAAAAATACACCAAGCCAATTTTTCAAGTTTGGATCTGCTTCACATGAACTGGTCTCTTGCTTGTGAGTGCCCATGTGTGCTGTTATCCTGAACATCTGATCAGTATCTTCACAGCCTTAGAGAGGAACTGAGCCCTTCTGAAAACCTGGCCTCAGCTGCAAGGTTCTTTCTGCACTGTTACACTGGGAAAGATTTTGATCTGGATCTTGAGAACACCTTGGAACACATGGTCCCAATGGGCATTTTTGCTCAGTTCTGCTGAATTATAATGGAGGTGTGTAGAGTTGCTTAAGCAAGAAATTAAATTGCAAAATTAGAGAGTATATAAAGCTTTTAGATGTCTTTGAAAGCACTTGGTTGGAGAACTTTTAGACACTAAATTCAAGGCAATTTTGTCCTAAGCTTTAGAAGTGGTTTCTGTAGATAGATCTATCTGATCAATTTTTGTACTTCTCCAATCTGGATTTCAGAAAAAAATGTTTTAATTCCAGGGCTAAGGGCTAGATCCAAAGACAAAGAGCCTAAGAACAGCTGCAATGGTCCATCTAGCACATCATCTTGCCCTCCATCACAGCACAGGATATCAATGAAAAGAGTGATAAGGGCTGATGTTTTCCTTACAAAAAAAAATCTTGTGCACTCATAAAAATGTCTTGTGAAGCATTCAGTACAAATTAGCAATACCCTGTAGCAGGACAAGCAGAGGAAGGAACCCCTGATTCCCATTGCTGAGACATGTCAGGCATTGTCTAATGACTGATGTTTCCAACAGAATTTTCAGCTTTAACAGCTTGGCAGCATCAAACCCTCCTCAGAAAGACACACGGTGATGGCAGTCTTGCCCAACATTGTCATTCAAGTGACAAAAGACACAGAATGCCAGGAATGCTCTGCTGCTGTGCTGGAAGGAGTGAAGGCAGCAGGTACCAAAGCCCTTGCAGGGCTCCCCTGAAGGCTGGAGTCAGTCAGGGATTTGGGCACAGGGCTGCTGCCTTCAGGAGCTTGGCAGATTGACAGAGCTGCCTCCAACAGCTGGCTGCTCTCAACAGTGCTGTGGGTATTTACTTAGGTGGCAGAAATCTTCACTTTCTTGCTATTGAACATAATACTGAAGTGTGACAACAATGAAACTTCTTCCTGAGGGAAGAACTGCACAGATGGACACAACAGCCAAGGGATCTGCAGCAAGACACTTCTGCAGCAATGAGAACAGACTGGCTTTGGAACATCAGCTGATGCAGCTCTAGACAAATACCTTGCATCCTTTTAGTGAGGAGAACAGACCTAAAAAGATAAATAATATTTTAAATATAGACCTTAATACAGCCATTCCTAATGCAAGCAAACACTGCAAAAAGTGAAAGTAGAGAAACGAGAAGCTCAATCACGTTACCTGCAGAGCAGGAAGCTGAGGGTTTTGTGGTTTTCCTTTTCTGTGTGGTTCCAGATGAGTAAAACCCCAGTGTTCCCAGCCAGGACAAACCCAGGCCTCTGCAGAGCTTGGCTCCAGCACATGGATCACAGTCAGGAGTTGAAACTGCTGCAGGGAGCTCTGCTCTCCTTCCACCACCCAGCTCAAAGGGTTCTGCTCCCCCAAAGGACACACAAACCCTTTATTTCCACAGCAGGGGAACTCTCACTGCCTTTTTATTGCTACAGTTTTTGTAACTAAAAAAAGAGTGCTTTTTATACTTTGTGTTTATCTTGCAGCACTATTAACAGGCCCTGACCATAGGACTGGGATCTTGCTGTGAAATTTAATGAAATTACATTGGGAAAAGATCTTCACATCAAAGTCTGGGAAATAAATTTCAAACAGTTTTGAGGTTTGCAACCCTGATAAAAACAGAAAAAAAGAGAAGAGTCCCTGACCCTTTCATTTTCTTTACACAGACTTGTCAGCAAAACACAAATGGGAAGGAACTACCCCTGGGAACAGCCCTTCCACAGACAAGGCAGAGCTGGGCACAGGCAGGAGCCCAACACACAGAAGTTGAGACTGGCCTGGGCTGCTGCCTGGGCAAGGAATGCCATGGCACAGGGACCTGAGCCACGGGAAGCTCAGCACTGCATCCTGCTGCCCTGCAGAGCTGCATCCCAGGGCACAGCAGAGGCTGCAAGCTGAAAGCTGCTCCCTTTAGGCCAGCAGCAAGTCAGTTCCACTGCAGACTTCCCCCCTTATTTCACCTTATTATTAATTATCCCTTATTTATTAATGCCCTGAGTGCTTACCGTCAGGGTCTCCCAAATCTAGGTCAGCAGAACACCAACACACCTCTGCCTCACCTGACAGCACGGTTTTGCTGAATTATTCACTAAGGCAAAGCTGCCATCCTGAACTCAGACTTGCTGCTGTTTTCCCATTAAAGGGCTGCAGAGCACTGGGGATCAAATCCTGCCACTTCTCAATGGCTTACAAGACAAATTCAGACACCTGTGTTACATTCCTTTCATTCACTACAAGCAGAGGATGTGCAAAGCATCTCTCTCCAGTAAAAAAAAAAACCTTTGATCTTCCAGCACAGAGAACAGCAACTGCCTTTTCCTTCTGAGCACAAAATAACCCCCACCTTCCAATTAAAGATGTTCTTCTTGAGGAAAAGAAGTGGAGGCACAGCAGAAACTATCAGTTAACAGGAATGTGCCAGCCTGTGCCAGGTCCAGGCCTGACCCCTCCTGCCCTCTAAGTGCCACCAATTTCATCACCAACAATTACTAAGCACTGATTGAGTACTTGAAAAAATAAATTAACACCCAATTCCTGCCACAGAGCTCTAGCTTGCAAAAGAGGTTTGAAATTTCAGCTTCAAACATCAAGTTTCCTAAATATCTGTATATCCTGAGCTAATAGAAAGCTATTAAAAATAAATAGATGCTTTCCAACCCTATCCTAGGGGAGTCATTCTGACACACGGGCTCACTCTGGGCTGGAACACTGAAACACAGCTCCTTCTCAGCTCTTCCAAGACAGAAAAACACCAGTCTGTGAAAAGTAATGGACAACAAAAGATTTTCTATATACAGCATCTCTGAACAGCAGTCACAAAATACTGAGATAAAACCCAAAGACACCAACTGTTTAAAAAACATTAACAATTATCTCTTCAGATATTAGAATTGCTGCAACAAATTTGCATATGGAGTAAAAACAGAAAAATCTTTACATAAATTGGAAGAATTGCAAAGGCACAAGATTTCTACAATTCAGACCAACCAAAAAGTGAAATAAACAGTGCTACCCTTATGTCACAGACAAAGCAGAAGGCACAGATCTACCTCAACAATTGGTGACCTTTTAAGAAATCTTAACTAATTTTTGCTACACCAGCAATGTGAGAAACAGTTGCTCTCTCAGGAGCAGAATGGTGCATCTGGTTAGTTGCAAGAAAAAGCAAATTTTCAGTATCAATATTGATAAAAAAGCAAGAATAATGCTAAAAAAAGGCATAGCTTTCTCTCTTTGTGCTTTTGCACAGAAGCCTCTCTGAAAGCCTAAAGTAAAAGGGCATTTCTCATCTGTTCACTCAGAGAGCACCAGCATGAAGAATCTCCTTTTATCTTTCAACATTTACTCTAAAATCATAAATAAAATGGATTTTTTCGATCAAACTTTAGGCTGCACTGCTTTGAATACAGAGCAGTCCCATCATCAGGACCCAGAGGACAAACACCGGCACCTGGCAGGAAAGGAGTGGACCAGGGTACCATACGAAGTAACAAACTTTAAGCCTGAAGAGATTGTTTCGTTCCCAGAAAGCTGAAAGTTTGCAGCAAATCTGCCCATATTAAACAATATTTTAAAACAGATGGTCCAGCTGCTCGTGCCCAGGTAATTTCCCAGAGAAGCCCAGCTCTCCAGTGCTACCACCACAGCAAAAGACCAGATCTAGTGGAGCACAGCATTCCACACTTCAGAGACACCTGCCCACGGCAGAGGAGGATACACATGAGGAATTTTGAGAAATTCCCCCACAAGTGCTGCCAATGACAGTTCACCTGTACAACAGCAACCTGGGCAAGCAGAACTGCCTGCAGCCCCCTCTGCACCCCCACCAGCAACCAAGCCAGGCTCACAGAATGCCAAAACAGTCTGGGTGAGAAGAGACTTTGAAGACCATCCCATTCCATCCCTGCCATGGCAGGAACACCTCCCACTGTCCCAGGCTGCTCCAACCTCCATCCAGCCTGGCCTTGGACATTTCCAGGGATCCAGGGGCATCCACAGCTGCTCTGGGCAGCCTGTGCCAGGGCTTCATCACCCTTACAGGGAATAATTTCCCTTTTCCATTTTCATTTCAATTATTCCCTATAAGGGGAATTTTCATTTCCCTTATAGGGAATAATTTCTTCCCAAGCACAGAATGTCTTCCCAATCACAGAGAGATCACACCAGATAACCACAGTACAGACCTGGGTACAGATCCCTTGCTTGATATAAGGGGCAGGTCATGGCAGAGCTTCCAGTCTGAGCTCCCAGTGACAAGGACCCGAGCCACCAATACTTGGAAGAGGCAGGTGTGATCCAGCAGGCTCTGGGATGCAGGCACTACAACAATGTGCATGAGGAATTTAGCACCACTGCACTCTCAGGAAGCAGCAACCTTGCTGTTTACCCTTTTACTAGGGTAAATAACCAGGAGCAAACACAAAATTTCGCTGCTAAAGAAATAAGCACCATAAAATCTCTCCATAAAAATTCCCCAAGTGCAGTGGATTTTGAAAGTCTGTGTAAAAAAGCTCTCCTGGTGTGCAGAGGGCAGGCGGGCCCTGAGTCCGGAAGGAGCCTGAGAGTCTGCCCAGCTAATCCCCGTGGTCTCACTGGGTAACAGAAGACTGCTGCAAAAATACCAGCCAGTAGCCCCAACTCTGATCCAGCTATCTTCTTCCCTTGCCCTTGTCGCCATTAACTCCTTCTCCCTCCAAGTTTCCAGGAGGAAGCCCTGCATACAAACTGACTGTCCCACACAACAGCACCAGGAGTCCCCTCCTGGCTCCTGCAAAGTGTCCCAGCACCACAAAGAAGTTTTCCACCTTTGCAGAGCCAGCCCTGCTGCCTGCCTGGCCCATGCTCACCACAATGGTTTATGGTGCTCCATTTCTCCACGACAGCAGGGTGGAGCTTTTGCTGAGAAGGTGGGAGCTGCATGTCCTTGTGTCAGTGATGCAAGAGTCATCTCTGCTCGTGGCACCAGCACAGCTTCACTCTGCTCCTGGTGCTGCTGCTCTCAGAGGCATCTGAGAACGGGGGGAAGATGAGATATATCAACCTGGCCTTGCTGCCCCTGTTTTCTACTCCATACAAGACCATCAACAAAGCCCAGAGACAATGCGAACTCCAAAGATACCCCAAATAACATCCCATCGGTGGGAACAGAGCATCCATATGCTGGAAAGGGGAGAAGAGACTGGTTCCTTGCCTAGCCCAAGCCACACCAGGGCAGGAATAGCATCACACCCTAAAACACCTCTGAGACACAGGCATTACAGAGGGAGCAGCACATGCATGCTGAAGATGCCAGATCAACAGCTACACAGGTGCCATGAAACCACCAAGGTGTGGCAACAGGAAGAATATTATCAGCTAATGACTGAAATCCTCTACTGAAAGCCAAGAGCCCTAACTGTTTTTAAGGAGGAGTCTGATATGTTTATGCATGAGGTAGAAAGGGGTAACTAGTGGAGACAGAATATTAAATTTGTCACAGGAATCCCTGAGTACCCAGCTTGCCAGTTCCCTTAGCAGGGGATAAGGGCATTAGCTGACCTCTGGCTGGTCCTGGCAGAATGTGTGTGTGCCCATGCAGTGCAGACACAATTCTTCCACTGTGTTGCTATATGTCATTATTTTTCTTTTTTCAAAGAGATTTCCAAAGGTTATTGCATTTCTTTGAGTCCTAACATGGACCAGGTCACATCAAACCCACAGTCATCTAAAACAACTGCAATACTTGGGATTGAATCACCAAGGTTGGAAGAGCACTCAATTTCCTCCTGGCACGAGGCAATGCTCCTGCTGGGCAGCAAAGCAGCAGCACCTCCTGACAGCTTGGATGAAGATGACCCAAACTTCCTCTTTACCAGCTCAGCTGTCATGGAGTGACCTGTGCTGGCTGCTAAACCCGAAACGCTTGAACACAATGCTGAAGGGACAGGAAGATGATGACCCCAGTCTTATTACTCCTTCAATTTCTGCATTGCTCAACAGCAAGGACATCAACCTGTTGAAGAATGCTGTCACAAAGCACTGTCTGCGTTTGGTTTGGGTCTTAAGGAGTCAGGACATGCCAGCACAGGATTATTCTGAGAACACTGGGCAGTCAGAGCTCTGCTCCTGAAGTCAGAGTACCACTCAGCTCTGGAGGGAAACCCTACACAAACCTTTCCAGAAAGCTGTTATTTACTACGTGGAAACAACTCTGTGGACAAGTGGCTCCTGGACTGTGTCCCAGGTGCTGTGAGAGCAGCACAATGTCCTGCTATGGGGCAGGGTGCCACTCAGACTTTTGGCAGCTCATGGTGAAGCAGGGTTCCTGCTGCCAGTTCAGTTCCAGGCTCCCATTCAAGTCAGCCCTGACTAAGGTCTGTCTATATTAAAGCAAATTACCAGACCTGGAAACATTGCAGGGCTTCATTGAAATTTACTGTGCATTCACACATTCTTCATTTCCCATATTTTTGTAGGGCAGGAAAAAAGCAGCCACACTGACAAATCAGACTAGGAATTTCTTCAACTCACAGAAGATTCCAAATGATGGCCCTGATGGGGAAGCCAGGACCCTCCAGACAGACACACACGGGCCTTGGACACCAGCTCCCAGCACTCCGGTCTCAATCTTTGCCACTTCCACACTCGCTGACAAGATCCTTCTCCCATCTGCTCAGCTGCAGTCCTCATCAGCAGGATCAGCAGGGATGAAACCACAGAAACAGGCCAGAGAGTAAATTTTTGTTCTTAGCTCCACAGACATCTAGCACTGATACACAGTGGCAAAACTTAACCCCTAAAAAGCCTATCCAGCTATTTATGGCTGGCATAACCTGCTGGGCAGATAAGCTCCAGGCAATTACTCCAGTTCTTCTCAAAAAAAATACATTAATTAGAAATATATTTTAAAATAGATTTTGCATTTTCAGGAGAATACTGGCAGGCTTGTTCAGATATTCCACAACATGTGGCTCCAGTGCAGAAAGAACTCGACTGCCAAGCTGCTGCCTAAAACAGCACATATCTAAACCTTTGCATCCAACGCTTTCTTCTTCCAACAGAACTCTGAGCTCATTCCCAACTCCTCTGTGTAATCTTGCATACCAACTTACACCTTAGTGTCACACTTTCTAGTGACAACAGCTGGGCTAGATCAGATCAGAAAGCTGACCTCTTCCTCAAATCACAAAGCAAACCAGCTCTAAAAGCTGACATGCAAATAGCCCACTTTCCACACACTGATTGTTGCAGCTACCCCAAGCAAAAAGGACCTTGAAGAACATCTCCTCATCTCCTGGCCAGCATTGTACAAAGCCATTCTGACCATCCTCCCCCTTCCTACTTTCTGCCCATGCAGGTTTCTGAGTGGGACAAGGGAAAACAAGAGGTTAGCAAAGGTAGGATGAGGTTTCCAGAGTCTGGCATGAGGCCAAGTCCTGAACTGAGTGTTCAGGAGAGGAACTGGTCTCTACAGGAAAACTCGGACATAGTCCCACTGCTCCCCAAAGAGATTTCCAAACGCACTGCTTTCATCTTAGTTCACAACCCCTCCCAGGTCAAACAACACAGCCATATGTTTTTAAAGGAAACTGTTTTATCTCTGTCCACAAACCTCTTCAAAGTACAAACACTTTGCTTTCTGGTCCAAAAGCAAAGTGATAGCTAATTCACTTCAGAGACCCACTTCCAGAGAATTAGGTCCAAAGCAAACCACACAACCCTTCTGGTCCACAGGAAAAAAAAAAAAAAAAGCCTAGAAAAAAAGGGATAAAGGATAAACTCCCGTTTAGCTCAGCTGTCTGCTCCCAACAGCTGTCCTCCTTACGCCACAAGGCATCTCCCGAAGCACCTCAGAAAGATCAGATAAATTATTCAAAACACAGACTAATTCCTGGCGCTTGGACTCTTTGTCTGCTCCAGGACCAGCAGAGCTGTCTGCTTCCTGGAAGGCTTGCCTTGCCTCCAGTAAAGGGCAAACACCAAGGCTTTGATTTGCAGAAGAGGAACTCAATTTAGCAGCTAATAAATACACAATTTGTGCAATACACATACTCCCATCGCCCTTGATGCTCATACCCACTAAACACTGTCACTGTAGCGCCCATGTGCACGGCAGGTCAGCTCACCTGAGAGGAGAAACAGGAGAGAAATGGGCAGTGACACTTGGCAGCACAGTGCTGTGTTGTGTTTCCTCACTAACAGCAATAGCAGAGATCTCAGCACCGAGGGTACAGCCTGAGGTGTCAAGGTCGCACATTTTGGAAGATGCTCTGCAGCATCACATGATACTCCTGATGCAAATCCAGGCCAATGATACCTCACATGCCCCGCATGTGCAGGCAGGGAGCAGGCACCCCACAGGGCTGCAGAGAGCTCCACTGGGACTGTGCTTAAACAAACCTATGACATCTGATAAAAACCACGTTTGCACCTTTCCACCTAACCACGAGGAGACACAGACATGTTACACCTGCATGAACTGCAGGACTCATCTTGAAGAAATGGCCACCTAAGCAGACCAAGAAGGTACATCATGGGGAGCTTCAAGATCTAAAGCTACCCCTCAAAAAGCAAACCCAGTAAAATTGCAGATGACCAAAAGAACCAGACTAATGTAACATAAAATAAAAGTTTAGAAACAAAGTCAGCACCACAGACTATCCAGAACATCAGCTCCAAAACACAAATGTTCAGGCTGACAAAGCTTCACAGCTGAGGCAGAGCAAGTTTTCAACTCTCCCTTCTCTCCTTATTATTTCCAAATGTCTTTTGGCTGCCAAAGTTTATCAGTCTTCTTTAACATAGTTTGGTTTAAAACACATCCCTGCTCTCCCCTGGGTGCTCTGAGTTCACCATATTAAATCCCAGGAGTTAGTTCAAGTTTCTCCTACTGCAAATCTTCTCTGCAGTCTATCCCTTCCTTCAGCTTCAGGGTCTCAGGAAAAAGGCCAATTCACTCAGACACAGTTCCAAAGAGGGAAAACAGGTCCTGAGCTGGGACCACGCATGAGGCAAGGGGACAAACATGGTCCAACATGGGACATGCCTACAAGGTGAACAAACAGATGGGCTGTGTATGTTAAAGGTATATAAAAGGTCCATCCATCCAGCTCTGGCAGTCAGTTAAGTGCTGGCAGCACAGGAGCACCCCTTTGACAGGCTGTCACATGAGGTGTCACCTGCAGTGGCAGTTTTCCAAGCATCTCATATACAGTTTATATAAATCCACCTAGCAAACCTCAGCAAGAGACCTGTAACTGAGACAACTTGTCCAACAACTCAGCAGCAGTACAAAGACGTGGGTGGGGGTAGAAAACAGGGAGCAGAGTCACAGCAAAAATTATTTTGTCTTGTTCAGACACTAACATAACCAAGAGTAAAAACAAAAGCTCCAAGGCTGCACAAATCCTTCCTGCAATCCTGTCCCAGGAGAAGGAGATGAAACCCACTCTCCCTGCATTTCACACTTTATGAACAATGGCTTAACCCCTCAGCACCTTCAGGATAACTCTGAGCACTTTCCTTCACATTGATTTGGATAATCAAGTATTTCAATATTTTGACAGCCGGGTCAGTGACAACAGCAAGGGGTGAGCCTCAAACTCATGTTCCAGAAATCCTCCAAATCAGAGGGACAATGAACATGCAATAGCTGTTCCATCCTCAGCCTAGCAGACACAGTATTCAATTTATCTATGAGCTGAACTGAAGAAGCACAGGTGAAGTGTCTCTCTCCAGGGATTTACCACGAGTAACTACTGCACATTTAGTAAACCAGCTACAGTAACACACCTTTTTGAAAGACGTTTTTTCGTGCTCAGCAAGCACTGTGCTGTCATTTACCCCTTGCTCACACATTCCTTCTGCAATCAAACAAATCCACAACATGAAAAGAAACCTGAGTACCCAGAAGAGAGACAAAAGCCCTTTGCAGGGAACACCAGCAGCCTGGAATAACACAGTGGAAGATTCACATTACTGAAGGTATTGGCCAAAGGAGCAGCACCAGAACTGCACAGGCAGAACCAAACACCAGAAATCAACCAAACTGATATAAAAACAGTATAAAAGTGCATTAACTCTTAGGCAAATAGACTTAAAGACAAAGATTATTTTGAATGAGTGTCAGCAGAGGGACTCTTCGTTGCAGAAGAGATGTTACGGCCCAGCAGCCATAAATGACCAGGATAAACAAAGGAATCCCCAAAACATTTGTTCATCTCTCCAAAGGCAGCAGACAACACTGTACAAAAATAAAAATAATCTACCCTGACCAGAATACCCATGAAGAAGCCAATATTCCAAGGTGATACTTCCTGAACCACAGTGAAAAGGCTCAGCTGCCAGTATCAGGCAGGTTTTCCTCAGGCTGCTGCTGCAGCACAGCAATCCCCACCTTCCTGAGTGGATGCTGCTGTCTGGGTACAAGGCAGAAGGGCAAGACACACGTGCACATCTGAGGAGGCATTTAAATGCAATGAAGCCCATTTCAAACGAGGTACATGAGAGCAGGGAACATCACCAGCACCTGTCCAATGCTGCTCCAGATCACTGCGCTCCAGCCTTTAAGAGGACGGCAGAAGCATCACATCCATTCAGAGATTTTTATACCTTCTTTATAAACATCACTTCAGTGGAGCCTGGAGATGGATATTTGCTGCCAGTTCCTACCCACAGGGCAGAGCACTACACAAACACCCTGCACAGCCTCTTCTCCTCACACAGTTTTCCTTTCCAGTCTCCAAAGGCTACAACAGGTAGCCTACTTCCTCCACTGAGAAGCAGACCTCCACATTTACTTCCACATAAAAATCTTATCAAACCTAAATCCAACAGGAGACATCCAACTTCAAAGCTGCATGATGCTAAAAAGCTGTTTATGTGTGTTAGATACACACAGAGCTTGATGTGGTTACACAAGATTCCTGAAGGTAATGCTTCACTGCAGAGACACAAATTTAATCTCAGGGACTCCTCAACAACTTGAAGTTTGGAAAGCACACATTTTGGCTTTTTCTGCTTCCTCACAAAACTCATCTTTCTCTTGCAGGATAACTCTCATTTTGATGGGCAAGAGTGTGACTTCCACACCTCCTGGCTTCCTCAAATCAGCATAAAATAACTGAAAAAACCTCCCAGCATCTGAGAAGACTAATACTTTTGGGCTGCCCCTTTACCAGGAAAAGAGACATATTCAAAACCAACAATTGATTAAAAGTAAAACAAAATAGAAAGGCAAGATGCAAAACCATATGCCCATATACCAACACAACCCTACACACACAAGCTTACACCAAGACTCAAACACAAAGCAGACATGGCATAAGGCCCATACAGGAATAAACTGGGAGCACAAATGAACTAAAATACACTGATTTGCTCACCACACAACTTTTATTGCTCTTAACAAATGCAAATATGCAAATATGTCCAAGTAGACATACACCCATCAATCTGCCAGAGTCAGCCTGCATCAGTGCTGTCTGCTAACACACATGGTTTGATAATTCCACCAAGGGCAAGAGTGGGGAGAGGAGCAGCTCCAGTCACCCCATGCACTCAGCAAGGCAGCACACAGCAGAGGAGGATATGGGAACCGTGGAATCTCTTACTGAATTCCCACACTGAGGATCAGTCCAGTTTCAGCGAGCTCACAAATGGTTCCAAGCAATATTCAGCTTCTGTCAGTGCTGTGTGCAGGAGCCATCATTACTCCACTGACACAGTGCACATCACACACCCACACCAAATTCACCTGACCACAGTAACTGACTGAGTCCATCACAAACATGAACAATTCCTGACCTCTCAAAAGGTCTCAAAGCAAATTTCTTCTGCCAGAAAAAAAGGTACAGGACAGAGTTTCCTTGTAAATAGGAACTGATCACCCAACTTCAGTAAGCCACTGATGTCATGAATGGCACCCAAGGGTAAGAGAGGAGCTCTAGTTCATCTCCTCATGCACTCAGACACCTCCTAACAACCTCCCTGTCCAGGCTCCCTGCCTCATACCCACAAAGGACTCTCTCACCTGAGACAGAACTCCTCTGATTTTTTGTTAAAATGGCTGGAGTCCGATGAAGAGGGCAAAGACATCAATGAGGGAGCAAACAGGACCACATACACATGAAGGGAACTGAGAATCCCAAATTCTGGTCAGGAATTCCCACCCAACACATCTGAGCTGCGATGTGCACTCTGAGAAGACACACACAGTAGCTCTGCTTTGCTTTTTAAAGACACCAGAGCACACCAGGCAGTGAGAGTGAGCATTTGGAGAAGTCCCAGTTGCCTCCAGTCTTCCTGAGTGCCCAGTGCAGCTGAGCTGATTCCATAACCACCAGTTATAAGTGGTTCCAGTTCCTCCTTGGCACTGTAGTTAGGATGAGTGACTCCACAGGTTTTAATTAGAATCAAAATTCTCCCTATGCCTTGGAATAAACTACATTTCTAGATTTCACACCACCTTTCTTCAAATTATCATTTTCTGAGTAATGTTAGCAGTAATGACTATTACTAATTTTGGCAATGAAAGAAACACAAAATTACTCCAATTACAATTTTGGTGCTGGTTTTTCCTTAAATCACTGTCAAAGGTATCCTACTTCCCACAGAATCTGTTTCCTCCACAAAACATCCAGGACACTAAATAGTCAGGACTGTTCCTGAACTTTAACATTACACACGAGTAAGAACAACTCTTCACACCACCAGTCACCAGCATCTGGACAGACTTCATTTAGTGTGCATGCAGCAGACATTTAAAATATTATGGAATAGGATCTATTTTAATATTCAGAATTCTAGCTCTCCTTTGTCTCCAAGCTGTGTCTTGAACACAGCAACATGAACTCCACTGGCCAGGGGACTCTTTGGGAAGAAACGAAGCTCCAGGTCCTTTGGCATGGGCAGCTGATCCAGGCAGCCAAGAAAAGACATGAGAGCGAAGCTGGGACATGCAGAATAAGGGTGAACAATAATAAGGCCTGAAGCCACCCCTTGCTTGGTCACCAGGCTTGAGAGCCATGGCTGCACAGGGACAGGGCAGTGTCCCTTCACTTCTGCACTGTCACCTGGAGGACTTTAGCCTGTGTGCATCAGAAATGGTGCAGGATACGGAATTAAAACCAAAACTGAGTGGCCTGCAGAGACCTTCTGGATCTGCTGCCCTTGCCCTGGACATCAATGTGATGGGCCTCGATTTCTCTGAGGGCTTCTCCCCTGTACCACCATCCTCACAACTCTTCCCTACCCCCAGGCCAGACAGCTGACACTCCTTATAAAACTGCCAGCCTTGACACCAAAACAGAAACCTCCTGCAAGGGACTCTCACCTCAGGTGAGCTTGCCCATGCACATGGCCTCTGGGCAAGGTCTCCAAAAGCAACAGAGTG
>WBNP01004860.1:0-18748 GCA_013401095.1 Passerina amoena
CTTTCCTTAGGATTTTTCCTGCTGAGAAGCTGAGAGGCCTCAGGAACAAAATGTAAACATTGATTATCTGCTGCTGTGGAATGCAACAGGTGCATCTGGGATTGGGCTCATGTGGTTGTTTTTAATTAATGGCCAATCACAGTCAGCTGGCTCAGACTCTCTGGTCAGTCACAAGACTTTATTTTTATTCCATTCCATTCTATTCCTTTCAAGCCTTCTGATGAAATCCTTTCTTCTATTCTTTTAGTATAGTTTTAATATAATATATATCATAAAATAATAAATCAGCCTTCTAAACATGGAGTCAGATCCTCATCTCTTCCCTCATCTTGGGACCCCTGTGAACACCACCACAATCCTAACGTGGTGTGCAGTGATTTAAACCACCAGAAACTCCCCACCCAGCTTAAATACAGAATTAAATAGATTTAAACATGCTCTAAGAAATGCCAGTTGTCTTAACATGAACCTGGAGTTTGACATGATACAGATTTGGGTTGAAGGAAGTTTTTTCCAATGAGGGTGGGGAGCTCCTGGCAGGGAAGCTGTGCCAGGCTCTGCATTCCCTGGAAGTGCCCAAGGCCAGGTTGGAACACCCTGAAGTGGAAATTGTCTCTGGCAGGGGGGACTGGACCAGCTGAAAACTCCAAAGTCCATCCCAACCCATTCTGAAATTCTGTGTTTGTGTCACTGGGCAGTTTGGGCAGGCCAAATGTGGCGTGGATTTCTCTGTCTCTCCCTTCCTCTTTTTGTTTCTTTCCTTGGAATTAAATCATCTTCCTCAACTCTATATGAGAATAGTGGCCCTTGTGTGGGGTGGAATTGCACTGAGTGATTCCCAGCCCCTCTTTTGCTTCATTGCTTGTTATTCAGTGTTGGAACTAAAGAAACAAATTCTGAGTTTCCAAGGGTTCTGCAAAGGGAGGAATTCAGCGTTTCAATCTGTGGCCCTGAGCTGTGGTTTTGGTTTTTTCCCCTACATGAGGGCCAGGGTGCAAGCCAATTTATCCCATTGCTATTGTCACATATCAGGGGGACATTTAATTGATTTAATGGTTTCTTATTTTACAACTGATGGAAAACTTGGGCTATTCCAGATGAAATTTCAAGGAAGAGCCCTGAATGTGCCAGGTCCTGTCCTCATATGTGGAAGTAAATAAGTCTCAGGCACACTCATTGCAGTGACAGCCACTTTCTTCTGTAGTTTTTGCCTTTTACAAATGATTTTCTGTGTGTGGCTTCTTGCAGAGAGGCAGAATTTATTTTTCAGAGAGCTTTCATTTATAAATGTCACTTTTTGTTTCCATCTATTCTTAGGAACAGGTAATTTTTATGTACTGCCTTCCATGTGCTTTTTGGGTCTCTGGTGGATTTGGGGAAATTAAATTTCATGCTATTCTGCTTTAGGCTGCCTGTGCTCTATTAGGGTTTGCTGAGTGCAGACATTGCCTCTCCAAATCTTGTGTAGCACACAAATAAAGGGATTTTTGTCATAGCTGCTGTTTAACAAGCACATCCAAAGTATTTGCTTAGCAATGCCTTGTGAGTTAAAAGTTAAAACCTTCTGCTTTTTCATGTGGGAGCACGAGATTTGTGCCTGTTAAAGCCTCATCTTCCAGTGCTTAGCAGGAAAATCATTTTGGAAAACAGCTGTTGGTGGCTGCTGTGTGATTTCTGTATTAATTTCTAGTGTGATTTTTGTATTAATTTCTAGTGTGATTTTTGTATTACTTTCTACTAAGCTCAGTTCAGGAGGAAGAGTTAAGTTTATGGAGCCCTTTGCAGAACATCAGGAATTAATGAGTTTTGAGGACTGGATCTTGATGCATTTATGGATGGAAGTGGTGCCATTGCCTTTTACTAATTCTGAGTAAATTGTTTTGTAGTTAAAGCCTGGCAAAGCTTTAGGACTTTGAGCCCAGCCTTAGGCTGAGCTTGCTGTAAATGCAGCCAGAGTTTATCTCCTGTTTATGAGCCAGACTTGTGTGGGGTTTTTGAATTTAGGGGTTTTATGTATGTTAAAATTAATTAAAAACCTATCTAACAACATGTTGTTTTCTTTCATTTTCCCTTAGTTTTGGTTACTTTATGCATTAAAAATCAGAAAATGCCTGTTTGGGACAGATTTGTCGTGTCTTTGTTAGAAATGTCCTGTGTGTGTTCTTGCAGAATTGTCTCTGTTCTGTCCTATTCCTCCTTTGTCCTTCAGAGACCTTCCTGGGATTATTATAGGTCAGAAAGCCCAGATAGTTGGCTCAGATAAAGAGCTTTGTAATTTAAGGGATTGTTGGAATAGAAGTCATTTGCAGCAGTTTGAATGATTTTTTTTTTATAATCTTGAAGAACAAAATAAAACCCATTGACCATTTTAAGGAGATAAACCCAATGAGTAAATTAGAGCTGTTTGATTTTGCCAACACAAGTCTTGATAGCACCAAGCAAGGAAATTGTCATTGTGCTCTGTAGAATCCTCTCTGGTTTTATAAATTCTTATCCAAATTTATCTCTGCACTGACTGCAGGAACAGAGGAGTTTAAGTGCATTTGTTTCCTTTGTATTATTGAAAAATAGCACTTGGTAGATACAACACCACTTCAGCAGCACGAGGAGACCTCCACGTACAACCCTTTAGGTTTAATAGTAAATTGCTACTTTTCTTCCCATCCCAACTTATTTACAGCCAGAGACTCCTCAGTGTGGTAGAAAAAACCACTTTAAATGGACGATTTAATCGCATTAAGATGAAAAGAAAAGCTTTGTTTTATTCTTTCATCTTCAGGCTGCAGCAAAGTGTTCCTAAAGCTCTTCATCACTTGTCAGCTGAGGCAGGTTAAGTGTTTTGTTGGTGCTGCTGCTTGAAAGCTTTGTGCAGTTGTTTTTTAGTTAAACAGGAGGTACCACTTAAAGATCCTTTTCCTCAGCCTCGGGGGAATGGGAAAAACTTTTATTGCCACAGTTTTTCCCCCCATCCTGCTTTGCTTGTGTTCTGAACTCCTTGACTTTCAGTGATATCATATTAAAGTTTTGACCAACACCAGGCTGAAAATTTGGCTTCAGGTATTAACAGCTGTTGGTTGAAATCGAAATTTAAGGAGTAAGGAAAGGACATTTCTTCCCTTTTCTTTTTTTGCAAGGTTTATTGTGTGCCTCTGGCAATGCTTCACAGAGCCAATTTATCAGATTCTCATTTTTAGCTTCATTAACCACGTTTGATTTCACCTCATGTTAATCACATAAAAACAAGCATTTAATCTCAGCTGCTTTTTTTAGGGTGGGAGATGGTGCTTCTTCCCAGGAAGGTTCTGCTTCTCCTTTGATCTCTGGAACTTTTCACTGAAGGAGTTGAATGGTTTGTCCAAGATGCTTCACTTTTGGTTTCCTCCTTTCCTGTTCCTTCCTTTCCTGTTCCTTCCTTTTCTCCTTTGCCTTTTCCTCCTTTTCCACCTTTCCCTTTCCTCCTTTTCCTTTCTTTCCTTTTTCTTTCTTTCCCTTTCCTCCTTTTCCTTGCCTCCTTTTCCTTTCTTTCCTTTCCTCCCTTTTCCTTTCCTCCTTTTCCTCCTTTTTTTTCTCCTTTTTTTCCTCCTTTTTTCCCCTCCTTTTTTCCCTCCTTTTTTTTCCCTCCTTTTTTCCCTCCTTTTTTCCTCCTTTTTTCCCTCCATTTCCCCCTCCATTTTCCCCCCTCCTTTTTCCCTCCTTTTTTCCCTCCTTTTCCTCCTTTTTTTCCTCCTTTTTTTCCTCCTTTTTTCCTTCCTTTTTCCTCCTTTTTTCCCTCTCCTTTTCCTCCTTCCATGAGAAAGAAGAAGTTTATCCTTGATCAAAATCTCCATTATTTTTGCTTTTATTCTACTCTTGGCAGAAGAAAATAGAATGTTCTACTCAAAGTGAACCTTAGTAATTCCTGAATTATCTGAGAGCATCTTGGTGACAATCAAATTATTCTTTCTTATTAAGATTTTAATATTTCACCTCTTCAGCCTCTTTTTTTCCCCTGTAGTACCTTGGTTTTCTTCCTGCTTACAATTTGTAGCTCTAAAAAAATCCCCATTTGTAGTGAGTATTTCATCAACTGAGACCAGCCACTGGCACAAGTGATTTTGATTAGCAGATCTCATTGCAAATCATTAAAAATGCAGGTGTTGGATTAATGATGTTGTGAGAATTTCAAGCATTTCAGCATTATCTTTTATTTTTATACAATTTCTGAATAATGAAAATAACCCTAAACATCATAATTACATATTGTTTACAGCCTGTTTTCAGTTATTATTAAAAGCAGCAATACAGGCCTGAATATTGGGCTGAAAACACACATTTCAAAGTTGACAATGCTGTAGCTGTGTGCTGATAATTCAATAAAAAAAGCCTGGTTTGGCTGGAGTTGGAGAAAAAACATCACAAAGTGTGTAAATCACCTCCAGTTTCCTTGGGAGAAATAAATCCTTTCTAGGAGTTACTTGAGGGTGCAGATATTTGAAATGTGAATATTGGTTATTTCTAAGCTGCTGTTAATATTACATGAAATAAATGTTTTTTCCCCACTTGGTCACTGAATTCACTTCCAGATTATTCTCCAAAATAAACAAGCTGCTCTATGAGCTGTTGGACTATGGAAATCTTGTCTTCAAAGCAAGAAATTCTTGAAAATTCTCCTTTTAAAAAGCGATTCTCATGTCCAGGATGTTGTACAAATGCTTAAATTCTTTCCCTCATCCCTTTTCCAGTCAGCAATTCCAAGCCTGAACGTGCTGGAGTTTCCATCAGAGCTGAATAAACAAATTGGACAATTCTGCTTTGCTCTGCTCTGCTGGATCCTATGTAGCAGCCTCTTGTTATCAGCGGACTGAATGAACAGGAGATGAGATTTGAGCACACCACAACAGCTCCTAAAGATCCACTTATTCCTCACTGCTGCTTGCTTTGTCCCCAGTTTGAGATGGAGTGATTGCTTTCAGAATTTCTGCAGCCTTTTGGTGCCCCTGTCATCGATCAATGAAATTAGGACTTGATACAGAGATAGTCACCTTTTTTACTTTTCTCAATATTCACCTTTTACTGGGAAAATTTTTTAAATCCCTTCAAAATTTACTGTGAAATGGCTTGAAATGTACAGTGTGGAAGTTGGATATCCTGATTTATCTTGCCATGCAACTCCAGCCACTGAGAAATCTGTTTAATGGGATCAGCAGAACTATTGATGAGTGTTATCTTCTTTTTTCTTTCATTAACCTTCACTTGTAAGGACACTTCCACTGCTTGTTTTTTTTTTTTTTCACAAAAAAAAAAGAGGATTATGGGGTCTTATGCTTTTCTCTCCCAGAACAGCTTTTAAAGTTACTAACCAGTTTTAGCCACAGAGGTAGATTTCACA
Organism: Passerina amoena; assembly: GCA_013401095.1. Classification (NCBI taxonomy): domain Eukaryota; kingdom Metazoa; phylum Chordata; class Aves; order Passeriformes; family Cardinalidae; genus Passerina; species Passerina amoena. Next base: position 5,369 of record WBNP01004860.1, read on the forward strand.
AGGATAATTCATTAACAATTACAATTTATTAACAATTAAATTATTAACAGTTACAATTTATTACAATTAATTTATTGACATGTTTTTGGTATCTTGGGAATGGATTGGTGTCAGTGGCACTGTTGCAAAGTTTTGTGGCATTCATAAAAGCTTCCTCAGAGGGATGTGCTCAGGACAGATGGGGAAAATTCACACTGGATGTGGATCTGCTGCAGAATGGTTACAAAACCTCTCTTAAAGAATCTTTTCCACCATTCTTGTCCACTTGTTTTTTCCATCTTTCTTGTCTTTTCCTGCTTTAATTGTAGATTTGCTTCACCAAATTGAGTCTCAATACAAATTGAGTCTCTTCCCCTTCTGCCTTACCAATGCTTTTAAAATTCTGCATTATTCTTTCCATCCTCCTTCTTGCTGGATTTATTCACTCATTTCTGTTGGAAAAGACCCTTTAGATCATAGAATTATGGAATGATTTGGCTTGGAAGGACCTTAAAAATCATTTTGTGCCATGGGCAGGGACATCTTTCATTATCCCAAGGTGCTCCCAGCCTGGCCTTGGACATTCCAGGGATTCAGGACCTTCTCTGGGCACCCTGTGCCAATGTCCCCACCTTAAAAAAAGAATTTCTATCCCACACATTTGCTCTGTGACATCAAGGAACAGCTTAATGAATGGCTTTAATTGACATGATTCAAAATGAGTGCTGGGTGCAGGTTTGGGGTGTGCTGATCTATAAAAGCAGAGCCACCTGTCCCACAAAGAGTTGGAATGTGAATATTTAACAGTAAAATTCCATGCCTGGAGCCTGTGCTTCTGCCCATGGAAAGGTATAAAAATGCCTCTGTGATCTCCTTTTTCCTGCCCAAAGTGGCTCCAGGGCAGAGCTGAAATGAGGCAAGGATGACTTTTCAGTGCCACTGCTGGTGCACAATCCCAGCTGGAGATTCCTCCTTAGAGATGATGCTGGCAGATGAGCTGAACATCAAAATTTGCTATTTTTGTAGCCCTGGCAGTGCAGGGCAATTTGGGAGTGTTGGACTGAGCAGGAGTGGTTGGCTTTAGTGGTGACTTCTAAGAGATGTTTCAGTTAAAAAACCCTTTTTTCCTTATCTGCTACGTGTAAAAATCCATAATTATTTCCCTGTCCTCTGCAGTGGTAGAAGGAGTTTGTTGAAATACATGTGAAAGAATTTAAAACAGATTTTTTTTCCCAAGAAGATGAAAAGAACACCAGTAAATTTCCCTGCACTGTCAGATAAAATAGCTTTACAATAAACTTCTGAACCATAAAGATCAGGAACTGGACAACTTAAATTGTCCTGAAAGGACACCACATGCTTAATCCTCTTGAAAGCAGGATCATCAAATCCTTCTTATCGTTGCTTACAATATGATTATTATTTTTGTAATGTTGAATTATGGAATCCTGATGCTTTTATCCATTGTGTTCCACAAGAAAAGCCTTCCACTGTGTGTGGAGCAGGGATTACTAAAACAGCTGAAATGGGAATTTTCTCCACTGCTGGATTCACTTGAAGGCAGAAATAGTGTTTTAAAGGTGTTTGATACTTCTTTTTCATTTTTATAATTAATTATTTTAAATTAACAGCAGGGCAAAATGACTTAAAATAATAAGTTATTATCTCTTATATTTGATTACAGAGTAGGGGGAGAAGGATGGGTTATGAAGAAGGTTTGGTGGAAATAATTCCCTCTTTTTCAGGGGCGTAGAGAACAATTGAAAAAGTCACATTAAAACTCCACACAGTCATTTATCCACACAGCAGGAGTTCCTGCAGAAACTAAAAATTAGGGGAATTTTTATTAAGTGGTTTTTTTAACTCACTGCACTTATTGGTGAGAAATACCTGATTTTACGGGCTCTCCCATATTTTGAGTTGTATTGAACATTTTTCATGTTTTTACTCTTGCACGACATCCCTGTGTCTGTCACCTGTTTATCAAATTAAAGTCTTCCAAGACAGGATATTTCAAAATATCAAAAATATGTCAAACCCACATATTTTTGGTAGTGTGAATCTCAGAAACAAATTATTTTTGTAAAACAGAGCTGTTAGCACAGGCAGGTAGAACCCAATTCAGAGAAGCACAGGGGAAAACCTCCTCATCCAGTTTTTTCCAGCCCCCTCAGAAATCCAGTGTAATTTGCTTTATTCCAATATTAACAAGATAATGAAAGGAGAATATTCCAAATATAATAGGAACTGACTTTGTTTTGTTACTTCTAGACCATGCACTGTCTTGTTTCTAATTGAGATTAATATAAATTGATTGATACCCACATTTACATTGGAAAATAGGAAATGTAATCTATGCAAGAGCGCCTTTGGAAAGTAAAATATTAAATATTTTTAAATTATGCACACTTAATTGCATTGTTTTTGTATTTCATTAGCCTATGAGCTCGTCTGAAATATTCCTGCACATTACCAATATTTAACAGTTCATAAAAATTTCTGTCCTTGGAGAGGAGCTTTGTTTGTACTGAATTCCTGATTGGAGGAAGTGCCTGGAATTGGGAATTTCAGTGGAAAAGTTGCTGGATGTCTTGGTAGTTCAAATTGTATGAATCTGAAAGTAGAGCTTATTCTTGAGAATGCTCTTTAAAATTACTAATATTTAAGGAAATAATAATAATAAGAAGAAGAATAAGGAAATCAACCACAGCAGTTTAAATGCTGGGTTTTAAAGCACAGAAATTACTTTTTTTAGTGGTTTTAGGGTTTTCTTTCTGCTGGTGCACTGAAGGAATGGTTCATTATTGTTTCATTGAGTGCAAGGCTAATTTGGGTTATTTATAAGGTTAAAGATCAGGTACAGCACTATTTGAAACCCACTGAATTTTTAAAATAATTTCCTGTTTTCTCTCCTATGCTGCTCCCAGCCAATCACTGTTCTTTGAGAACTAAAAATTAAGGAAAACAGAGTAAATTTAATGGTGGTGTTATCTTCCCACCTGATTTAAACACATTAAATACATTTCCTACAGCTTTAATTGCCATTGAAATCATCTCTTCCACTATCCCAGGGTGCTCCAAGCTCCATCCAACTCAACCTTGGACAATTCCAGGGATGGGGCAGCCACAGCTGAGGGAACAATTTCTTCTGGTCTTACTGAACTGAAGATTTTTGGGTGACCTGTGGAATTTAGGTCTGGTCCAAACCAGAGCTTTTATTAGGCAGAAAGAATAAATCAGGGCTATTTGCATATTATAATATTTGCATTTTACACGTTTGGAGTTGAAATGGGGTGGGAAATTGTTTTAATTGTGGAAGAGCTCTGATGTGTGTGAGCTGGGGAGGCACCAGGCACGTGATGTTCCTGATCCAAGATTTCTGAGCCTTAATGCACAATCAGGAATTCTCCTGGTGATATTTGCATTAATTCCCTCAAAGCTGCCACTGTGCCAGCAGCTGAGGAAGATGATGGGGCTGAAGGCAGCCCTGAGGTGCCCTGTCCCAAATATTCCTACTTAAAGGGATGGGAGAACTTGCCCTTGGATGGATCCATGGTTTGACTGCCCTGATGTTGGTTTTCAGTGCCAGAGGTGAAAGCCACCAACGGCAGGAATTCCCTGGGATTTGGTTTCTGCAGCACAAAAAGGAGTGTTCCCATGGTTGGGAGCTACCTTGGAGCTGTGTTCCCTGTTTGGGGAGTGTTTCAAAGGGATTGTTGGGTTAAGTCCATGGATTTTGGTGGAAGTGAAAGAGATTTTGGCAAATTTATCCTGGCTTGGAGTGTGGCTGATTGAACACGGTGCTGGAGGGGGTGTGGAGGTGCCTCATTTCTGACTAATATTTGATATTTTTTCATTCTTGACACCCTCTTTTCCCCTACAACCTTCTTCCTTCTGTAAGAAGCTCCCAGAAACCACCCTAGAGCTTCCTATTACGGGATGGTGAGCGCTCTGCCCAGAGCAGGGAGACAAAACAATTCCTGCTCCAGCTGGCCACCAAGGACAAATGACCAACTTATGCTGGATAAATCCAGAGGAGGCCACAAATTTAATAAAGGGACTGGAGCACCTCTCCTACAAAGAAAGTTGGGGCTGTTCAACCCCAGAGAAGAAAAAAAGATTATGTGGAGATCTTGGAACAACCTCCCAGTATCTGTTCACTGGACAGAATTTTTCTTTTAAATAGCCAAGCTTAACTAGAAGGAAAAACAAAACTTGGGCATTTTTTGTGTGGTGTTTTTTTTGTTTTAATTCATTTTCTGAACATTACCTAGCTAAGTATTTTCTAAAAGACATTTGATTGTATCAAACCTAAGTGTCTCTTCATTAATAACTTAATGTACCTGCCCTTTCCAGAGAATTCAGTGAAGGTGCCTGCTACTAAATGCTGTTTGCATTAATGGTTTTTTTTTCCAAATGCAGGGCTAATGGGCAGATCCCCAGCTCTGCAGGCTGGAAGTTATTTGAATAATTTGTCCATCTCACATTGCTGATTTCTCAGGCTAACATTTCCGAGGCTGCAGGTGTCTGCTTTCCCTGAGGTTTGTTGTTTACTGCTCGGGGTGTCATCCTGACATCCTGCTGATTGTTTCCTTACTGCTTTAGAGAGAGAGGGAAAAGGGATGGATTTGGATCTTATGATGAACAAAGCCTGAGGAGTCGGAGTCAAACACTTCAAGAGTTGTAAAAATCTTTCTGTGCCAAGCTGTTGTAGATGTGGAGGAGAAAATTCCTGATGGTTCTTCAAGAATTAGCATCAAGTGAAGCTTTGGTCTCATCCTGCTCATGGGTGGCCTTTGGAGATCCAAGGCAGAGCACAAATTTAAACATCTGAAACATCAGGAACTGATGGGAACTGAAAAGTCCTTCAGTCCCTTTTGCTCCTCTGTCATTATTCGTTGTCCCTGAACCTGACCAAAACCTTTTGAATCCTGGGAAATATCTTGGCTTTCTGGTTCTTTATTTGTCTGATTTTGAAGCACATGTGGGCTTCAGATTAATAAAGAAAAAAAGAATAAATATTCAATAAATATTTATAAAAAATAAATACAAAAGGTTAAGCAAATGGCTTGGCACACTCATACAAAGGGTTAAGCAGATGGCTTTGTACACTCTTTATAAATATATTTTTAATAGAAATCAGGGCTTTTGGCATTTTAAAAAGGTGCTGGGATAAGCCTGTCTCAGGTTTGCCAAAGGATGTTGGATGGATTGGAATCTTGGGGTCTGGAGAAGATTGAATAGAGAAATGCTGAAATCTGCTTTTTCTCAAGGGCACAGGACAAGGGGGGACAGCCTTAAGCTGCAGGAGGGTGGGTTTAGATTTGATTTTAGGAAGAAATTGTCCTTCAAACTTTTCCTGAAGAATTAGTGGACAAATAAGAAAAGTCAGGGTGCAGTTTCCCAGAGGCCACCAAAATGGCAGAAATTCCTTGTGCCTGGACAGTCCCCGCTTGGTCTGCCCAGATCCTGGCAGGAGAGGAGCTTGCTGGATTTTATCACTGTTCACCCTGTGTGGATTCCAGACTCCCACTAAAGCTTCTCCCTCAGTGCCCTCCACAGCTGGACAGGGGAGAGAAAATAGAATTAATGGAATTGCCATGGAATCTCCTGGGAATGTCAGCTCTGGAGCAGCTCCTGGGTTTCTGCAGGGCTGTTCCTCTCATAGTCTCACTCTGCTCTGCTCTGCCCAGCTGCACAAAGCTTTTTTTTCCTTCTAAAATCCGTTATCCCAGGGGCATCACCACCACTCCTGGCTGGCCCAGCCTGGTGGGTCCATCCTGGAATTGGCTCTGGATATGGAGGAAGCTTCCAGAAAGCACCCCCATAGCCCCTGGTCCCAAACCCTGCCCACACAAACCCAGCACAACCATTCTGGGTCTGGGAGCAGTTTGGTGCCTCTCAGAGCACCTGATCCCTCAGGTTTGGCTTTTATATTTTTCCCATTCTGTGCTGCTTTAGTGTGTGGGTCTGAGCTTCATATTATGGGATGGTGAGCTCTGTGCACAGAGCAGGGAGACAAAACAATTCCTGCTCCAGCTGGGCACCAAGGACAAATGACCCAAATCTCAGCCCAGGAGCACAAACCCCGTGGGCTGCAGAGAGAAAAACAAGCAGGGTGGGACTGCAGGGGCTAAAGCTGGGATGGGACAATGAACTGCAAGGTGCAAATGGAGCAGAACTGATCCCAGGGACAGAGCCCGGCAGCGCTGGTGCATTTTGGGGCCATTTTGGTTCATCTTGAACCCTTGAGTGCATCCAGAGGGGCAGCGAGGCTGGAGAGGGGCTGGGAACACAAACCCTGAGAGGAGCCCCTGAGGGAGCTGGGGCTGCTCAGCCTGCAGGAAAGGAGACTCAGGGCTGCCCCCAGCACTCTGTGCAGCTCCTGAAAGGTGCCTGTGCCCAGCTGGCCTTGGGCTCTTTCTCCAGCAGCTCTGACACAACCAGAGCACACAGCCTCGAGCTGTGCCAAGGGAAATTCAGGTTGGAGAGCAGGAAAAAGCTTTTCCAGCAAGGGGGATAAAGTTCTGGAATGTTCTGCCCGGGGAGGGGGTGCAGTCACCATCCCTGGGGGTGTTTAACCAGCCTGGATGTGGCACTGGGTGCCAGGGGCTGGGCTGGGCTCCATGGCCTTGAAGGTCTCTCCCAAGTCAGAATGAATTCTGTGAGTCTTGGGTGCAGCCCTGGCTGGGCTTTTGTGCTGTCCAGGGTGCATCCATTGGGGCCTTTTAATAAATCCCTGTTTTATTCTGTAACTCTCTCCAGTCTCTGTTCTAGCTCAGCCTTCTCAAGGCATCACTGCAGCCTCTTTGGGGGTGCCCATCCCCATTATCCCGGTGTTTTTCCATTCCCATCATCCCAGGAGAACTCTGCCAGTCATCCCTGGGTGAGCTGAGGGGTCACAGCAGCTGTTCCTGGGCTTTGGAGTGTGTTGCCTTCACTGCCCAGCTCACAGATGGGTTTGTGATGGGAGCTGTGCACTCTCACACTCACCTCACCCTGGAGGAGCAGGGGGAGCCCTGGGGTGCAGGTGTCACCTTCTAAATGTACCTGAAAATCTTCCCACTTTGCTCTGGGATGAAGCTGACACTGATTTCAGCATCCTGAGGAACTTCTGGTATTAAAGGGGGTGGTGGTGGGAATGGCTATGCAATAATAATTTAATGTTTAATAGAATAATATTAATATATTAATATTTTAGCAGTCTTGCACCCCCCAGGTTTAACATTCTCTAGTATTTCAGTGGTCAGCTGTGTGTTTTTAATGCCCTGTAGTGTGAGCAGAAATGGCCATCAGAAATGTTATTTAACATTTAATGTTAAACACTCTTCTCCTGATCCTCTCTCAAATAAATTACATTTTCTCTTTTTAAATCCTTTTCCCCCTAGAACAAATCCCTCCTCCTTGTAGAACTGCAATTTTTAATTTTTTTTTTTAACTGAAACATCATAAAGCTCCCATTTGGGAGCTCCCCAATTACATCTTACAATAATTCCATTGAATGATCTATAGCTCCACTTTTATTCCCTATTAGTATTTGCCTGATCGATGGGCAGCCTAATTGATTGTTCAGGTCAAATGTCTGAATCCCTCCTCATTATGACATAAACCATCCTCTGGTCTGTTGGAGTTCTTGTACTCATTTTTGTACACCAGAGCCATAAATTTCATTCTGTTTCAATGTTATGTCAATCAAGAGAATCCCATTAAAATGAGGGTTTCCTTTTTCACCCAGCTTTTTGCTAGAGATCTGTTGAAAGGTTCATATTTCCCTCTGAATTTTAATTTTAAAAATATTTTTAGGCTGGGGTATCACTGGTAATTCAGAAGTTTCCCCCCACTTTTCCCTCTGTTTCTGTGATCTCAGCATTTCCTGGGCCTGGCACGATGGATATCGATTCCTGCTGCTTTTCCAAAGATATTTCTAACTGGATTAGTTGGCCAAAACTCCCATAAAATTGATGAAGCTGCTTCATTCATTCATTCATAAAACCCTTTTGTGAGGCTGCTTTAGCATGAGCAGAATTGCAGGGAGGCTCAACTAGAACAGAAAATGTGGAATAATGATTTTGGATAATCTTTGCTGATAAATCCAGCTCCTGGACATGAGGTCACAGAGACCCTCCAGTGCCTGCAAATGAATTTCCTTGGGCTTGACCTCCCTTTGTAGGGTTTTTATGGCCCTTTTTGGGGTTCAGCATCTCTGTTTTTCTGTGTGTTTTGGGGTGGGATCCCATCCTGCAGCTCTGGGCTTCCATGGACGGGGATCTGAGCCACGAGTGAGGGAATTTTCTGGAAATCCAGAGCATGGCACAGCTTCAGCTCGGTGTAGGTCAGGCTTTATTCCAGGCAGGATTAGGATTAAGCTGGATTTTGGTGGTTTTGGAGATATCTTTCAGCCTTGTAGGGTTGGTGGCTCTCCAGTTTTTCTCCCTCTGTTCATATTCTTGAAGAAGTTGCTTCCCTGTTTTTTTTGTTCTTTACCAGAGTTTCATTGATTCATTTGACAGAATCTAAGTGAAGGAAATATCATTTCCAGTCAGAAGAATTTGGGGCAAAATCTTTCTCTAGGAATTAGAAATATGAATATTTAGGGTGTTGTAACAGCTTTGTTGTATAAAATGCATCTGCAAATACTTGTTTTGTTACACAAAGATATTTATTTTGATTCTATATGAATAAGAAGCTGCATTTTATGACTTTACTGTTTATGTCTCTGTCTCATCCCCATGGTTTTACTTTACAAAGCCATATTTCTGAAGAAAAATATTTAATTTAATGTACAGTCCGTGGTGTTTAATATTTGAAAGATTGCACTAATTGAAAAGCTGTTTAATAAGAAAGTTTTTTAAAGGCTCACTGGTGTGCTGAAATTTCAAAGATGGTTCAACCACAAGAAAGCAACTCCAACTGCTGTGAGGAAAAAAAAAAGCAAATAAACAATGGAGGGCAGTGTATGATGCAGTTGTTTGTGTAATTGGGGATAAGTTGTGTTCTGTTAACATTTCATTGAATTTCCTTTTCATTGCAGTTAGTGATGAAGAGCTGAAGAAAAGAATAGCTGAGGAACTGGCACTGGAACGGGCCAGGAGAGACTCTGAAGCTCAGAAGAGAAGGTTGGTTCTTTAACAATAACAACATTTCAAACAAACTCGGACTTCATGCTTTTATTTTATTTATCTGCTTACTGGAATAACTGAATTTTGTGCACAAGCTGCCTGTGAGAGCTCTGGGGGCTGCAGCAGGTTTGGGTATTAAATCCATGTTCAACAACAAATGAGCTGGAATTTCCTTGTAAGAGCTGATCCAAACTGTTGCTCTAAATCCCTTTTGACCTCTTGAGCTTGGCTTTTTTGCTGCCTTTTAAGCTCAATTTTGCTGATTTCTCTGGAGCCCAAATAATCACTTTGTGCTGCACGGACAGAACAGGGGTGGGGTCCCTGTGAGCTGAGCAAAAGTACCTTGAAATGGGAATTCTGGAGTTTCTGGGAATTCTGGAATTCCCAGGATGTTTTGGGGTACTTTGAGAATGTACAATACTGTATTAAACCAGTTTACATCAGTTAAAACCTTCTGGTTCCGTTCTATATATTGAAATATTCCTTTCTTAGCCTTTTTTTATTCTCAGAGATTGCAGTGATTCTGAAAGCCTGATCAAAGCCATTATTAGCAATTAAAAATTCCTCTTTAAATTTAGAAATTTTGCTATCTGCTGAACTTCTGTGTTTATTTCTCCTTTCAGTGATTGTTGTAAATAGATAACACAAACACACTGAGTATAAATACAAATATTCCACACTGTCCTCCACTGAGAATGGGGAGAAAGGCTCATTATGATGGATTAAAAAAAATTAGGCTGTAATTAGTACTACTTCAACTGTCTGCATAGATCTCTGTTGTTTCCTACCCAGCATTCTGGTATTTAATTGAGTTAGGTTGATGGAGTATATAATTAGATAGGACTGTATTAATGTCCCAGGGAAAAAAAAATCAGGCTTTTCTCTTTTTTTTTTTTTGCATCAGCAATAAAGGAAATCAATAACTTCCAGTGAAATCCCCCCTCTCCTCAGCTGGGCTTTGAAAAGAAAACTTGGGTTATTTTTGAGCTTTTTGAGTGCTCATGACTTCAGTTAAATGGGATTAAAATCTGGAAATATTTGGTTTGCAACTTCAGCATTTTCTCATGTGACACTTTCAGTACCTTCCAGAATTCTCCTTGCAGGGCTGTGCCTTGGTCAGGGAAAGGGAGGGAGCAGATGAGGTAAAATATCAAAGCAAATTAATGATGATGATGATAAAGAAAGGAAAAATATCAAAACTGTTAACAGCTTCACTTCTTTTCCAATTTTGATTTATTTAATTAATTTTTTGGGTTGTTTTACTATTTTTACACAGTATATTTTTTATTATTAAAATTTTTTATTATTGTTACACAATATTATTTTTCATTATAATGTTTTATTATAATTTTTTACACCAATTATAAAAATCTGGTTTTAACAAAGCAAAGAGGTTTTTTTTCTCTTGAATGAAACAACTGTAAAAGATGCAGATCTTTTTTTTCAGAAGTAAAACTTAAAATCTTTATGGGCTGAACTCTGGTGAAGGTTTGTGTTTTAAAAACATTCAAGAAACTCAATTTATTCAGGTAAATTCTTTTGTCTTCAATGTGCAGAATGTTCCAGCTAATAGAAACATGGAATATAAGCTGTAGTAATTTGTGATATAAATACAGACACATGGATGCTGTGTTGGAAAACAAAACCAAATCCTGAGCTCTGCATTTAAGCTTCTTGACCTTGCACTTGTGATTTATTAACAATTTTATTTCATAACCTGCTAATTTTAAGACAAATCCTGTTGAGATGTGATAAAAATTCAACTTTTTTACCTCCACATTAATCTCATGGATTGTTTTACCATAGATGGTATATTTTACATATTTATATTCTCACTTCTTTCTCTAAACCAGGATTTTTTCCCAATATTTCAATGAAATAACATTTCAGCATAAAAATATCTGAAACTTTGGACTGTTTGTTGTCTGATTCCAACTGCCTAAAAGCTGATTTTGGTGCTGTTCTGTGAGCAGTGGATGAGCACATTTGGGTTTGATTGCAAAATGTCTTTTACTCATTTCAGCCTGTGAAGGGAAGGAAGAAATCTTAATTTGAACTTGGAGCTAAATTATTTATTCACACATCCATACACAGTACAGATGGGCTGCTATATAAAGTTAAAATCTGGGCTTATTTTGGGGATTAGAGCTGGAGAATGACTCTTAAATTGTATTTTAATGCCATCAACTCTCTAACAATATATGAATTACAGCTTCTATTTAACAAGACTTGGAATAAATAATAAAATAGTGATTTAGACCCAACTTACAATATATTTCCAAAATTCTCTATTGATTCCACTTAACTCTTCCTTTTGCTCAACCCAACTGTTGTTCCTCGCTTGAGTTTTTGAACATTTTGAAATATTTCATCTGAAAAGCATTTTCATTTTGGAAAATTCATGGGGAAAATTGATGATCATTAATTTACAACAGAATTTGTAGAGTTTGCACCAGTAACTGTGAGCAGTTAATGTGGCAGAGCTGCAGTCTTGGAGTGATACTCAAGGGAGCATGAAAATGAGAGGATGGACACAAAAACTTGAGCTTGACAGTGGTGACAGGTAATAAATGATAATTAAGAGAAGAATTCTGAATAATAAATAAGAGAAATCCACACAACTCAATGGACCAGTGGGTGATAATTTCAATTTTGCCTTTTCGCTGCTTATTCTAGACAAGCTCAGCAAATGTTTAGCATTTTTTTCTAATTTCCCAAGAAAATGAGAAAATTTTTAATGTCATGGCTTTGAGAACAGGCATTGGGGAAATAAATAAATTTCCTTTTCCCATCAGAGAGCAGAATTTCTCCACTCCATCCATTAACTTTGTCCTTGGATACAAAGCTGCTCATTTGTTGGGCTCCACGATACTGATGGTGCTCAGTAAATCTGTTTTTCAAGTTTCCTTTAAATGAAAAGTGCAGGCAAAGTAAAAAGTATTTTGAGGCAGCAAAAAGAACAACTTCTATCATCAGCATAATGATAAAATTTTAGATACTGCCAAGCTCATCAGAGTGCTGGATTCCTCCACTAAAATATACAAACCACTGCTTCAGAGGCAAGTGATGGATGTGATTTCCCATGGAAATTGAACGTTCCTGAATGATGACTTGCCTTTTTTTCCACCCCTGAAAATCAGAGAAATTTCAGACTTTTTATTTTGCTAATCATTTAGCTCAGGCTAATTATATTTGGGCGGGGTTCAGTTTCTTGCTTGGTGAGTGTTTCCCGGCTTCCACTTTTTAAATATGATTTGGCACAGGGCAAATATTAATTATATGTAGAATGAGGTGTTTTTGCAAGCTGCTGTGCATGGCAGTGCCTTCAGTAGTGCAGGAAGTGTATTTTGTTCAAGTTTTCAGTATATTCATCCCTGGGATTGTGTTGCTGTGCCAGAAATCTGTCTCTGTGCAGTTTGGTTGGGACTGTCCTGTGACGTGCTCTGATTCCTGGGCTTGTTTCTTAGAGGAAAACTCCTGCTGGAAGGAGGAATTTTAAGGCAGGAAAAGGCTTAAAAATACACTTTGGTTTGTTTTGATGGCCCTACAGTAATCCTGCTGCTAGCTCTGCTCTAGAAGTGTTTAAGGTATGACAGAGGAGGGGAGGAGATGGATCCAGGGAGAGCTCCCAGCACATTGCAGGGCATTCCTGCAGGGGCTCCAGGAGAGCTGCAGAGGGACTGGGGCCAAGGCCTGCAGGGACAGCACCCAGGGAATGGCTCCCACTGCCAGAGGGCAGCCATGGATGGGATCTTGGCAATGAGCAATTCCTGCCTGGGCTGGGATTGCCAGAGCAGCTGGGGCTGCCCCTGCATCCCTGGCAGTGCCCAAGGCCAGGCTGGACACTGGGGCTGGAGCAGCCTGGGACAATGGGAGGTGTCCCTGCCATGGCAGAGATTTGGACAGGATGGGCTTTAAACTCCTTCCCAACCCAAACCACTCCAGGATTGTCTGGTAGGTTTTGAGAATTGAGTTTTTTGTGTGTCTCTGCCATCTCATCACCTGTGACCAGGTGGTCAAACTTGGGTAACTTTTCTCTTGAAAAATCCTTTCCTTGAGTGATGCAGACAAGAGCTGATAGAATATTCTGTCTTGGTTTGAAAAGCCAGGTGTCTGCTTAGGAAGGCAGGAGCCTCCCTTGAAATGGAAAATGCAAACCCTCTCCCTTATAATTTTGAAATTAAGGGGCTCTCAGGCAAAGATATGGGAATGGGAATAACAGATCTTTACTAGGAAAATTAAAAATACAAATGCAATAGTACAAAAAAGAGAACAACCCACT
>WBNP01004861.1:0-12285 GCA_013401095.1 Passerina amoena
CCTTTGTTATCATTCTTTCCTATTCTATTCTTAGCTAGCCTTCTGATGAAATCCTTTCTTCTATTCTTTTAATATAGTTTTAATGTAATATATCTATAATAAAATAATAAATCAAGCCTTCTGAAACATGGAGTCAGATCCTCATCTCTTCCCTCAACCTGAGACCCCTGTGAACACGGTCACAAATGACTTGCACAGGGCTCTCTCTGACCTCTGCTGCCACCTTGAAGGATCCCTGCTCGTCTCAAGGGCTCTGTGAGCCCTGCAACCTCCAGCAGAGCCCAGGCACTGCCCCTGGAGGGGGAAAACTGCAACGCTGGGAGAAATATCCACACTCAACACCCAGACACTGACTGGAAGGGAATGAACCTTCAGAGCTCCTGCATTTCAAAATCCCACCAGCACCACTGGAAGCACCTTAGGCTGGGCTGGTGGGTGTGGAGGTCCTGGAGCTGCTCTCCTGGTGGAGCTGCAGCATTTACAGCAGCCCCCATGGCCACCAGCCCTGCCTGGAGCTGCTCCATGCTCCCCCTTATCTCCATGGGGACAGGGACAGTGTGTGACACCTGGAGCTGGTGGCACCAGCCCTGCCTGGAGCCTGCTCCATGCTCTCAACAGGCTCCATGGGGACAGGGACAGTGTGTGACACCTGGAGCTGGTGGCACCAGCCCTGCCTGGTGGCTCCTGGTGCAGGAGCTGCTCGAGGAAGCAGCTGAGAGGAGTCACTAGAGGGAGATGCAGCCCCACGCTTGCCTTGCAGGGCCAGGAGGGAGGACCTGGAGAGTCCTTCCCATCCTTCTCCCCACATTCCATGGGCTGAGCCCTTCACCCAGCTCCCATTCGGGGCAAGGGGTTTTACAGGGAATTCTGAGAGCCAGAGAGAAGTTTGATCAGAGGATCCACGTTCACCCCTGGAAGAATTTTCTACCAAGGTCGTTGACACAGAAACCAAGAAAGAAAGAAGGAGAAATAAGAGAAACCTGCAACAGCCTGTTCCAATGAGCACTTTGTTTCTGTGACCAGTGAATAAAGTGTGAACTTAGGAGTTTTGTAAAAATGTATAAAAAGCATGCAGGATAGAATAAAAACAGTTTGAAGCCTTCTGAAAATGGAGCTTTGCTTTGTATCGTCTCCATCTCAACCACCATTCTGCCCTGCTCCATTGCCTTGGGAGCACCAAGAAGGAAAAGCAACAATTTCCTAGCCAGAAGGGGATCCTTCAGGTGAGAACCCAACGGGCCAAGCCCCATTTGGGGCGACCCCAGGAGGCAGAGGAGCTCCAAAGGCAGCAGGAGCTGCTGAAGCTTTGAGTCTGCTGCCATCACATTGGAGATTTCCCAGCTCTTCCCATCCCAAATGCAGGAGAAAAGGGAAATTTTCACTTTTAAATGTTCAGCTTTTAGGTTTGAAGAGATTCTTTTGTAAACACCTGAAGTGGGGAGCTGAAAAAAAAAGAGTTGAAATAAAGAATTTTTCTTTCAGAAATTACACCATGAAGCAGCACAGTTTTGATGTTACATTTTTTGGTGCTTCGGGGGGTTTCTGATTAAAAGTAGGTCTTGAAACCTTTAATGATAAAAAAAATAAAAATCAGTGTATTTCAGCTTCCCAACTTGAGCTGTATTTCTCCCTCCAACCAATTTTTCTAGTTTTGATCCAAAGTGGTAATTTCCTTAAACACATTGTGCAATCCCCAGGACTGGAAAGTTTCAGCTACAGCAACTTGGTGCCTCATTTTGTACACCTTGAAGTGGCAAATGAATGGAAGAGAGCAGCACCTCTCTGCTCCCCAGGGCTGGCAGATCAAGCCCAGGGGCAACAACAGCCAGAAATTTAAAAATCAGCTCCTCAAAGGACAGCTACCTGTGGATAACAGCTGGCAGATGGTGTCAGGGAATGGTTTGGGTTGGAAAAGACCTCAAATCCCATCTCATGCCACCCCTGGCAAGGGCAGGGACACTGTCAGGACCCAGGACATCCCTCTGGCTGTCCTGAGCAGCCCAGACCCTGCCAGGGGGCTCAGAGACCCTGGCACAGAGCCCAAAACACCTGTGGGTTTGATTACGACCCATGGAGCGAGTTACCGACCTTAGATGAAGATCTGCAAGCCATGACAAATTAAGTAGAATAATAGTGAAGTTATCATGGGGTGGAAAAGTAGATTTTGGGGTTTCTAGAATGGGGGTTCAGGGGGCAAGATGAAGGGATCTGGGTGTGCCCAGCCTTTCTCCTTCTTCTTCTTGGCCTCCATCTGCTGCTGTGATGGTGGCACTTTTGGATTGGTTTAGAGTAGAAGCTCACAGTCTAACACAGGTGATGGGTATTGGGAAGTAATTGTAAACATTGTACACGTAGTTTTTAGTATAAAGACATAACCCTGCCCTGGGGGCAGGCAGGGTGCCTGGAACTGTCCTGCTGGATGGACCTCGGCAGGGCAGGAGAAAGAATTTTATAGATAAGGAACAATAAACAACCTTGAGACTGAGAAATGAAGAGCTCTGACTCCTTCTTCAAGCACTGGGCTGGGAAAAGAGACTTTCCAACTTTTCTCAGGGTCACTCTGACCAGCTAGAGATCCTGACAGGACACCTTCCATGAGCCAGGCTGCTCGGATTTCCATGCAACTCAACCAGCAGGTGAGGAAAAGCATGGTGAGAATTCCCAAATCTAATTAAGCACGAGCTGAGAGGAGCTGCAGGAGCTGAAGTGCTCAAGTTCCCAAGAGGGGAGGCTGGTGCAGAGCAGCCCCACAGGATGTGCCAGCCTGGGAACCCCAGTAGGAAGCCACATCCAGGCCTGGCAGCTGCCACTGGCAGCCCAGAATTCCCACACAGTAAAGAAAAGGGGGTTTTAATTCAACTCCCAACACTTGACATGGGAAAGGTCCACTCTGGAAACTCCCATCTGGCAAGGCTCAGGGGAAAAGGGGCTCTAAGGAGAAATTACTGAGGCACAAGGCTGAATTATATTGGTTTGTGTAAACACAACTAAAAGCCAAAATCAATAGAATCCATCCTTGCTCCTCCAAAGTGGCCAAATTTAGAGGGGAACCAGCTGAGAGGGAGAAATTGGGAACAGCTCTGAAGCTGTCCAAAAGCGTGAGAGTCGAGTGAGGCATGTGGGGCTGAACTCCCAGAAATTCCAGCTGGGAGGTGGGGAGGGAGCCCAGATTGAAAGCAGCCATTAGGGATGACAAAAAAGAAGGAATTGGCACGTGGCAAGCAAGGCAGGGTCTGTGATTTGCAGAAAATTGGATTAAAGGAGGAAAATAAAGGCTGAAGAAGTGTCTGCCCCAGCCACATGTTGGGTCCCCATTGTCACCTGCCACGTGGCACTGACACAACCACAGCAACCACCTGGGAAGAGCTGGAGAGCCCCACTTCTGTCCAAACTTAGAAAATCCAGATGACATAACCAAATGACAAAGGAAATACTTCCC
This sequence comes from Passerina amoena, assembly GCA_013401095.1. NCBI lineage: Eukaryota > Metazoa > Chordata > Aves > Passeriformes > Cardinalidae > Passerina > Passerina amoena. The sequence goes on from WBNP01004861.1 coordinate 3,440, forward strand.
ATTCCAGAGGTTTCTCAATCCCAGCCCCAGAATTCCACCCCAAAAGCATTAAAACCTCAGGCTCTCCCCAGGATGAGCGCTGAATTCTCAGTTTGGCTCAGAGAGCTGGGGAAGCTCCGGGGGACTGGCTGGGAAAAGGCTTTGTGTTGTGCCAATATGGAATTTAAAAAAAGAAAGGCATAAAAAAGGCAAACGGGAAGCTTTGAGTAATTACAGACCTCTTCCCTCAAGCTGAGCCCAAGCAAAATAACAGAACAACTGATATGGGGCTCATTAATAAAGCAACCACAGATATGCAATTAATGCCAAGGTTTTGGAAAGGGTTTCTAATTTGGTATTTTGCCTGAGGAGCCTATGAATGTTTTATTGACAAAATAACAATGCTGCTGCACCTCTGGAGGGCTTTTCTGCTGGAACCAACTTCCAAAACCTCCTCAGTGGCAAAGGGGTTAAAGCCCAGCCTGGAGCATCCCTGCTTTCAGCAGCCCAGACAACCAGAATAACATTCTGCCCTAATTTTCAGCTGGGTCAGGCTGGGTAAAACAGAGTTCAAAGCTCAGGGTCTTCTCCCAGGAAACAGATTTTTTTTTTTTTTTTTTTTTGTTAATAGAAGCCTCTTCCATCCAACAGCCAAAGGTACAAAGTGATTCATTCAAGTTCAAGATCAACAGACTACTTTAAACTATTTTTTTCAGCACTTCCTAGCATCAAAGCCCTAGAAGAGGCTGGATTATAGAAGAAAAAAAAATAAAAATCAAGGTTGGACTGATTTAAAGGAGGACTAAGTGCCAGGAAATGCCACGGGCTGTGGTGGAAGGGGATCCCAGGTCAGGTGCTGGTTGTACCTGATGAGCTGCAGCAGCAACAGCAGGGCTCTGGAGGGGATAAACCCCTCAGTCCTGGGCAGGGGCTGCAGCCCTGGGCATGACTCCATCCTCCTGCAGCTGCTCCAGGCCAGAGGGGCAGGAGCCTTTCATTCCAAGGAAACAGGAGCAACTCAGTACAGGAACCCCCACCCCACCACAGGGGCTGAAATGATTGCTCACCAGCTTCCCATATCACACCTGGGTGCTGGATTTGGGAAGGGAATACACTAAAATAATAAATAAAAGAGAAATAATAAATTAAAAATAATGAATTTAAAAATTTAGATTATTTTTATAAAATAAATAACCTAAATTATTTCTAGTCCCAGCTCCTAAAGGGGCTACAAGAAGTTTGGAGGGGGGGCACATTTTACAAGGGCATGGAGTGATAGGACAAGGAAGAACAGTTTAAACTGGAGGAGGTTTAGATGGGATATTGGGAATAAATTCTTGCCTGAAAAGGTGGGGAGGGGCTGGGATGGAATTCCCAGAGCAGTTGTGGCTGCCCCTAGATCCCTGGGAATGTCCTAGGCCAGGCTGGATGGGGTTTGGAGCAGCCTGGGACAGTGGAAGGTGTCCCATGGGAACAGGAAGGTTTTTATTTGGGGATCCCTGTGACCCCTCAGCAATGCCCCATTTCCCAGGGGGATATTTGGGGTTCCCTGATGTCCTACCCTGCTGGGGATGATGAAACAGGAAAGCCTTATAAATATGATGGCCTGGCAAAAGATTCTGAGAATATAGAAACTATAACCGAGCTTGAAATGAAAGCAAGCTTTGAGATACCTTAGTTAGTGAGCAACTGGAAAACAATGGTGTGGCTGGCTGAAGGTGATCCCCTTTGGATGAAACAACACCCTCTGCTTGCAGACAGGCCCAAGGCTCAGAGCAGACCCTACAGCTTGGCAGAAGGGGCCCAAAGAGGAGTTTGTAGGGTTTAAAATGTAACACAGAACGGTAACGTAATTGTCATTACAGAGCAAGGGTTCTATACCACCAGAGTTTTGTACCTCCTTGATGTTTCTGGCAGGCAGCTCCTCCAAGCACTGACTCTTCCTTGTCCTCGCAGTCTCCAACTGACTCCAGTTCCCTCAAGCCCCCAATCCACTCTTTTGTAACACTCTTCTTTATTGGCTGCAGGCGTGGCCTGTTAAAATCAGGCCTGTTCCCAATCTCTAATAATTAACCCAGCTGCAACTCTTTAGGGGGTAAGATTACTTTCTATACTACTTTTATTTACTTATGTTCTATCCCCCTACATGTAATGATTCTTATAGGCTGTATGGAAATACTATAGGATTTGTATCTTGGACTAGATTGGTTAGTGAGAATTAGAATATTCAACACAGAAGAAGATTTATTGTATTGTAATGGGAACCTCGCTCTCTTATGCTTTTGCTCTCTCACCCTCTCATCCTCTCTCCCCCTCTCTTCTCTGTCCCTGCTCTGAGCTGTGCCTGGCAGCTCCCAGCAGGGCCCTGCCCCCAGGCCCTTTGCAATAAACCCCAAATTCCCAGACCTGGCTCCAGAGATCTCTCGTCTCCATCCATCCCCACCGTCCTACCCCACTGATGCTCCTACACAGCAGGACACGAGACACTGGTGGGAAGAACAACACCCTGGGAATGTTCTGGAAAAGCTGATGAGCAACCAAGGCCTCCCTGCCACACTTCTGGCACGTGACAAGCCCTAAAAGCCAGCAAGGGCACAAAAGCTGCCCCCAGCAGTAATTCCCACCTGAGGCTCCTCACAGCACCTCTCTTCCCAAAACAACATTCATTTTCATGCTTGGGCAGGATAAACTCAGCAGAGGTTTGGAATTGTGCAGCGGGCTTGGGTTGGGTGGAACAGCACTTGGGTTTGGGATTAAAAACCTCGAGGGTTCAGCTCAATGGGTTCCTGTCCTTGCATTTATCCCACAGGGGGTTTGTGGGACAATCAGTTACCCACAGATCTCATGCTACTGGAGAAACTGCATTCTGAGTGTGGCCCAGCTCTCCTCACAGAGAGCAGCCCACACAACTTCCCAAGAATTTTTCCTGGGGAAGACAGTGAGAATATCAAAGAAGATAAAACAATTCCCATCTCTATTTGCTGCTCCTGTTGTTTGGCACATGCGGAATGTGTTATGGAGATTGTTTACCCAAAGTGATTTGTTAATTGGACATCGGTGAAGGTTGTTTGGATTTCTTGGCCAATTGGGTCAAAGCTGTGTCCTCAGACAGTCATGGGTTTTTCTTTTAATTTTTTTTTTTTCATAGTTTTTTCTTTTCTTTTTCTTTTATATTTTTTTAGTATAGTATCTTTCTAGTATGTAATTTAATATAGTATTAGTGTAATGTAGAATAGCTTAATAAAGCAATTGTTCAGCAGTCTGAATCATGGAGTCAGAGCACATTATTCCCTACATTGGTGTTGCCCAGGATCAATATCTGAGCTCTGCAGGGGCTGAGATATCAGAGCTATCAGGAACACCTCAAGATAAGGCCTGAGAGCAGGGAGACAGAGCTGGGCTCCAGCTGCCAGTCACATTCCCACAGGGATATTTGGTGTTATCCCAGCTGATCCAAGGAACCAGCAGCCCCAGAATCCAGGGAAACTGAAGGTGGAGGAGGGACAGTTCCCCAGGAGGGCTTGTCTGTGTTAGTGAGGATAGGCCAAGCCTAAGCCTTTTGTGATGGGTTTTAAAGCCCAGCACCAGGAGTATGTGCAAGTCCTGACTTCCACAGGCTGCAGGCTGCTCGGACTGGACAGGAAGGATGGAATTTTAGGACTGAGTGATCCTAAAGGAGTGATTCCCATACCAGCTGCGCTCACTGGCAAACCCAAGCACAAGAGAACAGAAGTGCCACGACCCAACCAAGCGTTTCCACAGAGCTTTCACAGCATTTTTAAATCAAGCAGGTATTTCCCAACTAGTCTGGACTGCCCAGAAAATTAAACCAGTGAAGTTTTGTCTCTTTGGAAATCTGTGGGATTTCAGCTTTGACTGTTTGGTGAATGGCTTTAGGATCCCAGGTTAAGCTGCCTTGGAAAAACCATTCAGTTCAGGAACCCTCCTGCTCACTTTTAGGACAGGCAGCCTAAGAGAAAATAAAACGCAGAAGTGGCTCAGCACCATCCACATCCCAAAGATTGCTCAGAAATGGCAATTTATTCCTAAAACCAAAACAAAACAAAATAACCTGCCAAAAGGATTGGGCTGCAATTCAGGTATCACTGCCAGTGACAAACTCATCTATTGCCTCCCCCCATTACATCTTCCTCTGCCATCACCCTGGGCCTCCATAATTATTTAGCTCTAATTAACAGTTAAGGAATCCACCAATGTACTAATTTACTTCTAAACGAACAAAGGAACTAGAAAGCAGAGCTGTGGCCTGTGCCTGCAGCAGAGCTGGGCTGCTCCTCATTACACCCAAACTCCTTTTTTATTCCTAATAAATCTCAACGCCAAAGATTTCAAGGCGTCTCTGCTCCTTATTAAGTGCTTGAAAAATAAACTTGTCCCAAATCCAGAATACTGTTCGTTTTCCCCTGCAGGCCCATGAATTTCACCACTTTCCTTGTTATGGCAACGTCTTGTCAGGGTCTGGAAGAACCCATGGGCGGGAATTACATCCCAAAGAGGATCCAGCAGGATGGCAGAGCCCTTCCATAAGTGGAGATGACCTTCCATTAGTGCTCAGGAAAGGTGATTTTGCCACCTCAGCTCATTACAAACCCACAGCACATCCCCCTGAGATGCTGAGCCCAGAGCAGAGGGATGGACCTGGCTGCCAAAGGCCACTTGGCCACTTCCAGTTTGGAATTATCCAGGTGTAGCCAGGCAGTGGAAGCCAGCTGAGAGGAGACTGTCCCCAAAGAGTTAACAGGCACCAGGAGGGTGAGGGGAATGAACAACTCCAACTGCTCACACACACACAAATCTCAATCTGCATTTGGGTTTTCCCCTCAGGATGTGTTTGCGTGGACTTGAACAACAAAGCTTGGCTAAAAAACCCAAATAAAGCAGGAACAGAAGGCCAGCCTCAGTCAGAGCACTCCCTCATGTCCCCAGCACATGCACAAGAGCTGGGGACACACTCCAGGCTCCAGCTGGGGGACAGCAGCTCCAGCAAGGAGCTCAGCACCAGGAGCTCCAGTGGGATTGGGGGGCAGTCACCTCTCTCCCAGCCCCAAATCCCAGGAAGCCACACCAAGGAGGGCCCCCAAAGCACAACCACCCCTCCCACAGAGAGCTCCAGCCCTGCCCAGCTCCCCAGTGACAGCAGGGAGGTGCTGGGGCTGCCTCCCCAGGCAGGCAGCACATCCCACTGTGGGCAGGAGCAGTGGGCATCCTGCTTTATCCCAAATCCTGCTGACCTAATCTCCTTCCCTGCAGGGTAATCCAGCCTGGCTCAGCTCCCAGGCAGATCCACAAATCCCCTGGGCAGGCAGTGGTCTGATCCACCTCATTCCCTGCCCCACCACCACCCCTCTGGCTCTGTGCAAATGCTCAGGAAGGTGAGCTGAGCCCTCACCATGACCTCCGCCAGCTCTGGGACATGGCAAGGCACCTTCAAACCATTAAAGAGTGAGCTTGCAGTAAAGAAAATAACACTAACAGCCAAGAAAATAATCATTAGTGGCATTGTCTGGGTATTTTGGCTTTGCCTTATTGCTTATTAGAGCAACTGCTGTCCCAGGGGACAGCCTGGGGGTGACAGCACAGGGACACAGGAAGGACAGTGCAGGAGCCATGCCTGAGTAGATGAATCCTGGATTTCATTGGTTTCCTTTGGCACCTGGAGAGTTGGAGAGAGAGAAAAGGGAAAACATCAGTGCCCAAGGACCAGCACTGCCCTCAGCACGAGTTTATTGCTGGCTCCAGGACTGAGGAACTTTCGCCTCTGCCAGGCCAGGAAACATCCAGGGAATGCTCAGTGGGAGCCAATCCTTCCCAGCAACAGCAGGGAATGGCTTCTGATCAAGCCTCTCAAGAGTTTGGGTGGGTTTTTTGCAGTTTCTGTTGATTTGGAAGCTCCTCAATCCTGAGGAGGGCCTGTTATATTTTTTGAAAAATCTTTTTGCCCAGGATTTTTTCCTGGGAAGCTGAGAAGCTTTAGAGAAAAATGAAAACAATAATTATTTGATGCTTTTCTTGTGCTTTGCTGGTTTGGAATGTGTTTAAACATTGTTTCCCCACAGGTGATTGCTTCATTGGATTCCTCTGGGAGTTGTTTTCACTCTTTGGCCAACCAGGGCCAAGCTGTGTCAGGACTCTGGAAAGAGTCACAAGTTTTCATTATTATCTCTTTAGCTTTCAGTAAGTATCCTTTCTGTATTCTTTAGTATAGTATAGTATTCTTTAATATAATATAGTAACATAAAGTAATAAATTAGCCTTCTGAAAACATGGAGTCAGATTCATCATTCCTTCCAACAACGGGGGTCCCAGAAAATACAAGGGCCAGCAAGGGATGGGAACTGGGGGTTCCACCTGCAGGCAATTTACTGATGCTTAAAGTGAAATTTTCTGCTTTTCTCTGGGATGAGACCCCAGAGCCATTCATGGACGAGCTCCAGAGCTCAGGACAACAGAGGTTTCATTTTGGGGTGACCAAGGGCGGCACTGGCCCCTCAGGGTTACCCTGGCCACTCCTCTGTCCCCCAGAGCAGGAGGTGAGCAGCTCTGTGTCACACTCAGCCTGCTCCTCAATCCCTCCTCAGCAGGGCTTGCCCACAAACCCTCCTCTTTAAATCACCAACACAACTCAACACAGCCCATGCAGGCCTGTCCCAGGTGCCACCACTCCCTGTTCCCTGCCTGGATGTGCTGGCTTCAGCATCCCAAAGGAATCCCTGGGCAGCAGCCAGGCAGGGCAGTGCCCCATGCTCCCTCCCTTGGCACTGCCCTGTCCCAGCAGCTGTCCCAGCTCCTCCCCAGCCCACAGACATGGGTTACACATCATGGGCAGGCTCGTGCCAGGCACTGACATCCAGCACTCGCCTCTCTCCAGCTTTTTCCAGGCTCCTATGAAGCATTTCCTATGAAGGTAGCTGGCCTAAGATGTGAGGAATTTCCCTGGGCCAGCTCCAGCTCCTGAGGAAAGCCTGGGTGCTTCATGTTTTGGGGGATTTATGATGTGATCTGGGATTTTTGACACAGATATGGTTGTTGAAAATTTGTTGAACGCTGCAACGAAAGCAAAGTCCCCCAAATTTCCATTTTCCAGCAATGCTGGCAGGACAGAGGGACAGCTTCAGGAAGGATGATGTACCTAAGGGTGCAATGCTGCTGGGAGTGGGCAGGAATTCCAGAGTGGTGTCCAATTCCCAGGGACAGCTTTACCTCCTCTCAGAAGCACAGCTCCAGCTGCAGCATTACTCAAAGCCACCCACAGGAGCACATCCAGTCACAGCCACCCCCAGGCTTTCCCTGCATCCCAAACTCTCCCTTTAACTCATTCTCCTTGGCACCAAGCCCATCTGTGAGTTGAAGGGATGGAAAAGAACCACCCCACCTCCTCCTATTCCACCCCAAATTGGAGATCCGAGCAGTTCCAGACAACGCCCTGGGTTGGGCCTTTCCTTGGGCTGGTGTGACACCAGAAAAGCTTGGCCCAGCAGTCCCTAAATGTGCCAGCTGTCCCCAGGCACACCTGTGGCCAGGCTGCTGGGAGCTCCCATGGGATCCTGTGGAGGCTGAAGGAGCCTGGGCAGGTCGAGTTGTAGCTGTGGCACTGTTCAGCAGCTGCTGCAGGGTCCCCCATCACGAAGGTGAGCTGTTGGAGAGCACCCTGGAAGAGACAGAAAGCAGAGTTTGTGCTCCTGCTTCTTCCAGAGGAAAGGTCTGGAAGGCCTGCAGGGGAGGTCATCTCCAGCTTCTCATAGCCAGGGATTTCTTTATGGGATGGTTTGGGCAATGAATGTTCCCTCTGCAGCTTCAGGAGTTGCATGCAAAATATCCCAGGGTGCTCCAGCCTGGCCTTGGCAGCCCCAGCTGCTCTGGGCACCCTGTGCCAGGGCCTGCCCACCCTCCCAGGGAACAATTCCTAATTCCCAATATCCCATCCAACCCCACCCTTTGGAAGTTTGAAGCCATTGGACACACTTCCCCAACCAGATCTTTCCATGCTGACTGCAAAGAGACTTCTCCACATGGTCCAAGTCATGGCCAGCACCAGAGGATGAGTGGAAATAAGGCCCAGAGGTGACCTGACTGCTACCCCTCGTGCTGCCCTGACCCAAACCCAAGCCCTCTGCACAACTCCAAGCCTTTGCTAAGTTCATCCTGCCCAAGCATGGAAATAAATGTTGTTGTGGGAAGAGAAGGTGATGGAAATGGATTCCATCAGAGGGAACTTGCACCTCATTCATGCAGGTAGAGCAGACCCTGCCCATCTCTCACCTTAAAGGGGATCTCAAAGGACTCGATGAGGCCTCCAACGATGATCAGCCCCTCAGTGTTCACTCCCATCCCAAAATGGTTGGACCAGCTGACTCTGTCCACCAGCCGACAGTCCACGTGCAGCTCCAGCCTCTCCAGGGAGATGCTGAGAGCCACTCGGTGCCATTGCCCATCACCCAGGAAGGACACTGGGAACCTGAGGGGGAGGGAGGAGACACAACAACTTCACCCCACACCTGATCCAGGAGCAGGCTGCACCCCTCAGCAGCGCCAGGGTCCCTCAGGTGTCCATCCTCAGTGCAGACACGAGGAAAAATCCGAGAATTGTTACAACACCATCACTTGTTTCCCATGGATTTGGGGATGTCTACAACCACTTGAGGAATCTGAGAAATGAGTGGGGTTTGGGTTTTGATTTATCCCCAGGGACCTGAACCTTTTTGTTCTTTGCTTTGTTTCCCAGAGCTGCATCATTCTAGCAGAGTGGAGTTTGGCAGTGACAACCTGCACCAGGTCTGAGGCACATCACCTTCCTTCAGCTGAGGTGAGCTCAGCACTGCCCAAAGCCCACCAGAGAGGGAAAGTCC
>WBNP01004862.1:0-12344 GCA_013401095.1 Passerina amoena
AACGCTCCGGGACGCGGCTGCTCCCGACCTCGCTGTGCCGGGAGGAACCCGGGCTCAGACCCCACAGCTGCTCCTGATCCCACTCCAGAGGCTTCAGGAAAGGCTCCCAAACCCCCGGGATCGATGCATTGTGGGGCTGGGGGCTGTTCCCAGGGGATGGAGTTGGCGCTGGGAGCAGGGATCCAAGTGGTTCAACCTGGAATTCCCAACCCATGGATGTGTGCACACGCGTGTTCTTGGTGTGACATCTGCGTGTGCTGGGACACGGTGACCACAGGCACGTGTCTGTGGACACACTGATGGTCACTCATGTCCATGGACACAGTGATGGACACACTGATGGTCACTCGTGTCCATGGACACAGTGATGGACACACGGATGGTCACTCGTGTCCATGGACACAGTGATGGACACACGGATGGTCACTCGTGTCCACGGACACAGTGATGGACACACGGATGGTCACTCGTGTCCATGGACACAGTGATGGACACACGGATGGTCACTCGTGTCCACGGACACAGTGATGGACACACGGATGGTCACTCGTGTCCATGGACACAGTGATGGACACACTGATGGTCACTCGTGTCGCTGCACAGGTGTCCGTGTGTGCCCCCTGGCCATGGGAGTGAGTCCCTCTTTTAAATAGTTTTTTTCCTCTCCCACTGTTGCAAAATCCACTCCCGTTTTCCCTTGTCAGAGAAAAACCTGACCTGGACTGGCAACCAGGCAGAATCCCAAAGGACAGGCAGGAGGCTGGAGCTGGGAGCCCTGGGAATTGTCCCTGGCCCTGCCACACACCCCAGGTGTGCTCACAGAGGAGTTGCTCTATTTTTCCATGCTTTGCTTCCCCCTTTTCTATCCCAGGAGTGGCTTTCCCTCTTGAAGGCAGCTCTGCTCCCAAAATACATGAGGAAGAGGATGAAGTGGCATTTCTGGAGGGTGGCATCACCTGGGATGTGGCTGGGTCACAAAATCATGGAAGGAGTTGGGTTGGAAGGGACCTTAAGCTCATCCCATTCCCTGAGCCATGGGCAGGGACACGTCCCACCATCCCGGGTTATTCCAAGCCCCTGGAATCACACCTCCCCTTGTGGAAGGGACATTTGGTGCCATGCCACAGGTTAGCGAGTGCCTGAACCGCTTCACCCTCTCCCAAAACACAACAATTTCGGGCTGGGAATCCCACCCCCGCTTTCCCTCTCCCTCCATCGCTGCTGGAAGGTCCCGGCAGAGCTCGGAGGCTGAGGAGACAAAACTGGGACGTGCTGGGAGCCATGACCTGCCAATCCTGGGAGCAGGAATTGCCGTGGGCGAGCCGGTGCCTCTGGCTCCTGCTCCAGCCCGGCCACCGCCGTGCCGAGGATTTCCATCCTCCCCAAGCCCCGGCGCCAGGAAATAGTTAACCACTCCAGGATTTTGATTAGCAGAGCCTTAAAGTCAGTAAAAAAGACAGTCGGGGAGAACTCTCAGGAGCATGCTAATGAAGTGAAGTCATCCGCACACACCAGAGGAGTATCCATGCCTGCTCCACGCCGGAGGATTCCCGCAGCCCGGCGCAGGTGGAGCGGGGCCGCCGGGGACCCGCGTCCCGACACCTTCGCTCCCCTCCCTTTGGATATTGCCACGCTTTCCCTGGGATTTTTTTTTTTTCTTTCGCCTCACTGGAGCTTAATGATATTTCCAGCTCGGCGGGAGCTGCGGGAAGACTGGAGATAGCGCAGAGAGAGGCTTGGAAAGGCAGCAAAGGCAGCTCCCGGCTCTGCGGGAAAGGTGAGGGCATTCTCTTGGAAAATCCCTTCTTTCCTTGGGAAATCCCTTGGGTTTCTCTCTGTCGCCCGGCGCTTGCTGGGGGTGGGGAAAGGGGGAAGCAAACGGTGCTGGTTGTGCAGCTGGAAAGTTTGGGAAGTGGGGTTTTTGGGGGATGGAGATGTCCCGGTGGTGTCCAGGTACGGAGCAGGAGCAGCCGCCTTAGTCCCGCTTGGAAAAATCCCTGGGCAGTTTTTAGAGCGTTAAAAAACATCCTTCTGCTCTTGTGGGACTTTGCAAAGGAGCCGTGCAAAGGTTGGATCCTTTCCCTTGGGATCGGCGCCTCACGGGTCCTACCTTTGCTGTAAAAGTTGGATTTTTGGGAATTATTCAGAAACTTAGGACAGAGCAAAGTTTTAGTTGAGCCTGAGGGCTAAACCCAGTAACTCCAGCGTGGCCAAATCCACGGCAGAGCTGATGAGTCGTCGGGGCTGTTTAATTTATAAGAAGTCCCCCCACGAAAACATTGCAGTTTTGTTTATGGGAAATGCAAGAAAAATATGCAGGCGAGGTTTTGCTCCTAAACAGCCGAGGTTAACCCGTTCAGGATGATGGTTCCAGGATTATTCCTGGGATAAGCTGAGCACAGATCACTTTCCAGCGGTTAGAAACGAGCTGGTGACTCAGTGGCTGCCTCGGGTTTAGCGCTGTGCAGATCCTCAGTCTGGCTGTTCCCAAATTTTGTGTTTTCTGCCTCATGGAATTTGAATTTTCCTTTCGGAGAAGTGTCCGAGCTTGTGGCACTGCAAGGATTTCGAGGCAGGCAGCTCCTGGGTTTTGGAGATCTCCTCAATACCCCGCTCCTCGCTGCAAAAATGCATCTGTGAAAAACAAAATCTCCTGATTTTATCCATGTGGGATTAGCAGGATATCAGCATTTACTGGGTTTTTGGGCCTAGGCACTCCCAGCAGGGCTGGTGACAGGATTGCATTTTTAATCCTCCGTGGAAGCATCGTTTCCTCGTATCCCAAAAAGTGAGAGCTACTCTAAGAGCAACAGCTCTGTCCCAAAGCAGAGCCCTGCAAGCCCCATCCCTGGAAAACAGCTCAGTGCTCCCCTGCCATCCCATGGGATCACCTTCCTGGGAAGTTTGTCCCTTTTCAGGATCCCAGGAAAGGCACTTTAAGGTGACATCTCTGCAGCCCTGTGGTGGCAAGCCCAGGTGATTGGATTTGGGGAAGAGATTCTTCCCTGTGAGGGTGGGCAGGCCCTGCATCCCTGGCAGTGCCCAAGGCCAGGCTGGACAGGGCTGGGAGAACCCTGGGACAGTGGAAGGTGTCCAGGGTGGGACTGGAGAATCTTCATTGTCCCTTCCAACCCCATGCTGGGATTCTGGAATTCCCTGACCCTTGCTGATGTGTGCCATCTCTGTGGCACCCTCCCAGCCCAGCTTCCCTGTCCCAGCTCTCGGGGTGATCCTGGCATTCCCCAAATCTGAGATTCCCCCGGCATGTCCTGCCCCATCTGGGCTTGTGGCTGCACCAAGCTGGGAATGAGCAAAAGTTCCCAGTTCCTCCTTTTTTTGTGTGGGTAGGGTCTGATGTCCACACTCAGCAGCGGGTCCAGCTGTGGCCAGCTGTGGGTGGCAAAGCCTGACCCCTGGGTCAGCTCTGGCTGCCTTTGGAGGGAGATGGGAGCACGTTTCAGAACCTGGAATGCTGGAATGCTCCTCTCCCCAACCAGCACATGGATTTTGTCCCTCTCCCAAGCCCCGTTTCAGCTGGAGCTGCTCCATCACCTTCTGGTTGTGCATCCCATGCAAATATCCCGGTCACTCCTTGTGCTGTTGGGATTGCTCCTGCAGCTTTCAGGGGGTTCCAGGACTCTGAGACCCAAAAAATCATCCAGGGGGAGCTTTCTGTGGGCTTCAAACCCTCTTGGAATGTCCCCCATCGCTTTTGGCCGGCGGTGCTTGGAGCAGAAAGGTGTTAAAGGGCCCGTGGCCACTACTGAGCAACAGTTACCAACAACCTCAGGCAAATAAAACGCAGGAGATGATGGAAACAGCTTCCCTGGGTGAGTCAGGAGCGGGTGGCTGCTGCTCCCCGCGCCTTCCTCGATGACAGCATCCCCCAGGCAGCCCCTGGGGACAGCAGAGCTGGGATATTTATGATGCTTTCTCAGAACAAGAGTTTCTCTGGCTGCCGGCGGAGCGGGAGTGAGGCGCTGGGATTTGCCTGTTTGGGCTGGGTTTGTGGGGCTGTTATGGGATGTTCCTGGTGCCATGTGCTCTTTTCCTGGGAATTTTGGGCTCCCTGAAGGTCATCGAGGCAGCAGCCAAGAGGGAAATGCAGGTGTGGAAGGAAGGGCGTTATTCCAGCCGTGTGTGACACAGATTCGCAAGGAATGGATCGCTCTGGGGTAATTTTGGGGAGGCCCTGGCACATTTTTTTCCAGAGAAGTTGTGGCTGCCCCATCCCTGAAAGTGTCCTAGGCCAGGCTGGAGCAATGAGGGTTAGTGGGAGGTGGGATGGGATGAGCTTTAAGGTCCCAGTCCATGATTCTGTTCCACAGAATTCCCCCCACAGCATTCCCAGGGAAATGCCTGGGCTGCATCCAAAGGTGGGAAAGCAGGAATCACTTTTGGAGGTGCCCATCCCGCTGCTGATTCCCACTCCAGGGAATACCAAGAGAACACAAAAGTGACATTTACTCAAAGCCTCTAAAAATCAGTGATTTTATCCCAAGGCAGCTTTCCCAGGATGGTCCTGCTGCTGCTGCTGCTGGAAGGGCTGGAAGCCACTGGAAGGGCATTTTCCAGGGACAGGTGGATTTATTTCAGCTCTGGGCTGCCATTCCCTAGCTCTGTATAAAAACACCCATGGATGTTTGTCCGTCTGTCCGAGCCCATTTGCAGAGGCCTTCCCTGGATCCATCCAGAGGGATTCCCTGGATCTCCTGGCACGTTGTGCTCCCAGAATCTCCCAGGATTTGGGGACAGCAAAGAAAAGTTGCTGCAGGAAAAGTGTCCATGCCAGGGCTGCTTCCCCATCCCCCGGGCTGTGCTGCAGGCTCTGCCTTCCCAGGGATCCCAGCTGGGGAAGAAGGGTGGGATTTGGGCTGCTGGAGGGGACCTGGCTCCTGCAGTGTGGCTGTGACCTTCCACGACTCCTGTGCCCTCTCCAAGGTGGAAATTTTGGGCTGTGCAGTGCGGGTGAGCCAGCAGAGCCCAGCTCCTGCAGGAGCAGCAGAAAGTCAGGAGATCCCTGTGAGAGGGAAGTGCAGCTGCTTCTCCCAACACCCTTTAAACATATCCCAGCACAGAGCCCGTTCCTCCTCACCATGGGAATTGCTCTCACCGCTGCTGCATTCCCAGCATTCCCATCCTGCCACTCTTCACCCTTCCTGTGGATGCTCCCTCCCATTCCCAAGAGCTGCTGAGGAGGCCCTGGAATTCGTGGCTGCTACCTCCAGCCTTTCCCGGGCAGGTGACCCCTGTGAAATGATGGAGATCTTCATCCAGGTGCCTCTGGAGCCGTTGTCCCTTTGCTCCCCACCCTCTGGCATCACCCACGAGCCGGGCTGGCTGCAGTGACAGGCACGAGGACGTGGCTGAGAGGTGCCATCACTGCAGGACGTGGCACTGCCCCGTGCCCTGGGTGTGGGACAGGCCCGGAGGTCCCTGGGAAGGACAGGGAGCAGGAGACAGATCCAGCACCGGGGCTCGCTTCAGAGAGTGACCCCAGCGCCTCCAGATGTGCTCCCGTGGGAGATCAGGAGGAGGGGATGCAAAGCCCTTGGGAGCTCCTGGTTTTGTGGGAATTTGGGGTGGCATCACTCCGGGTGCTCCGCAGGGAAGGTGGGGGCAGAGGTGGCCCCTAACACAGCCCTGAACCCTCTGGGCTGCACCCTCGGGATCCCACGAGCAGCAATCGATCCCTGGGAGCACCCAGCACATCACAGGAGCTTCCTTCGCTCGAGATGAGGAATTTCTCCCATGGCACAGGGAGATTCGGTGCCCATGGATCCTGCAGAATTCCAGCCCGGGAAGTGCAGAGATCCTGCAGAATTCCAGCCTGGGAAGTGCAGGAATCCTGCAGAATTCCAGCCTGGGAAGTGCAGAGATCCTGCAGAATTCCAGCCTGGGAAGTGCAGGAATCCTGCAGAATTCCAGCCTGGGAAGTGCAGAGATCCTGCAGAATTCCAGCCTGGGAAGTGCAGGAATCCTGCAGAATTCCAGCCTGGGAAGTGCAGAGATCCTGCAGAATTCCAGCCTGGGAAGTGCAGGGATCCTGCAGAATGCCAGCCTGGGAAGTGCAGGGATCCTGCAGAATTCCAGCCTGGGAAGTGCAGAGATCCTGCAGAATTCCAGCCTAGGAAGTGCTCACAGAACCTGCAGAATTCCAGCCTGGGAAGTGCAGCAATCCTGAGCAATTCCAGCCTGGGAAGCACAGGAATCCTGGAAATGCCAGCCTGGGAAGTGCAGGAATCCTGCAGAATTCCAGCCTGGGAAGTGCAGCAATCCTGAGCAATTCCAGCCTGGGAGGTGCAGGAATCCTGCAGAATGCCAGCCTGGGAGGTGCAGGTCCAGGCTGTGACGGGATCATCTCACAGGATGGATCTCTGCTTCCCTGTGGGAGCTTTTCCCTCTGCTCAGCACCTTCGTGTGTCCCATTCTGGCATCCCAATCCCAATTCCTGTGTCTGCATCCATGGGATGGTGCACCTTCCCCAAAGCATCCCGACTTCCCTCTTCGCTTCCAGGCTCTGGGGGAAAATGTCCTTGCAGGAGCTGGAGTCCTGTCCCATGCCTTGATTAAAAGGGAACGGAAGGAGAGGCTTCAGCTGGAGTTTATCCTGATTAAAGTGCGGGATAAAGCTCGGGATCAGCGCGGCACCGCTCTCCTCGGTTCCCAAAGGATTCCCGGGGGATGCGCGGGCCAGGGAGGCTCCCGAGCAGGGTTTGGACAGCAGCCGGCGTTTTGGGGCGGAAAGCTGAAATCCCGGAGTACAACATCGCCACCTGTTTGCCGCACGAGAACGAACAGCGGGCGGAATCCCGGCCGGACGGATCCCAGCGGGACGGATGGGAAGAGCCCACCAGGATTCAGCCCACCGGGATCAACCCCTTGGGATAGCCCCGAAGCGGGACGAGTCTCACCAGGATGCAAACATCGGGATAAATTCCATTGGGATGCAGCTCCATGGGGATGGACCCCATTGAACAGCCCTCCACCAGGCTGCATCCCACCAGGACATATCCCACCGGGATTCAGCTCCATCAGGATGAATCCCACCAGGACTCAACCCCATCAGGATAGATCCCATCAGGATATATCCCACCAGGATGTGTCCCACCAGGATTCAGCCCCACCAGGATTCAGCCCCATCAGGATTCAGCCCCATCAGGATGAATCCCACCGGGATTCAGCCCCATCAGGGTATATCCCACCAGGACTCAACCCCATCAGGACATATCCCACCAGGATTCAGCCCCATCAGTGTATATCCCACCAGGCTGTATCCCATCAGGACATATCCCACCAGGACTCAACCCCATCAGCATTCAACCCCATCAGGATGAATCCCACAGGATTCAGCTCCATCAGGATGTATCCCACCAGGATTCAGCCCCATCAGGATGTATCCCACCAGGATATATCCCACCAGGATTCAGCCCCATCAAGGAGCCCCACATCAGGATGCAGCCCCTTGGAAAGTCCCAGATCGGAGGAATCCCACCAGGATACAGCTCCATTGGGATAGATCCCCCCAGGGTGTGTTCCATAGGACAGCTCTCCATCAGGATGAAACCCCAAAGTTCAGGGTCGCCCTCGTGTCATGGGGAGTCACTGAAAGCTCTTGGAGCCTCCAGGTGAAATCCCAGAATTATTTGGGTTGGGAAAGGATCTTAAAGCTCATCCCATCCCACCCCTGCCATGGCAGGGACACCTCTCACTGTCCCAGGTGCTCCAAGCCTTTTCCAGCCTGGCCTTGGGCACTGCCAGGGATCCAGGGGCAGTCACAGCTGCTCTGGGCACCTGTGCCAGGGCCTCAAACCCTCACAAGGAACAATTCCATCCCAAAATCCCACCTATCCCTGCCTTCAGGCAGTGGGAAGCCATTCCCTGTGTCCCATTGCAACAGACCCTGCTAAAAAGTTGGGGTATTTTGGATATGTGGCAATAAACCCAGGATCCCCCCCATGCTGGGTTTGTCCTCCTTCCCCTCAGAGCTCAGAGCTGCTCCAGCTGACCCAGCACGTGCAGGATATTCCAACCCCTGGGATAAACCCCCCCGTTCCCATGGATAACGTGCTCATGGATTAAGTGTCAGGCTTCTGTTTGAAAGAAGCCTTCAGGAAAATGACTCCACGAGGCCTCTGTGTGTTTAAATTTGTCAGGATTTGAAATATTTGGATGGGCCTGGACATTTAATGGGCAGCCCTCGAGTGGGAAGCTGTGGCTGCTGCAGGAGGGAGCTGTGTGCCCCCCTCTGGAAAACGGGAATGGGCCAGGGGGGACTGTTCATTAATGGGGATTTATGGCACAGATCTGCTACTGGTTGGTCAGGACAAACAGCCCTAAGTGGGATTTTAGTGCTGGGAAAGCAGCCCTGGGGCTCAGAGGGCTGAATTCCCTGTTCAGGGGGGCACAGGGAATGGCTGGAGCCAAGAAGCGCCAGGATTTGGGATGGGAAGCAGAAATAAGTGCCAGTGCCAGTGCCAGTGCCAGTGCCAGTGCCAGCTGTCACCCTGGAGCCACCTGTGGCCCAGGATCTGCATCCCAGCAGCCCTGGGGACGCGGGGAGGGAGCAGGAGCTGGCTCTGGCTGGGTGCTGCAGAGCATCCCTTCATGCCAAGGGCACAGGAAGGGTTGGCACCGTGCGCCACCTCTGCAGCGCCTGTTTGGCACAGTCCCAAACTTCCTGCGCCTAAATGGCCACAAAACGGGAAAGAAAAGCTGGGAATCTTCCAGGAGTGGGGCAGCAGCTCCCCCAGGGCAGGCTGTCCTGGAGCCTGGCACCCACAGGGATCACCTGCCCGAGGTGCCACCACAGCTTCCAGTTCTTGATGCCAGGATTGTGCCTGGCACAGCAACAGGACTGACTGTCCTCTTCCATCTCCATCCAACCCAGTTAATCCTGCATTTTCCAGCTCCACTACTTCCAGACCAATCCCTGGAGTTCCACATGTGCCAGGTCAGAGCAGTACAGAGCCCTGGATGTGTGGGGGATTCCTGGAGGGGCAGGGGGAGTGGGAATGGGGACACAGCCGGGGCCACCGCGCTGGCATCGGGGCACCAGCAGGATCCCACATCCCCCGGACCAAACAGGAGCCTCGGGGATGGGGCAGAGCCCTGGGAGCTCCCCCAGTGACCCCTGCAGTGCCCCTAAATCCCCCAATGGCACCAGCAGGATCCCACATCCCCCAGACCAAACAGGAGCCTCGGGGACGGGGCAGAGCTCTGGGAGCTCCCCCAGATCCCAGAGGCACAGTTCCCTCTGGGCCATTCCCAGGGCTGGGTTTGGCTCCCAGGAGCAGAGCCTGGGTCAGTTGGGTTGGTTGGGTTCCAGCTCCAGAGGAAGCTCCAGAGCAGCCCTGGCTCCGTGTGCTGAGCCCAAATCCGCACGTCCCAGCTGGGCCAGCGCAGCCAACAGCAAAATCCTCACGTCACAGGAGCTGCTCCAGCTGGGAGAGCCCAGGGACAGCAGCCAGACCCCAGTCCTGGGAATCCAGCAGCCAGATCCCAATCCCATCCAGCAGCCAGATCCCTGTCCTGGGAATCCAGCAGCCAGATCCCAATCCCATCCAGCAGCCAGATCCCAATCCCAATCCCATCCAGCAGCCAGATCCCAATCCTGGGAATCCAGCAGCCAGATCCCAATCCAGGGAATCCAGCAGCCAGATCCCAATCCCATCCAGCAGCCAGATCCCAATCCAGGGAATCCAGCAGCCAGACCCCAGTCCTGGGAATCCAGCAGCCAGATCCCAATCCCATCCAGCAGCCAGATCCCAATCCCAGATCCCAGTCCCATCCAGCAGCCAGATCCCAATCCCATCCAGCAGCCAGATCCCAATCCAGGGAATCCAGCAGCAGCCAATCCTGTGGAATCCAGGAGCAGATCCCAGTCCCATGTTATCCAGCAGCTGGATCCCAGTCTGGATTCCAATCCTGAGTATCCAGGAGCAGATCCCAATCCCAGTCACATCCAGCAGCAGATCCCAACCCAGCCCTTTTTACCATGCCCGTTTCCAGGGGAATGTGGGGATGGGATGGGCCTGTCCACATCTGGCCCCAGAAAACATCTTGCACACAGGAGCTGCAGATGTTGAGCAGGGAGAAACATCTGGGCTGCTCTGAGAGGGGGAGCCAGAAATTCATGGAATGGGACACAGTGCCCAGCAGGGCCAGGGAGCTTCCACGGGGAAAATCCCACCCCACAGCCCCTCTCCTCCCTGGAATAACCCTGCCCTGAGCCTCCTTTGCCCCTCAAAATGGGCTGAAACCCCAGGATGGACCCCACAAAGATTCCTGAAGGACAAATCCACAGGGAGGCCGTCCTGGATAACCCCAGATATCCCAAACTGCAGCACTGGCACGGGACCACCCATCCAGAGAGATCCCGGGGCATCCCCAGCACAGCCTCCCCCCCAGGAGCCCTGTGCCTCAGTTTCCCCATCCATAAATTGGGAATGCTGGCTCTGGCACATCCCTGACCTCGTGCCATCCATAAATTGGGAATGCTGAGTCCAAAGCCAGCCAGGCTGGCACATTTTTGGCCTCGTGCCTCAGTTTCCCCATCCATAAATTGGGAATGCTGGGTCCAAAGTCAGCCTGACTCTGGCACATCCTTGGCCAGAGCCATATGAACCATAAATTGGTTCGTACCCAACCAGGCTGGCACTTCCTTGGCCTCGTGCCTCAGTTTCCCCATCCCTAAATGGGGAATGCTGGGTTCCTACCCAGCCAGGCTGGCACATTCCCAGCCGTGCTGCTCCATCCAGGGCTGACCTACTTCCCTCCAGCAGAACTTTCTGCTCCACTTCTCTGACCCAGCACCTTTCTGTTTGCCCAAAGCCGGGCGCGTTTCCCCTCGGCCGGGCCGGGCACACACGGGGGGAATGTTGGGAATGTTTGCTGGAGACACAAACCCCTGCTCTGTGCATCCCTGCAGGAGCCCAGAGCCCTTTCCCCGCTGCAGAATCCACCCTGGCACGCTGCCACGTTTGGCTTTGCCCCCTTTTCCCCCGTGCCCCTGCCGGTGCTGGGGACAGGAGCAGAAAGGTGACATTGTTCCACGCTGGAAGCGGCAGCAGCATCCCAGCTCCCGGCCTCTGTGGCCGCCTCAGTCATGGATGTTTGCATATGTTAAAAATATTTAGTCCAGCGCTAAAAAAAATATTATCCCCGAGCTTTTGGGGCCAGCTGAGCATAATGGCACCTATGTGTCCGTGTGTTCAGAGGCACACAGGGCTCCTCTTTGCCTCTGGAGCCATCCTGGGCTGCAGCAGGGATGCTGGGAGTGATCCTGGGGCTGCTGCCTGCTGGGAATGCTGCTCTGCCCCTAAAAAAGGGGTTTGGGGCTGCAACAGGGATGCTGGGGGTGATCCCAGTGCTGCTGCCTGCTGGGAATGCTGCTCTGCCCCTGGGAAAGGGGTTTGGGGCTGGGTGAGCTTGTGGTGGGAGTGATCCCAGTGCTGCTGCCTGCTGGGAATGCTGCTTTCCCCCTGGGAATAGAGTCTGAGGCTGGGGGAGTTTGGTGGGGCAGTGGGGTGTGCGGGGCAGGGGGGAGGAAGGCCAGACAAAGGTGTTGGCTCCAGGAAAAAGCAATAAAAGCTGGGCTGGGTGCTGAGCTCCCAGCTGCTGGGAATGGCTCCCCAAATCCATGGATGCAGGGCTGAGGCCTCCCCAGCTCCCTCCACCCCCTGCCAGCCTCAGCTTTGCCCGTGGCCTGCAGGTACCTGGAGCTTCTGGGAACGGGGAGAAGCTTCCAGCTGAGTTCCACAGAAAGAATTCCAGGACAGGCTGAGAGTGTGGGAGGGAAAACATTTCCCTGTAGTAATCTCCCTGTGAGGAGCAGGAGAAAGGAGCGTGGGGTTTGTTCTGGCTGCGGGAGGAGGACAGCAGCGAGCGAGGCCGCGGCGTTTCTGTGCAGCGGCACTACGGGATCGTTTCCTCCGCTTTCTTCCCTTATATATTTATTTTTCAAGCGGGAAAAGGAGCTGGAGGAGGGCGTGGAGGTGAAATAATCCTGTCTGGAGAGCGTGAAGGGATCATTATACCCCGTCCTTGGGCTTTTTTGGAGTTTTTCCCCCCTTTTCCGAGCGTTCTGCGGACACTGTGGCCATTCATGGCTCGGCTGGGGGTGTGAGGGGCGCGTGGCCGGGCGGGAGACGGGAATAATTCCTGCACAATGTGCAGCAGGGAAAAATAGCCCGGTTGTCTGAGGTGGATGGAGCTGGATGTATGGAAGTGTGAGAGCATCAATGCAGCCATTTATGAGCGGAGCTTTTCCCCCCTGAATAAACTCCGCAGCTCCGAGAAAAAATGTAAATGCTCGGGAGCCCTCGGAGACAGAATTTCAGGGA
>WBNP01004863.1:0-15919 GCA_013401095.1 Passerina amoena
TTTCATCAGAAGGCTGGCTAAGAATAGAATAGGAAAGAATGAAAACAAAGGCTTGTGGCTCAGCTCTCTGTCCGAGCCAGCTGGGCTGTGATTGGCCATTAATTACAAACATCTAACATAAGCTAATCAAAAATCCACCTGCTGCATTCCACAGCAGCAGATAACCATTGTTTACATTTTGTTCCTGAGGCCTCTCAGCTTCTCAGGAGGAAAAATCCTAAGGAAAGGATTTCTCATAAAAGATGTCTGTGACAGGCACCTGCCCATGGGAGCCCAGCATGGCATGGGAGGGTCACAGCCTCCCTGTCCCCACAGCTGGGACAGCGTCCCCAAAGCTCCCATGGTGTCACCTGAGGGGTGGGAGCAGCTGCAGCCCTGCCAGGGGTCCCCCAGAGCCCCTCTGGCTCCTTCCCCTGCAGGTGCCCAGCCCCAGCAGTGATTAATGCCTCGTGTCACACCAGCAGCGGAAACAAGAGTCTGCTTTTGTCATCCCCTGATGAAAAGGACGTTGCCATGGAAATTGGAGACTGCATCACTGCTCTTCCTCATGCCATGGGTGGTTTTTTTTTTTTTCCTCCTGTAGAGCATTTACCATGTGGTTTTATTTCTGAAACAACAGATGCATCAGAAGGAGCCCAGACCAGCGGGCAATCACGAGGTGCAGCCACCAGCCATGTTAGGGTGACACTGAAGTGACATTGAGGCCTGCACAGCACAGCTCCTGTGCCCACTGCCCCAGCTGCTCCCTGCCACCGCCAAGGATGGAGAAACCACAAGCCCTGAGCTTTCTCCATGCCAGCCTGCCCTGCCCTTCGGTCAGCCAGGGCTCAAACCCACTCCTGATCCCAGCTGGGCATTCCTGGGCAGCCCCAGGCACGGGGCAGCTCACTGCCATGGTCTCTGATGGCCAGATGTGCTCCCAGATGTGCAGTGTCACACGCAGAGGTGCTTTCTGCTCTGAATCCCTCCTCCAACACCACAAGGGATTCACCTTCTACTGCCATGGGAAGTGTCCACCACTTGTGACCTGAGAACAACCCAGGCAGACAGGGGGAGGGTGGCAAGTGGGGTCAGGATCCAGCCCCAGCCACAAAACCACAGCGTGGTGCTCCTGAGATGCTCCTTGGCATGGAGAGAAGCCCAGCTCTGGCACAAAGAGGGGCTGGCACGGGCTCCCTGCCTGTCCCCCTGCTGCAGGCAGCCTGGCCCCGCTGCTCTGGGCACCTGCACCATGCCAGGCAGGCTGAACAGCAGGAGAAAGGGCTGGGAAGGAACAACTGGGGATCCTGCAGCTGCAGGCAGGGATGTGGAGACCCCTGGAAGAGCAGGGCTTTGTGGGCAGCGTGTTCCTGACCCCTGCCAATGCCTGGATGTGGTGCTGAGGGCACTGTGAAGACAAGCAAGGGTAGAGGTTGTGCAAGAAGTGGGATGGAGCATCTCTGGTGGCTCCTGGAGCTCAGCCTGGCAGCTCCACCTGGTCACCAGGCCTGTCCCTGCCCTGCAGAGGTGGCACTGACCAAGCCAACAGGAGCAAAGATGAGCTGTGGAGCGGGGATGGAGCTGCACAAGGAGCCTGTTCTGCATCCCAGTGCCAGCCCATGCTGGGCACAGGGCAGGGGATGGCACCACGTGGCTCCAGGCACCCCAGCTGCAGCTCCCAGCTGGCATGGGACACCAGAGACTGGGACACAGGGGAGAAGGGAGCATCCCAAGGGCTGGCATCTCCTGTCCTGAGCTGAAACACTCTTGCCATGCCCCTGCCATTCCCATTCATTTGCCTGCAGGCAGATGGATGCTGCTGGTGGAGTTTTTCCTTTCCTATAGGACTTGTGCAAAGCAGCTGCTAAAGATTCATGCTCTGGGCCATTGGGACTGAAAAGGCAAGGAGGGGTGTGGAGGTGAAGACAAACATAGAAACAAGGGGGCAGGAGGGAGGAAAACTTCTGGAGGTGTCTCTTGCCTTGCCCTGAGGAGCCAGCAGCATGAGTGGGCAGGCACAGAGCAGGAGAAAGGCCAGAGCCCACACCAGAGAAAATAATCACCAGGGTTTAAAGGCAGCAGAGGCACAGCTCCAGACAGGGAACACGACTGGGATCAAAGCCAGGGGTCTCCTCCACACCATCCTGGTGGGAGCCAGCAGGAAAGGGGCCCAGGATGGTGCCCACAGGGTGCAGGACACCACAGGGACAGAGCAGCAGGGCTGGTGGGCAGCTGTGGCAGCTGGAAGCTTGCAGGTGAAAGGACAGCAGAGAAAGGCTGAGATCCCTTCCCATCCTGGGCCCCTCTGCCTCCCAGGGGCTCGATGGAGGCAGGAGAAGAACCTGCACAGGCAAAGGTCTCTGCAAATAACCCTGGGAAGGGGAAAACTTGCTCTCACTCCCCTCAAACATGATTATCTTTGGTTTCTCTGCCAGGAGCTGGGGGGATTGAGACAGCCCTGCTCTGCTGGCATCCTCCTGCCTCCAGCAGCCACAGCAGCAGCAGCTCCTGAGCCCCCCACACTTGCTCCCCAGCCCCCTGGCCAAGAGGATTAGCCAGTGGTTTGTCCATTCATGGAGAAAATCCTCCCTGTCAGCACAGGGCTCCTGCCTGCAGCCCTGCTGCCCTCCCTGGTGCAGAGGCACGGGCTGCAGGGCTGGGGGCACAGCAGGGTGAGCAGGGTGAGCTCTGAGCAAACACAGCCACGGTGCAGCTGGGGGGTGCCTGATGCTCTTGGCTGGCACTGAGGCACGACAGGTCCCCCCAGAACCAGAATGGGCAACATCTGCCCTCCCATTGCCTGGCCTGGGCACCTGGGAAGCTCCTGCATGGACAGGAGGCTTCCTCACCACGAGGGCAGAAGCTCTGCACTCCGGGCAGGTGGAGAATCCCTGTCCAGCCATGAAGGGAGAACCCCACAGGAGGCCAGAGACCAGCAGGGGCTGCCCCACATGGCATCCCCCCGGGGCTGGGGCGGCCAGCGGTGTCCCAGTGTCCCCCTGCCCCCTTGGGTGCTGTCCCCTGCCAGCAGCAGGGTTGTCATGGCAGCCTGCAGGGCGGGGGTGGCTCCAGCAGTGTGTCACCCACCGCCGGTGACGCAGGCACGGAGTTATTTTAGACACTGCCCCATCTGGAGCCTTCCAGAGCCAGAGAGGAGGGGTTTCACTGCCAGCCCCACAGCCCGCTGCCAGCAGCTGGGGTTTAAAGAGGGGCAAGGGCCAGACAGGCTCCTGGCAGCACACACAGCCCCGGGGCTCCAGGCTGCACGCCCACCCTGAGCACACCATGCCCTGGGCAGAGCTCCCTGCCACCCCTGCATCCTGCTGCACCTCCAGGGCCCAGAGAGCAGGGATGGTCCTGGTGGGCTTCACTGAGTGCTACCTGGCCAGGCAGACAAACACCACTCACTGGCCCATCCAAGGCCAGGCTGGAGGTGGAAGAGCCTGATCTACAGTGGAACATTGGAACGAGATCATCTTTAACATCCCTTCCAAGAAAACCATCCTGTGATTCCTCCCTCCTTGCCTACTGGGGAATACTGCCCCTTGCACTGTCACCAAAATCCAAGGGCTCGGTGCCATGTAGGTCCCAGCACTGCCATTCCAGCAGCATTTCCCCATGGAAAGCTGAGCTCCTCCCCACATCTCCTCCTCCAAAGCACTGGAGATGCTTCAGGCACCCTCACACGGATCCCCCCAGGCCAGCGCTTACTGCTGCGGCCACACCACCCCTGCTCCTTCTCAGGCAGCACCCAAACCGCCCTTCCTGCCCCTGAGGCACTCACTGGTGGTGCTTCCCGACATCTGGATGATGCACTTGGACTCGCGGCTCATCTCCCGGGAGTTGAAGGGCCGGACCCGCACCGCCACCTTCACCGAGGCTCCCGCCATGGCGCCGGCCTCGCCCGCCTCCCGCGGCCGGGGAGCGCTGCCTGGCCTGCGGCGGGAAAGGACAGGAGAGGAGAGGGGGTCAGGAACACCTGCAGCACAACCCACACCGTGCACCTGTGCCGCAGGGATGGAAGGCCTGAGCAAGGAAAACTGCTGGGAACGCCGTTTTGTCTCTGCCCAAAATACGATGTTTTCTTTCATGCCTCCATCTGCCCTCATTTCACCTCTTCTCTCTGTCATACCTCAGGTCAGGACCCCCAGCTCAGTCCCAGGGGAGCACCGGAGCCTCCAGTGCTCAGGGATGGAGGCTCCGGTGCTCATCTCAGTCCCCAGGGCAGCACTGGAGCCTCCCTCCCCCTGGGCACCCACAGCAGCACATGTGCCAGCATCAGCACAGCCCCAAGGAGCAGCTTTTTCACCCCAGGGTGCCAATGGCACCGAGCAGGTACCCCCCCGTCTGCAGGAAAGGT
This sequence comes from Passerina amoena, assembly GCA_013401095.1. NCBI lineage: Eukaryota > Metazoa > Chordata > Aves > Passeriformes > Cardinalidae > Passerina > Passerina amoena. Next base: position 4,340 of record WBNP01004863.1, read on the forward strand.
CCCTGCCTGTTACCAGAGCCTCCTGCCTCCCCTGCAAGCCCAGCAGAGCAGGGCTGGGCAGCAGGACAGGGCAGGGAGGGAGGCAGGGAAGCGATGGCATTCCATGGGGAACGGAGGCGGTGGCTGAGCATGCGCCTCCCATTCAGCCGCCACAAAGCAGACCTGCAGCATCAGCACCAGCAGCCCTTCCCGGGAAGCCAGTGGCCATTGCACTCAGCTCAAGCTCCCAGTTTACCATCCTATTTCCAGTCCTTTTGCTGAAAAATTAACAGCAAATCTCACAGAGACAAAATAAACCCCCAAACAAACATCTCCCAGAGCAGTTGTGCAGCCCAGCACTGGTGCTCTGCAGGCCATTCCCACCTTCCCTCAGCTGCAGTTAAGCCTCAAGACCACTGCCCACTAAATTGTACTGGGATCCTTCCTCTGATTGCTTTGGGATCCTTTTGGACCTGACACAAATCCCTTTCTAACATCCATCCCTTTTCCTGCCTTTCCCTGCTCCCTGGCTCCTCCCTGCTGGTGAAAACGGAGCACAGGACTCCTCAGAAAATGGGCAGGAGCTGCTCCTCTGGCATCCCACCTGCGAGGCTGTGTGTGAATTCCCTAATGCTTCCCAAGCCTGGGTTTTGCCAGCAGGATATTTGCTCCAGGAGGAAGGAGATCAGGGAGAAATGAGATGGTTAATGAGCACCAGCACAGGTCTGGTTACATGGGCCATGACCAGAAGGAGGGATCTTGAACATGAGATGTGTTTTCCCATGGTGGAAATGAAAAATTCAGGAGAATTTGTGGAAAAAGCTGGGGGGAGAGGGAAGGAAAAACCAAATCCACAGAACAGAAAGTATCCCAAGAGAAGGGGATGGCTTTAAAACTACCTGAGCTGTGGTTTGATTTCCAAGGGGGTGAGAGGAAACCGTAGACACAGTGGAAAAATTTGCATCAAGAAAGTGTTACAAGCTTGGCACTGCCTTTCAAAAACCCTTTGCCTGTTTTATAAGTGAGCTGGCATGTCCAACAGCATGCAGAGGACAAAGCTGCTTCTGTTGGAGCTCCCAAGCCCCCCTCTTATCTTCCTGCTGGGATGGCTCCGGAGCTCCCACTGTGCTCAGCCAGGGATCACACCCAGAAATCCCAGAGTTCAAGCATTTGCTCTCAGGCTTTCTTGAGCTTGGATTATTTTAAGCAGGTGTTTAACACCACCCTTGAGTCCCTAAGCAAGCAAGTGGGCTCTGCCTCCCAGTGGCCTCCGCCTCCCCGCTCAGCCGGGGGAAAGGAAAAATTAAACAGCAGTGCTTGCCAAAGGGGAATGGAGGAGTTGTTTTTCCCATGAAAACGATTGGATGTATTCCCATGTGGAAGGGCTGCATCTTCACGAGGCCAAGAGCTCGAGCTGCTCCACCCTGTGGCACCGCTCAAGGACAATGGATTCCCCCCCGGGCCAAGGCTGCACCTGACACCTGCCCATGTCACACATTTCCCTCTCCTCCCGAGCCAAGGCAGCTCCCTTCCCCCAGCTCTGCAGCCTCTCAGCTCCCAGGGCTCTGAACAGGTGGGTCAGGTCCCTGCACAGCCCCAGAGCAGCAGCACCCCTCAGTGAGCCCCCCAGGACTGCCTGCTGCCTGCCATGGGCCACCTCAGCCCCCGCTCCCATCCCCTCCCACCCTGTGCCACTCCCAGCCACTCCAGCCCCATCACTGCCCACAAAGACACTCTGGTTTCTCCTCTGAACCACTTTCCTGTGTTCCTCATCCTGCTGTGTACCTTCCATTAGTGCTGCTTTCCTTTCTTTGCCTTTTTCTGCCTGCCCAGCACCACACCCCATACTCCAAGCACTGCTGGCTGTGAGAACCTCCCTCCTGGCCAGCAGCACCTTTTCTCTCTCCCTGCCATCCACAGGCTACATCCCAGTGTATTCCCAGCTGGCTGTGATGTGATGTGAGCTCCTCTCCTGGCCAGTATTCCCTGCTGCAGAGTCCCAGTTCCATTTTCTGCTCCATCCATTTCCCTCAGCATCCTTGCTGGGCAGTGCCCTGCTTCCCTCTGCTCCTCCGCAGCTCTCCCATTCCATCCCTGCCAGGTGACATCCTGTGCCCTTGGGGACCACCAGCACACAGTGCCCAGCTGCTTCTCACCCTCCTTGCCTTCCCCTGACTCACATCCCTGGCTCAGCTGCAGGGAGGCAGCCCTGGCATCACTGGGCACCCTGGGGAGAGAGGGGCCAGGCTGCAGTGAGCAGGGCAGGGCAGGGCCAGGCAGCCCTCCCAGCCTGTGGGCAGCTCCAGCCCGGCCAGCTCTCTCTGCCTGGGGGCAGCCAGAACAGCTTAATCCGCTGCCATCGAGAGAAATTCGATAAGCCAGGGCCAGCCCTTCACTGCTGGGAGCGTGCCAGCACCAAAGCCCTGCTCCCTGCTCCCTCCCTGCCACCTCCCAGGGCTGCCCTCCTCACAAGGGAGGCTGCACAGAGGAATGGCCAAGTCCTGGGGCCAGGGGGAACATCTGGACCTGTCCCCAGTTCCCATCTCTTCCCCCCCTTCCTGTTCACCCTGCTGGCTCTGCCCCTCCCTGTGACACACCAGGCACCCCCAGTGAGGAGCAAAAGGCCTGCAGAGCCATGATTAACTGGATCAGCCAAGATTAATTGGGCAGAGATTAGCTAATGAAACCACTCTTTAGTGCAGGGGCTACCAACTGGCAGCCTCTCCTGCTGTGGGGTGACCAACAGGACAGGGAGCATTGTCCCCAAGTGCCACCAAGCAGCAAGCTCTTCCCCAAAGGATGCTCAGGAATGTGCTGTGCTGCCAGTCCCCCAGCTCCAGCAGATGAGGAGCTGCCTCAGCCAGGGAAATGCAAGGTGAGTTTCCCTTTGTCTGCTCACATCCAGCCCCACGTCACCCCAGCCAGGGCAGGGCTGGACGCCCCGTTGGGCTGCACCGGCGCGTTCTCAGCAGCTGCCAGGCTTTGCTGTGGTGAGCCCTTCCCCTGCAGCCTTTCTTGGGGTCTGGCTGGGCCCACGGGACTGTGTGCTGCCTCTGGGGCAGCAGGAACACGCTGCTGGATGACATGGCACCATCCGTGCCTGCCAGGCAGGCTCCTCACCCACCTCCCACCCCACACAGCACAAGGGGCCATGACGGTGCAGTTTTCTCCAGAGCAGCACCTGCAGGCAGGGAAGCAGCTCCGAGGACAGCCCAGGACAAGGACAAAGCCCCCCACACCCAGATGAAAGCCAGCCCCAGCTTCCCCAGGCACCCTGCCCCGTGCCCCCTCACCTCCTGCCCACCCCAATGGGGGAATCAGCCCCAGAGCAGAGTTTGCAGCTCCCTGAGAATTTCCCAGGCAGATTCAGTTTACAGGTAGCAAATGCAAGGACATTGGTGAGGGGCTCTGCTCCCCATCTCTGCTGCAGAGTAACCCCACCCCCATCCCTGCTGCCTCCATCCTCTCTTGCGGCCACGCCAACCCAAAGCACAGAAAGGGCAGTGAGCTCTGGGGGCACTGCTGGGCACGGGGAAGGGCAGCCAGGGAGGGGGGGCACAACAGATTCCCAAAGGAGCCAGGGCTCGAGGGGCTGCAGCTCCTGCCACACGCAGGGAGGTGCGGGGTGCTGGTGGCAGCATCTTTGCCAGCGCCAGCTGCCACCTCCCAGACAAAATGGAGGTCAGCAGCAGCAGCAGCAGCAGCGTGCCGAGATGGCAGAGCCACCACACCCCTGGCCATACCCGGGGGACGGTCTGCTGCTCCCTGTCCCCAGAGCCACGGAGGCCACCTGCTCGAGGCTGCTCTGGGGGCTGTGCCTGCTTCTGGGGTGGGACGGGAGATGCTCGGAGGGTCCCTGGTCCTCCCCGAGCCCTGATGCTGTCGCATGGGACCCGAGCAGGCTCACACGGGGGGCTGCAGGGTCTAGGGGAGGGGTCACTGCCCCGTGAGGGGGAGGAGAAGGAGGAGGAGGAGGAGGAGAAGGAAGCAGAGGAGTGAGACAATGGGGCAGGTGCAGGGCTGCTCCCTGCGAGCCTGGATGACAAGCGCGGAGCTCTGCACTTGCCCCGCACCCCGGGACCGGCCCCTTCCACAGCCAGCGGCCACCGCAGTGACATGGCGGCCCTCGTCCAGCCACCCCACAGCGCAAGGTCACGGCAGCTGCTCGTCCTTGGGGGCCAAGAACAGCCTCGGCACCGCAGCATCTTTGCCGGGCACCCTCGGCGAGAGCCCCAGGCGGGGCACCCACCGCTCCCTGCAGCGCTGCTCTTCCACTCTGGAGCATCAGGATGGTGATGACGCAAGATGGCTCAGCTGCACAGCCACTGCCATCTGCCCCGCACCGAACAGCAGGGCTGCCTCCGGGCTGGTTCCTGTGCCCCCCGCCACGGGCTGCGGGGATGGCATCCTCCCCTTCGCACCCTGCCCGGGGCCGGGGCGGCAGAGGCGTCTCCCCGTCCGCGGGCAGCCCCCCCGCCGCACCCCGGCTGGATCCTTCTGGAAGATGGGGCGGCACCCGGCGGTCACCGCGCTGGGGACCCGAGGGCAGCTTCCCCACACCCCAACATCGAGCATCGCCGGGGGAGGGCTCCGCAAAATGCCCACCGGCCGCAGCCCCCCCGCCCCGCCGGACCCTCGGGATGCGCATCCCGCTCCCACCCACCGGGGCCAGGGGGGACGGCACCGCCACCGCGGAGCAGCGCCGGTGTCCCCGCGGCCAGCGCCCCGGTGCTGCCCGGTGCGGCGCGGTGCCGCCCGCCCCTCCCTACCTGTGATGCCCGCGGCCGGGGCCGTGGCCGGTTCGGAGGGGCGCGGCGCTCAGCCGTGGGCGGGGGGGCGCCGGCATGAGGCCGAGCCGCGCGGTGCGATGCGGTGCCGGTGCCGGTGCCGGTGCCGGTGTCGGTGTCGGTGCGGGTGGCAGCGGCCCCGCCCCTGCGGTCCCCGCCCCACGCGCTGGTTGGCGGCCGCCGCCCGGAGGGGGACGCGGGGACCGGGAGGGCGCGCGCGGGGATGGAGCGGTGACGTCAGCGCATCCCCCGGCCCCGGGAGCTGCGGAGCCGCCGCAGGGGCGGGGCGGGACGGGGCGGGGCTGCTGTCGCCTGGCAACCGGCACCGGCCCGGTACCCCGGTACTCCGGTACCCCGGTACTCCGGTACCCCGGGACGGACACCGCTACCGCTGCTCCCCGGTGCAGGATTCCGAGGAGCGGCCCCGGCCGGGGCTTCCTGTGCCCCCGGTGCCGTCGGTTCGCTCCTCCGTCCGCCCAGCCGCCGCCCGGGGCACGGCCGCTCCTGCCCATCTGCGCCCGGAATCGAGAGCCAGCGCAGAAAGCGGATTATTCCTTCGCTGCCAGCTGTTTGCAGCAGGGCGGCCAGCCTCGCCCCACGGCAGCCCCGAGGCCACGCGTCCCCTCCCCGCCCCAGCCATGCCCCAAATCTCCCTAGAAAACAGGGACATCTCCATCTGATATGTCGTCATCGCCCTGGCGGGATGCTGGCTGGGCAGCACTCCCCGGGCCGGCTGTGGCTTCCACCAGCCATGTCGGATCAAACTCATCTGCCCCCAGCTCCTCTCAGTGGTCACCACCCGGCTGCTGGGCAGGTGTGCTCTCACCTGGCGCTGTTGCTGGCCCCGTGCCTCTGTCCCTGTCTTCAGCAGCAGCCACTGGTGCCAGTTCTGCTGGCTGGGAATTCTCATCCCTGTGCTCATCCCTATTCTCATCCCGAGCCAAAGCTTTGCTCACTGAGGGGTTTCTCTGGGCAGAGACCCACTCATGGCTCTGCTAAAGCTGGCAGAGGGCAGCTTGTTTGCATTTCAGGATGTGGCAGAGGTTGGGCACAAGGCAGTGTGCTGTGGGTACACACAGCAGGTAACAGAAAATCGACCCCACGTGGGGCCTGTGGCATCCTCAGGGATGCTCATGGTCCAGGCTGGGATGCTCATGGTCCAGGCTGAGCCTGCAGAGCACAGCTCGCTGTGGCAGGAACTGTGTCCCTGTCCCAGCCCAGAGCCCTGGTGCACATCAGCCCACTGGCCAGCCTCCCTCAGGCTGTCACCCTCAGGCTGTCACCCAGCCAGATGTCCCTCTGCAAGGCAGGGCCCTGGGCAAGGAGCTCTGGTCAACAGGAACTTTTTGCTGCAGGAGGAGCTACGACCATGGCGGCTGTGCCAGACCAGTCTCAGCACAACCATCCCGTGGCACAGGCTCTGGGTGCCCAGAGCAGGGATCCCACCTGCTGGAATGCTGCTGGGAGACATCAGCCCTGGTGTTGTGGGGGCTGTGGGGACAGGGACAGCCTCGGTGCTTGGGAGTCCCAGAGGCTGGGGTACCTACAGAGTGCTGCTCTTAGCACCAGCAAGGGGGCATCCCCCAAAACGAGGGGCCCAAGACAGCAGGGATAGCACTGGTGACACATTAACCAGGCAGGGGAGGCAGCCAGGGGTAGAGTCCAGGCTGGTAGGGGGGGGCACCGATTTGTGGGTCAAGGTCCATGGGGACACTGGACACTGCTGGCACAGGATCCACCGTGCTGCAATGCTGGCAGCTGCTCAGGCAGCCTCCAACACTCCTCTGCTCTGGGCTCAGCTCCTGGGCACAGCACGGCGTGCCATGGCCACCAGCCTGCTCCGCGTGTGCCCTCCGGGGGAGCTGCTGCGGCCCCTGGCCGTGCCGGAGCGGCTGCTGCTCGGGCCGGGCCCCAGCAACGTGCCCCGCCGCATCCGGGCTGCGGGGGCACTCCAGCTCCTGGGCCACATGCACCCCGAGGTGCTGCAGGTGAGCCCAGCCTTCCTCCCCTCCCCTCCTCCTCCTCACGCCCTGGAGGGGCTGGCGCAGCTCTGCTGGGGCGAGAGGAGCAGGAGCAGTGCTGGCCAGCGTGCTGCCGCCGCAGGTGATGGATGAGATCAAGGCAGGCATTCAGTACGCCTTCCAGACGCGCAACAGGCTGAGCCTGGCCGTCAGCGGCAGCGGCCACTGTGCCATGGAGGCCGCCCTCTTCAACCTGCTGGAGCGAGGTGACACCGTGCTGGTGGCCATCAATGGCATCTGGGGACAGCGTGCTGCCGAGATTGCCAGGAGGCTGGGTATGCTGGGACAGGGCTCAGGGGACTGCGCTTGAGGGCAGGGTGCCCTGGTTTGCTGTCCCAATCCTGGCACTGCTCAGTGACACAGCTTATAAAACCAGAGAGCACTCCAGGTTTTTCCAAGAATGATGCCACTCCATTTGTTGTGCTTTATGGCACTGGGCAAATCTGCACGAGGCCAGACTCTGGCAGGTGCCTCTGTTCCTGGTTCATATGTGACCAATTGCCCCATGGAGCAGGTGACTGCCCAGTGGAAGCACGCCCAAACCTCACTCTCCTCTGCCCAAATTCCTCGCAGGAGCCAATGTCTGTGAGCTGCTGAAGCCCCCGGGCAAGTACTTCACTCCACAAGACATTGAGCAGGTGAGTGCTGGCTGCTATGCAGAGGGCACAGCTGACCTCCAGCGTGGTCACCTTCCCCCTGTGTCGTGCAGGGCCTGGTGCAGCACAAACCTTTGGTGCTCTTCATCACCCACGGCGAGTCCTCCACAGGGGTGCTGCAGCCACTGGAGGGGCTGGGCGAGCTCTGCCACCGGTCAGTGCGTGGTGGGCACGCCAAGGCCACCACTGGGGATTTATCTGTGCTGGGCTTTATGTTGTGCTGGAAGCAGCTGGTGCCAGTGAGACACGCGGCCCCTGTGGGGACCAGCATGCCAGGGCTGCAGGCAGAGATGTGGCAGAGGAGGTGGCAGGAGCAGCAGGCTGAGCTCTGTCCTCCCACAGGCACGGCTGCCTGCTGCTCGTGGATGCAGTGGCATCGCTTGGGGGAGCCCCCATCTTCATGGACCAGCAGGGTAAGAGCCACAGCGCCATCACGGGCAGCCAGGGGACAAAGGGCTCATGCTTGGGACAGGGAGAGAGAGCAGTGGGATCAGCCCCTGAGTTTGCATTTTGGCTGACAGCGCTAGAACTGGTCCAGCCTGTTCTCCTTGGGGGTCCATCAGCAGTGCCAGGGGCCCTCCCAAAGCAGCCTGAACATGAGCAGGACCTGCCCCGTGTGCCGTCCTTGTGCTTCCCACCCACCAGCTGCAGTTCGGTCAGAGAGCTCAGCATTTTCCTGCTGGGAGCCTCTGATTCCTCAGCAGCTGTCTTCCCTCCTGGGCAGAGATCGATGTCCTGTACTCGGGGTCCCAGAAAGTCCTGAATGCACCCCCTGGCAGTGCCCCCATCTCCTTCAGTGAGAGAGCCAGGTAAGAGCAGCCGGGGTGGGAGGTGATGGGGCTGGGGGAGGCTGTCGCCTCTCTCCTGCCTCTGTCCTGCTCTGCAGTGCTATGGGGATGGAGCCCATCCCATCCCTGGGCAGTGAGTGGGAGCTGGAGCCAACCTCTGCGCTCGCTGTAGGGTGGGAGCTCTCTGCGCTCCCTCCCACCTTGGAGCTGGTGGGGTGAGGGTCCCACCTCTCCCCAGCGCTCTGTTTCACCAGGGAGAAGCTGCTGAGGAGGAAGACGAAGCCCCCATCCTTCTATCTGGACATGAGCTCCTTGGCAAACTACTGGGGCTGTGACGGGGAGCCGCGGAGGTGAGGGCGGGCTCTGCCCTTACACACGGCTGCAAACACTCCCCACCAGCCTCTGTGCGGGCTCGGGGGCTGCCTGCCCTTCAGGGTCAGCCCTGCCTCCCCACCACCCTGCCTGGCTGCTGCTCACACCCCCTGCGCTCGCTCATGAGGAGGGAGGATGCTGTGCCTCAGTTTCCCCGTGAGCACGGGGCTGCCGTGCTGCCGGCGAGCCGAACCCACCGGGTGCCCCTTGCAGGTACCACCACACCGCGCCCATCAACAGCTTCTTCAGCCTGCGGGAGGGCCTGGCCCTGCTGGCAGAACTGGTGAGCGGCACCGGGCGGGCAGGGCAGCGTCAGCAGTGCCCGCGGGGCTCGGGGGAACCCCGGGTGCCTGGAGGTGCCTGTCAGGAGCAGAGACTTCCTCTGTCCTCTCTGCCCGCAGGGTCTGGAGAGCTCCTGGGAGCGACACCGCGCCAACTGCACCCTGCTGTGCCAGGGGCTGCTCGACATGGGGCTGGAGCTGTTTGTGGAGGAGGAGGTGGGTGCAGGGCAAGCCCACCACCATCACCAGCCCCACCATCACCATCACCACCAGGGAGCGGGGGCAGCGTGAGGACACAGCCCTGAGCAGCTGGAGATGTGCCTGGGCAGCTTTTGGTGCCAGGGAAAAGTCTCCCCGCTCCGTGATGCTCTCTCCTGGCGCTGAGCTGGGGTCACAGGGGCCGTGGGACTGAAGCCAGTTTCTCTGTTCCTCAGAAGGCCCGACTTCCCACCATCACCACCGTCAGGGTGCCCGAGGGCTACCGCTGGCAGGACATCACGGCCTTCCTGATGGACAAGCACGGCGTGGAGATCGCTGGGGGCCTGGGCCCCACGGCGGGCAAGGTGGGCAAGCCCTGCCCTGCTGCTGCTGCCCACGGCTGGGCACAGCTCCCCGCCTTCCCTGCCCCTCCCTGGCTGGCACAGCGCGTCCCATTGCCCGGAGCAACGCGCAGCGTCCTAACCGCACACAATCGCCCCTAATTGAATAACCGCGCACGTAATTAGTGATTAGCGCGGTGACACCTCTTTATAGGGAACGGGGTGTTAAATACGAGCGAGGGAGCTGGGCATGACCCCTCCCAGCTGGCTGTGCGTCCCTCGCTCCTTCCTGCGGAGGCACAGACGCTCTCCTCCTGCCCCTCCAGGTCCTGCGCATCGGCCTCATGGGCTGCAACTCAACCAGGGACAGCGTGGAGCGAGTGCTGGGAGCCCTGCGGGACGCCCTCCAGCGCTGCCCCCGGAGCAGGCTGTGAGCCCCCGGGCACTGCCTGGCATGCCTGGCACCAGAGGGACTCACTGCCTCCCTGGGATGCTGGCGGGAGCCACATCCAGCGAGCCAAGGAGCTGGGATAGCAGGGGGCGTGGAGGAGGGGGCTGTGCTCGGCAGATGTGAGGCATGGCTCAAAACCACTCCCCCCATCACCCCCCAATAGCCTGGCCCCTCAGTTCTTTCCTTTCCCCTGGCCCCGGGGCATGGGGACCCTCAGCAAGCGGGCAGGGGCTGGATGCAGGGTCTGACCACAGAGCCCTTCCCCTCCCATCACCAACACCTCAGCCTGCAGTGCAGAATGGCAGCCATCCCCTCCAGGTTCTGTGCCGTGCAGCACGCAGTGCCCAGCTCCATCAGGGGCTGTGTATGGCCCCCTCAGCTCCACCAGTGGCCCCCAGCTCCACCAGGGGCTGTGTGTGCCCCCCCAGCTGCAGCAGGTGTGCTCTCTCCCCTGTACCACCTTTCCTCAATAAAATGACACAGCAGCACGCTGTTCCCTGGCCCTGTAGCCCTCCTTGCACCCCCCCAGAGTCCTGAGGCACGCCATGGGGCAGCAGCAGGGTCCCGCTCAGCTCTGCTGAGGGATTTCCCGGCGGATCCTGGCGAGGAGCTGCGATGCTGCAGAGCGGCGTGCGCTGTCCTGGATCCGGAACACCTGGAACTAAAGGAGGGTGGGGAGTGAGGGGAGAGGGCTCCCCGCTCTGCCTGAGCCCCGTGCCCAGCACTGCCAGCCTCCCACAGCCTCCACAGCACACCAGAGGGACCGTGGGGCTGATTGCAGCTCATCCCAAGCTTCCTAGCCCGGGTGGCTCCTGGTGCTGCCCCAGCTGAAGGGCTGCAGGGGTTACCTGGCTGAGCAGGATGTCAAAGTAGGCAGTGTCCCAGCAGGAGCCATCCTTGCTGGGGAGCTGCAGCAGGGCTCTGGTCTCTGTGTCTGCCTGGCAGCTGCCACTGAAGCCGTGCAGGCCAAAATGGAAGCGGAGGAAGCGCTGGGGGTCCCAGGCAAAGCTCTCCACTTTAGGGTAGAGGGAGGCAAGCTCTGGGCCCATGCCTTGGAAGAGGTTTTCCTCTGGGTTCAGGAAGTGGGGCAGGTGCTGGGTGGCCAGGCAGCGGAGGAGGATCACCAGGAGCCTGTAGACAGAGCCCTCCAGGTCCTGCCAGTCCTCCGGGGAGGGAAAGAGCTCTGTGCTCCACAGCAACACCATCTGTGAGGAGGGAGAGAGGAGCACAGGATCAGGCACGAGGCCTGATGCCAGCAAGGCTGTCCCTTCACACCCTGCAACCACTTGTGGGGCTGAAGCAGATCATGCTTTTCTGAAGGCCATATAAATATATCTGCCTTTTTTCTTTAAAAAAACTCCCACAACCAGCACCCCCAAAACATCAAAGAAAGCAGCACAAAGCAAAGTACACAGGATTTGGGTTCTTTGGAGGTGGAGCCACTCTGTAAGCAGAAAACATCCTTGCATTCTTCTTGGCCCTTGGCTTGGAGAGCCATCAAAAGGCAGGGCACACCTGGATTGTGCCACCAGGGGCTGTCCCCAGCATGGCCAGTTGGCTCCAGAGTGCTGAAAACAGGTTGGGTGGGAAAAGGAGGTGTTTTCCCAGCAGAAACACCACCCTCAGCCCTGCACAGACACGTCCCAGCACAGGGCATGGGGCAGCCTGGCAGTGTGGCACAGGGAGGGATGCCATCCTGCAGGCAC
>WBNP01004864.1:0-29385 GCA_013401095.1 Passerina amoena
CTGTCCTGCTGTCCTGCTGTCCTGCTGTCCTGCTGTCCTGGTGTCCTCATGTCCTGCTGTCCTGCTGTCCTCATGTCCTGCTGTCCTGGTGTCCTCATGTCCTGCTGTCCTGCTGTCCTCATGTCCTGCTGTCCTGGTGTCCTGCTGTCTGGCTGTCCTGGTGTCCTGCTGTCTGGCTGTCCTGCTGTCCTGATATCCTGCTGTCCTGGTGTCCTGCTGTCCTGGTGTCCTCATGTCCTGCTGTCCTGATATCCTGCTGTCCTGGTGTCCTGCTGTCCTGGTGTCCTCATGTCCTGCTGTCCTGCTGTCCTGCTGTCCTCTGTGCTCCTCAGCCCTGCAGGATTTCAGTTCCAGGGCTCCAAGCACCACAGCAACAACAGGACAGGAGTGTCCTGATGGATCCACTGGATGAGAAATGCACTAAACCCTGATGCATCTCAGTCAAAAAATTAATCCACTTCTCTTTAGCAATTGAAGATATCAGGAGATTTACAGACAGAACAGTAAACCCTGCCCTGATCTGTGACAATTACTCTCTTGAGCAGTTTTGTGTACAGTGTTTACACGCTATTCATTATTATTAGAAATACAAATAACACTCTTGATGACAGCAAAAGTTTTGGTACTAACAGCAGTAAACTTCGGATCAGACCTGGACCCACACCAGTATTACCAGAAAAAGCCAATTTTCAATAAAGAAGGCAAAGACAACACTTTAAAACAAGTCAACATAGCAGCCAGAAATGAAGAAGATAAAGGGGCTTTTGTTTCTGACTTTTCTATAGGGTATGAATAGTTACCAAGTCTATTTTGAAACATCATAAGATTCAGAACAAAATAAAAAAGAAATGCTCACAATTTACCAGACATTATATTATTTAGTGATCCTGGAGAAAGACAGTCCTGGTTTATGATCCAAATTCCAGATAAGAACTGGCAGCAAAGCAAATAGAATAAGAAAAGTTATTTTATACAAGGAAAGTGGCAGAAAGAGCATATGTTTGTTATCTTGCCCAGAGCAGCCCAGTTCTCTGTCAGAAAAGACAACATTTATGATCAGCCTCATGAGAAAAAGTAGATAAAAGAGAAAAATAAGAAATGAAAGGCGGCTGGGGAGAAAGGAATAATTTTCCCGATCCTAGCTGGAAGGCCAAGCTGAGGGAAGGGCAGCAGGTTCCATGCTCTGTAAGCACAGGGGCACTCCAGGAGCTGCTGCCCTGCCCTCTCTGCCAAGGATTGCTGCCTGGAGAAGGATGCATCCTTCGGGCCCTGTGATGGCACACAGCACCCAAATCCACCCTCCAGGCTGCAGCAGGGACACCTGGACCTGCGGAGCTGAGCAGGGGGCAGGGCCAGGCACAGGTGTGAGCACCACGCCAGTGCTGGGGCTAGAACAGAACAGAATCCTCTGCATACAATGAAAATTTGCCCTTAACTTTGACTGGAAGTTTGATTGCGTCACAAAAGGTTTTATAACTATTGCTCCTACCAGGGTTGACATCCTGTAAGTCTCTCTGCTCAGGCCAAAAGGTGCCCATCACTCATTTTCAGGTGAGACCAAACTCTTCATTGACTCCAATTAGAGAAAAACACCAAAGAGGCAAAAGTTGCCTTTTGTTCTCCTCTAGATAAATAAATTCTGTGAGACAAATGGGCTGTAACAACTTAGATGTTTAGCATTACTCCACTGGTTTCCTTTTTTCACTGTTATATGTATTCCTGATAAACTTGCAACAATTTTTCAGTCTTCTAATCACTGCCAGCTATAACACAGTAGAAGTTTCCCCCAGAATTTACACCCTTAGGATATCTGTTGCTGATGGAACCCTTTTCCTCCCAGTTAGGAAGAATTAAAGAGATCCAGCAGAACAGAAATGAGTCATATACACTGCTGTCAGAGTCTGTCTGAGGAGTGATTGGTGGCCACCATTTCTCTGCTTCTCATTCAAGCAGAAATCATTAGAAAAGATTTAATCAAGAGAGAGTAATGAACTTGATAGAAGCTGGCCAGACAAATGAGAAAACCACTTGACTTCTGTTAAAGATGCTGGATTTTTGAGTCAGGCCCTACATTTTTTATTGAGTTAATGTAACCTCCGTTGTCTATTTCAGCTGAACTCCTGTTTCCCAGCTATAAGTCAAATTCTGGGTCAGATGCAAGCCTGCCACCCTTTAGAGCTATCTGTACTCACATAGGTATATATCAGTATGTCTATATACCTTAACATTTATGACCTGAAAATCTGAGCTGTTTTGGCTGCCTCACTTCTTCATCACTTTTAATTTTCTTGTCTCACTTATCTTCCAGCTAAACAGAGTGAAGCAGAAAAACACAAGTTGCCATCAGGCTGTCACAATTTGGTACTAGCTGTTTTCAGGACAGGAAGTTTCAGGATTGAAAGATTTCTCTCACCAGAAGGCTACAGACATTTTGGATAAATATGATCATTGATAGTATTCAAAGATAAAAATATTATAATTAATAGTATGCCACAAACAATACAAACAACTGAATACCATCCCATTTTAGTGGGTTTAGACAAACCCTCCAATTTGAAGCCTGAATGGAGTCAATTTTTTGGAAGACTTCCAATCATTTCAGTAGGGTTTTTGTCAGGTCTCATTCTGGAGCTGACTAAGACATTGACATTTATTTACTCCTTCAGAGTAACTACTGGTACTCAGACTGTCTGCTGAAATCCTGTCACAAATCTTCACAGTTTGCCATTCCCCTGTAATTTTCAGTTGTATGAGTCAAGTAACTGTAATTAACTACAAGAACATTGAAGACTTACAAAAATGGAATACTGCAAGAGGTTATACATAGTGCCAGCTAGAAAATACTTAGTCACTTGTTGGGTCTGTTTCCTCACTTGGTAGAACTCATGAGGAACTAGAAATACGTGCACCAAACTTGGCTTCTGGCAGAAGAAATACTGGAATAAATCACCCCCACACTTCCCTGCCTATTTCTGGGCTTAGGTCAAGCACTCAAATGTTCTTGAGGAACAAACACAGACCCTCTACAATCAAAGTTTGCTGCTGAGTTCAAGTAAATGTTGTGCTACTTTTTATTCAAATTGTTCATCTTGGGATATATCTGTGGTTCACTGGCTACCAGCAAGGAGTCCTGAGCAAGTCATTACTGTTTAAGCCAGCAGTTTACTCCACATGCCATTTCACTTCAAAAAAGAAAAAATACAAGGTTTTTTTACCGAAATGTAATTTCAGAATGGAAATGTAAGAGGATGAAAACTATTTGTGGAAATCAAAAACAGATACTGTGTCTTCAGAGTATTTGTCTCCAATATATGAAAAGAATTCCATTCTCTATCTCAATATTGTCTTTTCACATCTCCTGGTGTGAATCTTATTCCAAATCTGTGCCACACTGATCCCTCCTCTCTCTAATGAATACATAAGGGACATTTCCAGGAGAAATGGAAACAGTGAGGTGAAAAAAATGAATGTTTTGTAGCCAGGTATTTGTCTCTGAAGTGCAACCTCTACCTCATACTGCATTCCATGATGAAGAATATGTCTCAGGGAAAATGCCCTAACTTGAAACAAAGCAAGACAAGGTACACAGCAGTCCAGTGTCAGAGTAGCAGTGGAGATTTTTCAACCCATTAAACAAGTCACTGATTTTCATCTCAGTTTTAAACTAAAGAAATGGGAAAAGAAGTAAATACTCTGTGTTACCCTGCAAACACGAGTGTACTGAGATGCAACCTGGACTTTAAAAAGCCAAGTGAGGGTGCCCTGCCAATCCCACAGGGCCCTTCAGAGGCAAAGCAGAACTCTGCAAACATCCAAATGTTAAAAGAACAATCTCAACTCTGTTTGTTATGGAGGCAAGGAGCAAGCAGCTCGTTTGCTCCGTGCCATCCCAGGCAGGCAGGAGCAGGCAGGAGCATCCCCGGGCTGTGGCTGGGCTGGTTTGGCTCCTCCAGGGCTCCAAGGGCACCTGGGGGGCACAGCACCAGCCTGGGCTGCTCGGGAGCCCTGAGCCCTGCCAGGGCTGGCCGGCAGGGGCTTGTGCCTCAGAACCACACACGGAGGGGCACAGTGGCACCTGGGGACACTGGGGCTGTCCCACGCCACAGGCGGAGCTTTCCCTTCCTGGCCTGATCATCTTCCTGCAGGCACTTCCCATTTCAGAGCAATACAGGAGCAGAGAATCATTCTTCATTTGCACAATCATTCATTTGCACAATCGTTCTTCATGTGCACAATCATTCTTCATTTGCACATTCTTCATTTGCACAATCATTCTTCATTTGCACAGTCATTCTTCATTTGCACATTCTTCATTTGCACAAGGATAAGGGCGCTTGGTTCCTTTCTCTGCACACCAACTGGACCCTGTTCAATAACACCCTGAGCACTTTTGTGGTTTTTGCTCACCCTGAATTCAAGCCTAGCCTATGGAGCATTTTGTAATAAGCTGCTGAGTACTTAGCTCCATGTTTAAGTAGCCAGCTCTAATTTTTCTCGTGCCATTGCACTAATCACCACAAGGTCTAAGGGATTTGAACAGCTAAATCCTGCTCTCATAAGTGACTGGGCAGCTGGAAGGCCAAGTAGTAAAAGGCATTGAACAGGTCTTAAAGTCTAAATCATGGTGGCACAGACATTAAAACATCCTTAACTCCACAAATGCAAATGAGACCTAGAAAAATGTTCAAGTAGCAGCTACGGTCCAATTACTTTCAACAAATGCTTTTGAAGGTACAACTATGTGGCTTTGGTCCCACGTCACCAATGATGTGACTTGGATTCCCAAATCACCTGGAAACTTTCAAAAATGCTTCCGTTTTTCTTTCTTTAAAACACAATTTGTAATAATGTCGGGGGGAAGGGGGAACTTCTAACAGTTGTTACTTATTTAAACTTTTAATGTGTTATGTCTTTACGCAGTTGCAGACAGCTATTGCAGAGATTTCAGGGAAATATTTCATTAGCATTTGAATTTAGTCTCTGAAACAATAATGGCCTAAAATATTTCAGTATTCTCTTTGCATCCCTGCAAAAGGAAAAGAAATCTCACTCAAGTCAAAATGTTTTTTATTGTCCATTGATCTATACAACCAAAACCTACAGCAACCAATTTCCCAGATTAAACTAATAAATTAAGATTGCCTCACTAGAAGCCTGACTATGGTGAAAAAAAGGCAGTAAGGGAAAGAGATTTATTGAGATTAAAGAAATCTCCATTTTAGCCGCACTTTCTTAGCTCCCCTGGTCAGGATTAGCTGACAGTTATCAGAGGCCAAGATAAAGATATATAATGTTTAGAAATGGCACCTAAGCTATTATTCCAGAGAACAAGCAGTGTGTGTTATTAATCTTGGGTTCTTAGGCCAACTAAATTGCTGTCAGTAAATCAGTAATTATTTATGGAGCTTCTTTACAGTGACTAACTAAAGGATTGCAATTATTTATCACACAGTCGCTCTGCAGAGTGAATTCAATCCGACCTTTTGCTAACACACAGTGTATGGGGTGCACTTGCTTGGGGCACTCCTGCTGCCACATGGTGCACAGTGGTCTGTGCCACAATTCTTGTGTTCAGCACAGGATTCGAGTGTCAGCCAGACCCTGTTAATGTGGATTCAGCTCCTCTGTGCAGGAGCTCAGCAGAACTGGCCCATGCAGAACCTGGGGGTTGCACCAAGAACAAACACAAAATCTGGTTTACAGCTCTCACTGCAAAAGCCACCATCCCCTATTCTGTGGCTGCAGCCTGCCCAGGGCTGGAGCCAGTTCCTGGGAGATGGGTGGGTTTTCCATCTTTATTTACTTATCCCTAGCAGCAGCCAGAGCAAAACTGAAGAATCTGTTAATTTGACAAACTTGCCACACACAGGGTTAACTCCACAGCTCCTGAACAGTGTGAAGAATGAATTGTCCATACTACTCACAGGCTCCCAGGCTATTGATCCCCTGCAAGTCAGACAATTAAAAATAATGTGACTTTCAGCAGGGTTCAGTATATCTATTTTTAATGTTATGGCATTAAAAGCAATTTCTACATTTATTACTTTGAGCAGATGTATGTAATAAGGAAAACTCCAGACTGGCAAAGCCTGAAGGTGATACAAAATGGAATTTTGGGGGTAGTTGAATTAAAAAGCCTGTAGCAAGATCCTGTAACTAGAACCTGCAACAATTCAATCAGTTAAGAAGACCTTTTTTTGCAATACCAGTATTGTTGCTGTCTCACAGGAAATAAAATCATATCAGAGCTGCCCCTGTGCTGTTCCTGCTCACACACCTGGGTACCCTCAGGGTGGGGAGCATTTCTGTACCACAGGTGTGTGCAACACAAGCATTGGCCTGAACCTACTTTTGTGCTTTTTAAGAAAAATAATGTTTTCTAATTACAAAAGAGCAGTCTGGAGACTACATAGACATAAGGTAGATCAAAATCCACAGTGAAATTAATGGAATGCCTGGAATAATATCTAAGTTACCAGCAGGAAAGACTGTTCAAGTACAATGAACTCCCAAGGATTTCTCTGCAGAAAGCAGAGCATCCTGAAGGCTTTGAAGATATGGACAAGGCTTCTTCTTGTGAGCTCCAAACCTCAGAACAGTCTCTCTAAATGCCTGCAAGCTGGGACTTAGAGACTCCCTGTTGTCCCTCTTTTCAAACCTACAGCTTACTGCAGTGAAAAGAGGCAGGAACTCCCGAGGAGAGCCTGCCAGGACCCAGAATTACTGCAGGAACTGGCGCCTGGGTTTTGCTGCTCATTGCAAAGAAAGTATCAGAAGGCATTAGTTCTGCTCTGCAATCATGAAAGCCACTTTGCAGCAGGATTTAGGAAACCAGCAGCATCTGGCAGAAGCCAAGCTGGCATAGCTCTTGGGAAGTCTTCCTGAAGACCCTCCACATGGACGGGAGAGGGAGGGAGAAAATCATCTGGAGCTGATTAAAGATTTTAGATGTGCCATAAGTGAATAATAACCACGGCAGAACGCAGCACGTGAACAATTCTGCTCTGTGCAAAATCCTCCGGTGCCTGTTAAACATTTTAAACTATGTACTTTTCATTTACATTTAAATTAAACTGGAGTCGTTCTGTTGGAGGCAAACGCCCATGGAAGTTGTTGAAAGAGTTTGCAGCACTTTCAAAGGCAAGGTAATCACAGCATCATCTTGCAGAAGTGCTGTTCCTGGGAACAGCAACTGCTGCGGATCCTTCAGAGCTCTAATTGCTCTGCCCTTGCCTCTGGTGCTTCATTTTGCTCAGCATGAGCATAACCAGGTGCTGGATTTCAGAACAGAAAAGAATGATGCTTTAGATGTGTGAAAGTGAAGGGCTGGGAACACGATAAAACCAATTCCCCCAGGAGCTGATGAGAGATCAGATGAGAGGGACGAAAGAAGGGCTAAACAGCACATGTAAAACTATTGTCATGAGGCAGAGCACAAACCCCAGGAACTGGAGAACACCTCAGGCAGAACTGACTTAAATTCATGATTCATTGCAAACTGACAACTCAAAAGGGGTTAAAAATGGGATGAAAAACATTTCAGTTGTGTTCAAGGCAGCAAGCTCCATTTCCACATAAAATAAAGCTTCCGAATGGCTCCACATTGAGAATGAAGTGAGGAACCAGTGTGGTGTCACACAGGAAGGTTTGCAAATGCCACCAAAACTGAGGCTACTCACAGAAATAGGTTTGGGGCTGACAGGAAGTGGAGCAGGAATCGAAGCCCTTGAACTTATCCCCTATTGCCTGCACCCAGCTGTGGGGAGCAGCACAGCCAGGCTCCAAGAGAGGCTCCCTCAGGTGCCCACAGGTGTGGTCCCTGGACGCTCAGGGTGCCACCAGCCAGGGCCATGGACCTCTGGACATCTCCTGCCTGACCTTTTATTTCAGTGCTGCCATGTGCATTCGGGGCATGGCTTTATTTCTGCTGCCATGTGCATTCAGTGCATGGCTTTATTTCTGCTGCCATGTGCATTCAGTGCATGGCTTTATTTCAGTGCTGCCATGTGCATTCAGTGCATGGCTTTATTTCTGCTGCCATGTGCATTTGGGGCATGGCTTTATTTCTGCTGCCATGTGCATTCAGTGCATGGCTTTATTTCTGCTGCCATGTGCATTCGGGGCATGGCTTTATTTCTGCTGCCATGTGCATTCAGTGCGTGGCTTTATTTCTGCTGCCATGTGCATTCCCTGCGTGGCTCCAGGAGCTCAAGGAATCTCCCAAAGCAGGGGCATGACATCCACGTCTGCCTGCGATCCAGAGCAGGAGCTGCAGCCCCAGGGCTGTGTGGCCCCAGGGACACGTTGCTCTCTGACCCTGAACAAATCTCTTGTCTTTCAGCTACCAGGAAACAAGAGACATCTGTGGACACCTTTAGCAGCCACATTCTGCATATATTCACCTTCAGGACTGCGGTTAAATCCAGGGTCATAGCTAAATTCAGATAGCAGAGCAAGAGGAAAATAAGAAAATGTGTATAATTACCTGCTATTTTAATGAGCAGGCTGTAAATCTAATCAAAAGAATTATAAATACTGAGGAATACTCATGTCAGAAGACAGACTGATTAAATGTAGATGGTGCCGTATCCTGCCTGCTGCTGAGAGCAAAGAGCTGCAGACAAATGGGCTGCTGTGGTCCCTGAGCCTGCTTTCACCTCAGAACTCAAGGTCTTACACGCACTGAAGCACTCACATTGGCTCAGGCTGTGCAGTTAACTGATTTAACTGACATTTGGTTTTCATTTCTTTGGTACAAGATCAGCCCCCTTTTTCCCTCTCCACCACCTGCAAGTACAAAACATTATCTTGTCTTAATTTAAATTATTATAGCAAACCCACTCAAGGTATAAATTCTGGCAAGATTTCAGATCTCTGCAGAAGGCCAGTACAACGCTCATGGCCAAATTAATCCCCGCTTAAACTTCCTGAAGTTGTGAACTGGATTTTCTGAGGCACAGAATCTGCCACAGTTGAGAGCAGATTGCAGGGGATTCTGTGCTGCCGCTGCCTCAATGAACTCTCTTCTCCTGCCTGTGGACCTGCCCGCAGATGAACATCCATTCTTGGACAGAAATCTAGAGGTGTTATGAAAATTTTTATTCAATTCACATAAGGCACAAAGATCCAAGCAAGAAATAAAATCTGGCGGTGGATGAAGACTTGCAGTGTGCTTGATTAGATAAATTGCTTGAACTACTATGATTACCAAATAAATCCATGCTCAGTCCCAAGATTACTTTAGACAAACAGCCAAGGGCTAACTATAATCAACATCCTCAGTTATCCAGTAAGTTCTGATCTGTTCAGAGCTTTCTACAAAGAACATGATCATGCTATCTAAGCCATATTCTTTAGTTTTCAGTCCTAAAGCTATTTTTCTGCCAAATATATTTGTCTCTGTTATGAGGGTTCCCCTCTGTCTCTCCATGGGTAATTACAGTGCAATAAAATGTATTTATTTGATCAATATCAAGAAACACACTCTTCTATGTACTTGCAAACAGGGAAGGAATATTATTTCCAGCTGCATTACACCCAGTGCAAAGCATCAAACCATTTCATTTTGTGTCTGAGTTTTCAAAAAGCTAAATCTCTGCATTTCTTAGTTTAAAAACAGAACTATTTACATGTATAGGCAGCAATGCAACCAAATGCATATTTTAACCTAAATAATCAGGAAGTGATCACAAGTCAGCAAAGAGTTTTTAAATAGAGAAGGAAAAGACTTTGATGGAGGAGAGGCAAAGGATCTGGGGATGTGCACAGGATGGAGAAGATGCAGAGCTGGATGTGGATGAAGAAAGGAATTACCAGAATCATGGATTTGGCGACAAACCCAGCACTCCACAAGCTAGTACAGTGAGGAGAAGCATGACACTAACCACTCAGCATTGTATTGTGGTTAAAGAAGCAAAATTGTATTTCTACAAGTTGCTCGCCAAGGTAAAATGAAGTTTGTTATCTCAAAAATATGAACTTCCCCCAAGACAAATCAGCTGAGGAAAAGGAGCAACAAAAATCGATTTTCTGATGGACACAAAGACAATGTGTTTATGTTTCAGATCTAGCAGTTTTGTTGTCCCTCCTTCAATTATCCATAATCCTCCTCCCACCTTTCAAGATTAACAGAAGCTTTTTATTTTACAGAGATTTGTTTTTACACTCAGTCTCCTGTCAAGAAAGGCACCTGTAGCTCTGACAAACATCTCCAGACCTCACTAATCAGTGCTTTTGTTTTCTTTACAGCAAATTTAATGCAAAGGTTGTAGGGAGAGTCAGGGAGACTGATGACCCCCATTTAATGACAAATAGGAAGAACACTGGGATCTCAGCAGAGGCTGCTCCTTGCTGATTAAACAACTGCTCCAAGCCCAGCTGAGATGGCTCATTTGTAAGGGGAGATGGGAATTCAGCTTTCAAGTCCAGTTAGCCTTTGGTGTCTCTGCCTAGCCTCAAAGCACAGGCTCCAGTCAGTGACATCAATCATCTATCCCAGAACTATTATCTCACAATGACACCCTCATTCTTGATCAACCACAGAACTGTCCTCGCTGGGAGCAAGTAGATTGTTCTTTTCACATTTAGAGTACGACTTCAAATAATATTTGTTGTAGGCAAGAAGTATTTTTGACAGATATATTTGATAAATGGTCTGAGGGAAAAAAAGATTGAAAGGTTAAGAATAAAAGTGCTGGTACTACTCATTAAAATGGGCTTTGATTAATATAATCATTATCTATGAAACAAAGGTGTATAATGAGGAAAGATAAAAATATACTGAACACTATATGATAAAGCTGAAAGACTGCTGGAATGATGGGCTAAAACACCTATAGATAGCTGAACCCAAAGAATTGGATGTCTTTTGTATATCGACATGCTTTTGAACAATTAGACAGAGAATTGCACTGAAGATCAAACCAAAAAATCATGCACATTCCTCAGATGTTTTTTAAAACCTCTCCCTTCAGCTTGGAACACAAGCATGAGTTTGTTACTGCAAATTCATGACATCATTTCTTTGTAGGCCAGTCAGAAGAAACACTTCACAATATGGACTTACCCTGGGTGTGTACCACTAAACACCCAGACACCTGAAATCACAACTGCAGGTTCTCTGGAGAAACAAGAACAGTGTGTTTCTGACAACAATGGGGTCTATTCTCTCCTGATTTTCCAGTGTGTTCCAAAATGTTCCTCTGAGCTCTCGAATTCCGGGACACCATGCCTCCCCTTCCCTCCATCCTGCAGGGATGTGTCTGCCAGCACATCTGCCCTGGGAGAAAGTTCCCCTGCCCATGAAGGGTTTCAAACCATGCTGGGTCAGACCAACAACCTGCAGAGCCTGAGAGCCTCTGGCTGCTGCTGCTGAGATGCTGAACAGGATAAAGAGGGAGGAGAATGGGAGCTGGGCGATGCTCTGTACTTCTTAACTGCTCACTGGATTTTCTTGATGAACTTTCCACACAAACTGCCACCTCTCTGAGCCCATTCCTTGCAGGAAGCAGGCAGGATGAGCAATCCACGGCCTCAGAGATGTCTGTGTCAAACAGTGCCAAAAGCTTCCAGACTCGCACAGTTCAAAGAACAAATAAACCACATACCCAATACACAAGAGCTACACTCATTTGGAGACCAAAATGCAAAAACAATTATTTGCTATAAATATTTAATATCCTTAATGCTTCCAACACTTCCAACACGTCCAACATTTGCTTGCTCTTTTTTCCCCTTCAACTCTTGGCTTCTGCAAATGCTAAAAACCAGCTGTGGCTCACGATTGCATCAAATTATTTTACTGAGTAAACACCAGGTCAATCCATTTTCCAAACATGCCAACAGAAATTGTTCACATTTCTTTTGTAGAGTACAAGGCTGATTCCAAAGCAATTATAGCCATGACAATGATGGACCAAATGTATCTCATATTTTTCTTTACATTTTTTATCATTAGTTTGACTGAAAACTCCCCAAGGCAACTTCAGATACTCCTCTTCTGACCTTATTTTGCCAAACTTAATTAAAACCAGGCAGCAAACTGCTATTTATTTCTGTACTGCTTTGTTCCTGTCATGTACTAACTGAAAGACAAAAGGAATTTGATTCTTTAGGTGCCCTAAATCCCAACTCCCTTCATCAAGGGGTGCTTCAAAGTCTAGCAGCTGTTTTGAGAGCAGATTTAGAAGGAGCCATAAAGGTTTCGTGTCATTTGCATTTTAACATGGGGTTTGTCTACTGTTTTTTAAGTTAAATTGTTAAATTGCACTGTCTCTGTAGCTGGCCTTTTCCCCACTTGTTTCCATTCAAACCATTGCAGTTCTCCTGCCTTGGCTCTCAGGGAAAGAATGGGCTTTCCATCTGCAGGGTGGTGAGTTTGGGGGTCCCAGACTCTGGACACAGCAGGTGGAAAATAATTTCTGAGTTCCTTGGTGAGAAACGTTGCTCATGAAAACTAAGGTGGAAATCCTGAGGAAACCAGAATTTGGTTTTGAGCAGGAGATTTTTGCTGGTGGACATCTCCAATAGCAGTGTCCAAATCTGGCCCTCTGAGCCACACAGGTGGCAGAGCCTGCAGGTGCAAGGAATTCTTTCTTTGCTAATGCATGTCTGGCCATATAATCGTGCCTTTATCTATAATCTAAGTAATGTCTTCTGAAAACAGGCTGAGGAAACCAGATCTACTTACTGTGGGAGTAATTGGAATGCATTTTAAAAGAAAAAAACAAAACCCATTTCAAATATAATTTCAACTACCCTCTAGCTCTAGCCTTAGGGAAAGAAAATTCTAAGACTTACTTGCAATCTTCCCTTATTTTGAACATTTCATTTTGGTTTCAAGATTATTTGCAGCCCCCATTAATCTGGTGGGCTCCCAGGTGTATTCCTAAAATGTAGCTACATTAGAAACAGCCAGGAATCTGCATTTTGTATCTTCCAGTAGAGAGAAATGGATGGAAAGTTTCCTCAGGCTTAATTTCTCATATTTGCTCATACACTTGATTCAACTTTATAAGCATTTAATTTGGTTTTGATGGTTGTTTAATCAGTTCAATTACTATCTTCAATTATTTTCAGCTTTTTGTCTGTATCTTAAATTTCTGAAGTCCAGTTTAACTCCTAATAAGCCTGGCTACCTTGGCATTTTGAGCTCCATGCTTTGTATGACAAAAGCAGCAAAATGCCTGGGGTAAGGATCATCTTTCTGTAGTGGGTGGGAACTGGCCTCTCCTGCATTGACCTTGGGTGAACAGGACTCCAACAATTCCCTTCAAATTTGGTCTTCTGGCATACAAAACTTTATTTACCAACATCCAGCCAAATTTCTCACCTTTATCCATTGGGGACTGAACTCTCTAGTGCTTCTTTAGAGACCTTTGGAATAAAGCTGTCTTTTATACAAAATCCCTTCTCACTATGTTGGCAGTTTAAGAGGATCAGGAAAAAGCAACAAATAATTTACTTCCAGTTTAATGCTCCTTTAAATGGTCAGAAAAGAGTTTCAGTGCAAACTACAGTCAGATCTATTGCTAGTACCCAGTAGGAGATCATGAAAGGAGACATATCTAAGATTAAAAATTGTAATCATAAAAATCATCCATGGAAAAGAATCCATCTAAAGTTGTTATTCAGTGTCTGGCACAGAAAATACATTCTCTACCTGAGACTAGTAATGAGTCATCCAAGCAACTTGAAATGAAAAGCATATCGAAGGGATATTAAAACTAAAAGAATTTAGAATCCAAAAATAAACAAATATGATCGTTCCAGGCAGGTAAATACTTCAGGAGATTACTGAGAAAGATGGGATTAATATCAATCTTATCTCCAAAGCAGAGGACTTAAAAGTCCATATGGCAATCTGCTGGTGTTATTGGTATAAAATTCATGCTAGATGGCAGACAGGGAATTCAAAGCAGACCTCCTTTATTTCTTCCCCTCTCAGATAAAGAATGTCTGAGAATAAACAAGAATAACTCAGTGTGTGAAAACATGGACTGGCAGAAAGGTAAAAAAACAAAATAGAATTCAAGTCTCCGTGACAAATCTATCTATATGCAGGCTTCATTTCACACAGATTCAGAAATTAAGATTAAGGCATGGGATGCAGGGTCACAGCACTCTGGGTGCTCTGAGGCAATATATTGAATTACATTGTAGGTCAGATTCCTCCAGAGACAAGAGATAAAGTCATCTAAAAAACTAGAAAGGACGTGTGAGAAATGCAGGCTAAAGAGTCATAAATTAACTAGGGAAATTTATTGGGGAAAAAGGGTTGCTAATATCCTAAAATAACAATTTCTGCAGAAGGGCTTCTAATCAACATCAAAATCCATGCACTTGAGGTATCCTTGAAGAATTTAATGTGTTTCTTGTACTAATGATATATTTTTTTCTGTGAAGTTAAGTAATAATTTTCACATCATTTTAATGTGTTGGTACTGTTCATTAAAGCAAAGATTAGGTTGCCAGATGATAGCATGCTATTAAGCCTAAAAAAAAAAAGAAAAGAAATTAACTATTTTGACACTAACTAGGCAAAATTAATGGCTATCTGAAGTGGATTTCCAAGCAATAGTACACAGCTTGTTGACAGCAGGGTAAGAAATTCCATAATTCCATGAGAGCAAATGTGCCAAATTGCATTTGAAGCTCTGTAGAGGTTTGTATGAAGTACGTGCAAAAATCAGGTGATGGAAATCTGAACTTCCAACTCTTGTGGCTGCACCATGATCTATCTGTACATATCAAATTGTACATCAACAACTCCCAAAGGCTGCTAAGCAACAGGGAGAAGAAAAAAATTACAGATAACTCACACTTTCTGACAAAAGAACAGGGTAAAACTTTTTTTCAAAGACTTTGTGATGTCCTTGTTAAAAACCAATGACACCTGCAGCAATGCCACCAGGTGTGTTTCTAGCTCTATATTTAGAGAAGGAAACGGATTTGATTGTCCTGCAGCCAGAAGTAAATGCCCAGAGCCCTCACTGGGCATTGCTGGGTAGGGCAGGGCCAGCCTTGGAGAGAGGAAAGAAATGAGCTGTGAGTGTGCCTGGGCCCCAGGGCAGGTGCCAGGTGAGGACAGACACCAGGGCAGGTGCCAGGTGACCCAGGGCTCCTTTGGGACCCAGGGCAGGTCCTAGGTGAGGACAGAGACATGGGCAGGTCCCAGGTGACCCAGGGCAGGTCCCAGGTGAGGACAGACACCAGGGCAGGTGCCAGGTGACCCAGGGCAGGTCCCAGGTGAGGACAGACACCAGGGCAGGTCCCAGGTGACCCAGGGCAGGTGCCAGGTGAGGACAGACACCAGTCAGGGCTGCACTGCAGAACAGCCAGGTGCCAATCCACCTTTAGTACAAACACAAACCGTGCACATTGCCACCAGTCTCACAGCCCTGTTTGCCTGCTTTTGTCACCAAACACAGGTACAAACGACCCAGGGAAGGTTCCTGGGCCCAGGGTGCTGTCAGCAGCTACCAAGGAGGAGCCAGGATTGTGGCCCTTGCTATCAAAGGCACCAACAGAGAATTGTTGTACCTGCCAAGGTGACAGGCAATTAGAGATGCTGGTTTGCACAGGGATGATTTTCTTAGAGGAACTCACTGGAGCAGAGCAGGTCTTTGTTTCAGGTTCTGAGGCTCTGTGTGCACAAGGACACAGAGCAGTGACAGGACACAGATAATGAGCCTGGAGCTCCCAGCACAGCACATTAACAGGGGAATTGTGCCTTGTGCATCTGCTGGAGAATGATGTGTGGGCCGTGGGGCTGAGCTCAATGGCAGCTGCTCAGCTCTAGCAAAAATCTTCTGCTCCTCACTTGCAAAGCTGTGTGTGAGCTTGAATGGCTGGAGCAATGAGCAGCACAGAAATTGTTATTGTGTCCAGGCTTTCCAGCTCCACTTTCATGGCTTGTGATTTTAATATTTCTTTCTAAATTCCTCTCATACCTTTTTTTTTCCTTTATAACAGCACAATAATCCATCTCATAGCTATTCATCCTTCTGATTATTCTCCTTGTCAGCTATTTGTACATTTTTACCTTTTGTGGGAATGCCACAGGAAAGAATAAACTTAATAATAGAGAACATTAATAAACACCCTTGATTTTTCTGGCTCTTTCAGCTTCTCTCATCCACACTTTGTTCCATCTTTTAAGTAAGGTCCCACACAAGACTCACTCAGCTAATCAGAGGATAAACTTAAAAGGAAGAGATGAATAAATCACATTAAACTGGGAAGCAGCCAACACGTTTTCAAAAAACCGAAGGTGAAATCTCAGCCCCAGCTGAAGCTCCTAGGAAAACTCCTTGATTTCAGGAGGATTAAACTCATCATGAATGTAAGACCTTTGTGGCCTGTCGCTTCTTGCCATCTGAATGAGACCTGAAGCTGCATGAGAAGAGAAAGCTCCCCAAACACTCAGGGAGCTGTTTTCCCAGCAAATGCAGCTTTAGGGCTGTTTCTCTGAGGATCCCTGGCTTTACTGGTGATTACTTTTAAAATGTGCTGACAGAATTTGAAAACAAGAGGCCCTGATCTCCACTTCTCACTGCATTTAATTTCTCTACAAAGTATTTTTAACTGTTTGCAAAATTGTTCCTCCCTAAAATTATATAGGAGAGGAAATAAAGGAATTGCTTCCTGGATAGCAAGGGATCTGGTGGGCAGTAAGGAAAAGCAGCCCAAGCAAAAACCAGCTGCCTCTGTTTAAAGAAGTAATCACTGGATGCTTTCATGCCTTCCAGTTATACACTTGATTCAATGGATCACTAAATTAAAGCAGTGATAAGCAAAATCAACTTTTTGTGCAAAGAGATGAGGGAGGAAAAGAGAAAGCTCTGTGAGACATGGGGTGTGTTAATCATGTGAGCAAACAGATGCCAAGGTACCTCTTGTAGCTTCTGTGAGCAGCAGCTGCTTCCTTTGGTCCCTGAGACACAGAGAGCATCCCTGCTCACCAGAGGGACCTGGCTAATTATTATTATTATTATTATTAATTAAGTACTCCAGCCAGTGACACCAATGACCCCAGAGCTGCCTGGCACCACCATGGCCCCAGGCCAGTTCACAGCTTGGTGCAGATGTTTGTGAATTTCTGGAAGAATCCTTTTCTTCCATACGCTCAGTTTAAGGGAAGGGATGGGGCTTTTCTTACCCATCTTTGAAAAAATGAATTTTTAATGAAAACAAAACTCTTTTTCTATCCTTTTACAGCCCGAAGATCTTTGCCTCTCAAGGAGAAAGAAAATGCTGAACTGATTCAGAAAGGGAGACATTTTTATAGACAAAGAGACATTTTAACCTATCTTTTAGCACCAATTATTCCCATCCAGCTGATTGTTACAGCTTTGGCTCCAAGAGGATGGATTATTACTAAAAGATTTACACTGCAGCACTGTTAAAAATGAATACCTATTATAAATTAAGTTGAACAAAAGGGTGGGCCTGTATCTTAGCCCCACAGGGGGTCTGAGAACATTTCCCACTCTCCCACAAATTCCCACATATTAATCTGTGCAAAGAATTAAACTCTGCTGCAGACACCTCAGCTTGGCACAGCCAGGGTGACAAACCTCCTCCTTTTCCCCAGACCTTCTTTGCTTTTCACTGTAAGTGCTTCGGGGTGGGGACAGGCAGACACAGTTCCTAGCAGGTGCCTTTGGAAAAACCTTTGCCATCCCAATACAGAAATGAACGAGGCTGTACAGAAAACCTGCCCTCACTTGGGGAGACCAAGAGCACCTCACGAGAAATAAGTTTTGATACAATGGCAACAGATCTAGCCAATCTTATGGAAGTCTCAAAATATGGCAAATTTAGGGGAAAAACTTTACTTTATACCTGGAACACATTATATATTGAAATTTGTATCTTTTCTATTTAACTTGTGCTGATTACTGTTAATTGCTTTTCTTTCCAATGAAAAATAGAAGTTCTAATCAATTCAAACCTTTACTAAAGATCATATCAGCTAATGTGACAGTGATCTCTGGCTCTTCAGAGGAAGAGGCTCTCAGCAGGATCTGAAGACATCCTGTTATAGCTCAGGGTAATTAATGTTTTCCTGTTACTGCTGCACTGTGGACCAGAACAGGCTTAATTAAAACCTTCTGCTATGGACTGCAGAGCTGGATTTTTATACAAGTATGTGGATGAACCACAAGTATTTTTTTCATGTCAGTTTTCATTGCTAATTTCTGGCATGTAAATTGGATAAAAGTCTCTCTTCCTTTCAAGTATAGTTCGAGAGCTGTGTTTAAAATACCATTATGGGGTAAATGAAAAAAATAGCCAGATTTACATAGCAGACCTTGAACCAGAGCTGACAAGAACTATATGACTTGGTAATCACCCCTATAAAACAAATACAAAAAATGTTAAAACCACAGTCAGTTCAGAGAGTGACATTTCAGGTAAACCACTAAAAACTTTAATCTTTTCATCTTCCCAAAAATCACCTTCTCAACTCCTGAATTCCCTCAGTGACTTTCTTAAAAACTTGATTATTCAACCAGTTTCTGGTCTTTGTGAGTCCAAAATTTGAATTTGCTTTGATTTGAGGTTCAATCCTTCCTGGAGTGAAACCAAAAAGGCAGGACACACATTATATATGCCATTATAATGTATAACACAAAAGTAGAAAAGAGCCAAGATTGCCTTAGCACTTCTCTGCAGCTTTCTATGCAGCTTTAGCAGTTAATTGAGCCTGCAGTGGTTCTGTTTAATTTACAAACCTTCCAGCTATGGGGTGTGCCTTGTTTCTGCCTTCACACAAATCTGTGGGTGAATTGCAAGAGCCTTCTACCCCTAAACCATGTTTGTACACTGTGTAAGCTCCAAGCAAGCAATGTTTGCTCCTTTTGAGGGAGCTGTGCCAGGAGAGGAGACCAGACCCTCCCTGGGGCTCAGCCTGGCAGGGCAGTGGTGCTGAAAAATAAAAATCCTGAGTGAGCCTCAGGGAACAGCAGCAGGAGAAACCCCAAAGCCCCAGGACTGGCAGGAGACGAATTACAGACCCTGCACAGCTGCCAGTCCCACACAAGCTGGACTCCAGACAAGCTGGAACCTGCCACTGAACAAGTGGAAATAGGAAAACCTGTATTTTTCAGATGAATGAGACAAGATTAATGTTTATCTGAAAATTGAGAAGAAAATAGCATTATTTGTGTCATGGCTTAGTCTATTCTATGATAGTATTTGCATTTTCTCAGTTTTGGTGCTCGTGATTTTCTCCAAGAACATAAAAGTCTGCTGCAGAAACTGGGGCAAGAGGCTGAGAAGAGATAATATCGGCAAGAAGAGCATCTCACCATCTGTCCACTGTGGAGTTTTTTCCTACACATCATGCAGAAGCAGAGGCCAGTTTTGGATACTTTGATCCTGAAAGATTCAGAGTTCTAATTCAAAGTTATCTTTGTCTCTGGAAAAAATAGCAGATGCTCTGCTAAGTGATGGCAGGATCCCAGAGATCATGTCAGAGCAGGAGCCACAAAGATAATTTACCCCGGATGTCACTCCTATTGTGCAGAATGGGACCCAAACCAAACTAGTTCCCAAATCACAAATTAAACTGAGAGAAACAGCCAGAATGGCTTCTCTTGTCCTTTTCTCCCTCATGTAGCACAGGCACCACCTTTTCTTTCTCTTGCACAAATGACACCCCCAGTTACTCTTCTTATGCTACTGCATGGCTCTGTCATGGAGGAGCCCATTCCAAGTAGGGTTAGTCTGGATAATCAGCCACAAACCATTTTTGTAATACAACTTTTCCACCTTACAAGTTTGCACTACATGATCCTTTTTTCCCCACCAAGTCGATAGTTCAGATTTTCACAAAGATGGCCCTGGAGTGCCCATCATGCTGGAGAAATGCCAGCATTGCACTGTGGATGTTCTGCTGCTGCTGTGGTTGTGTGCCCTCTGTCAGAGCTCTCCATTTGCAGCCTTGCACACCAAGAAACCCCCGTGTCCCAAACACCCTCTGCCCCAGGAGGGATGGATAATGCCCAGCAGCCTCTCCCCAGCCCTGGCTCCTGCAGCCAATCCTAAATGTGACACCACACAGGAGGAGGGACGTTTGTAGCTGCTGAAATAGCATGGAGCCAATTTCAGTCTTCCTCGTGCCAATTTGCTAAAGCAGCTCAAGAGACAATGTTTGCATCAACTTAAGAGGTCCTTGAAATGCTCTGGAGAGTAAGAAAGAGCTGCCATCACTCCTGTGGTGGCTGATCATGTGAGAAATGCAGCACTGGCACCAGCCCAGCAAAGCCTTTAAACATATATCTATTTTTAAGTTCTGTGTAGACTAAAAATAAGTTTATTGTATGAGGCTGTAAAGCAAGATGAAAAAAAAATGTGATGTAGATGGGCAATTCATCTGTTGAGTAGAAGTGAGCACATGTAAGTAGATGTAAATGACAGAAAAGAGGACAATATAGAGGCAGAGAATTGCTGTCATTACCATAGCAACAGCAGCACAGCAATTATGTGAAACACCACAGATAGGAAAAAAAGGTTTCTTATTTTCACCTGGAATTTCATGTCTTATGGCATATTTGCTTTAACTCTAGACATTACACACAGTGTGTGAATCTTTCGCTTTCCCATACCAATTCAATCAGAGAAAAGCTTGGGTTGGAAGGACCCCAAAGATCATCTAATTCCAGCCCCTGGCTGTGGCAGGGACATCTCCCACCAGCCCAGGAGCAGCCCTCGAGGAAAAAAATAGGATGCCTAAATATTATCTTTCTGGACTGACATTAGGGGCAAGTTATGGCCACATAAGCCATCAATGACTTAAAATCATTGAGGAACACAATTTTCTTTAGAAAAGTCAAGTGGGTTTATGCTGGAATGGAATAGCTATGAAGCAGTTTAACAAAACAGTTTTTGCAAACGCCTCAGCTTATCTTCCAAACTGATTTAACTGGAAAGAGCCTTTTATAGCCACATAGATTCCAACACATCACCAAAACTGCTGATAACTGCTGGCTTGAGCATGAAAAATGATCCTGTTATTATGCCATAAATCAGGATATCTTCTTGAGCCAGAACAGAGTGCACTGCCAGTGGCACTGGGGCTCCCTGGGTGGAATTGAAGTGGGGAGGGAAATGTTACCTGCTGACATCCAACAGCACCTGCACAGCACTGCAGGGAGAGAAAGGGGAATAAACCAATGCATCTTCCTGCCCTCCTGCATTCATTGCTCTCATTCAACCAACTCTCCAGCATGTTGACCTACATCCATTACTGCCTCTCCTGGTTAAGGAAAAAGGACTTCCAAGCCTTTGAATAACAACACTGAGGTCTGCATTCACTTTAAGTGGAAAATATTGCAAACTCCAACCTGTTTAAAACATTCAAACCATTATTATCCGCTTTCATCACTCTTTCCATATTTTGTCCTATATTTCTTGCCAAAACAGAACTGTTATATAAGTTTTTATGCCTCATTTGCATATTCCTTCAAATACATTTCTATTAATTGATTTTTCGCTGCCTTCCAAATTTAGCTCCTGCCATTTTTTTTTCTTCTTCTTTTTTTTTCCCCCGCCCAAAACTTTTTGCAGTCTGCTGGTTTTGAATTAGCTCTTATTTAACATTTCCAGGTCAACCATTTGGCTGGCATGCAATTTTTGAACAAGAGCAGGGAGAGCAGGCTCTCCCCTGGGACAGCGCAGGAAATGCTGCAGCGTTTGCAGTGCCCAGGCAGCAGGTCCTGCACGGCTGCACTCAGGCTCAGCCTTTCCAGTCAGCGCCAGTCCCACACAATTACCAGCTTTTCCATTTGCTGTGCTGCTTTCAGCCCTTTGGGACAAACACCAAGTGCTCTCAGGAAAAAGGACATTAATTGACAATAAGCCTGGGTGGACACAGCTGAGAGAAAGGAAAGCACCACCAGTAGGATTGAAAGTGTTTAGAGTTCAGATTATGGGATTACAAGATGGCAAGCGTCACTGTAAAATTACATAAGCTTATATATTGTAAGTTTATAAAAAGGGAGAGCATGTGGTTCAAGATCAGACTGCTTCTGGCAGAGCTCTGGGTCCAGAGAAATATCTGAGAGAATTTGCCTTGGGCTGACACTGCCAGCACGTCCTTCCTCAAAGACTCACCCCACTTCTGCGAGGCAGGACATCAGGTAGATGATTTCAAA
This sequence comes from Passerina amoena, assembly GCA_013401095.1. NCBI lineage: Eukaryota > Metazoa > Chordata > Aves > Passeriformes > Cardinalidae > Passerina > Passerina amoena. Next base: position 22,161 of record WBNP01004864.1, read on the forward strand.
GGAAATAAAATATTTTGTGTCTAACTCTTTGCACAGGAGTCTGGACTGTACAACGAACATAAATGACCTTATGACAAATCCTTCAGCTTTGTGAGTGTCCTGAGTAACTTCTTCCCTTATCACAGCTAGAATGGGAGGAAAATCTATTGAGTTAGTGGGGCAGAGGGGTCCACCACTGGTATCCTGCACCATTTGGAGCCAGGACTGTGAGATCATCCCACAGTGTTCCCTCTCTGCTCTCACCCCTTCCCGTGGATGCTGCTGTGCACCCAGCGTGCCTCAGGCAAGGTTTGTCTCCCAGTCTCCAGCAGGAAAAGCATTTTCTTTCATTAGGGGCAAGTCACACCTGTCTGGACCTGAATGATTAATTCTGCCTCCTCCTGAGAGGCTGGACAGGCTGCTGTGGAATTCTGGAGGAATTCAGACCATGGTAGCTCTGTGCCCATTGGTCCAGGTTTAAAGACATCACCTTCAAGACAGAGGTGAGATTTTGTTTAAAAATGGAAAAGGTTCAGGCATTAAGATTTGAATACAAACCTACAGTAACACCACAGTTAAGTTACTCTGAAATTGTTTTGCTGAACTAAGGCATCAACAAAAGTTGTTTTTTTTTTCCTTTGCTAATCCTTACTTAGACCTTCTGAAAATGATTTGTGATCATTCCCATAACATCATCAAAATGCACTGCCTTTCTTTACAAATAAGCAGAGGTTTCTACTGGGTTTCTCCATTCATTGTCATCATTTGCTTGGACACCTTACATTACCAGAAAAATATCAGTACATAAATGATAGGATCTGTGTTTTAGCAGATCCATACTCACAATATTTGATTGTGTCCAGATGCAGAAGAAATGTTTTGTACCCAAGCTCTCCACCTGCCCAGGATCTGCAGCACTCCCTGAGCCAAGCAGTGACATCTCCCTGGAGCTGTGGTACAAATGCCATGCACAGCAGAGATTTAGGGACAGAAATTCCACTCAAGAGCCAACAGACTCCTCATGGCCACAAGAAAAACCAGATCATTTCCTACAGCACCAGAGCAACCTTGAACAGAACCACAAACCAGCGGCATTTTCAAACCACCTGCAGGCGGCAGGGAGAGGACAAGAGTCAAGAAGAAAAACAAAAATCTTCAAAATTATGATAGAAATACATTTTAATGTAATTCAGAACTATAATGAGATTGCAAATTAAGATCTGCATAAATATATGGACATTTTCTCAGAGTAAAGAATCATCTTTCCATTTCATTCACAGAAAGGAATATATATTTGGGCAGGAAATCATTAGGAATAATTAATTTGTATATTGTAATTTATATTGTAATATATATTGTAATTTTTCTAATTTGGCTTTATAGCATTACCCACTGCAAAATAGCACTCCAAACAAATGAAACTGTTCAATTGCAGCTGCAACAAAAATTTTTGGAGAGTACAACGTTAAAGTACTCACAAGTCAAGGGAATCAGAGACACCTGAATGAGGCAGTGAAGCTTTAAAGGACTCCTGAAGCTGGAAATTGCACACACAGACACATCTCCCACCTCAGCATGCTCAGGGACTGTTTTTTCTAAGCAGCTGCTTGAGCTGCCATTACAAGCACTACTGAAGTCACAGCAAATTCAAAAGCAATTTTGATTTTCTTGTCTCAAGTGACACCATGTAGCTCTGGGTTAAATTACTTTCAGATGCTTTAAATGCAACTTAAAACATACCACTTACAATCAGGAAAACATTATTGTTTATGAATGTTTTATAATGATACTATGGAAAAATCCATCTTTGCTCAGATGATGGCAAAAAAAGAAAGGTAGGGAAAAAGCCTTGGGATGCTACAACTTGCCAGGTTACCCCCATGAAGTCAGGGGACTGCAATCACCATTTTTATTTGTACCCAGCAGTACAGATAGGAAAATAACACTAACTTAAAATAGCTAACAACCCCAAAAATTATTCTTATTGGTTTTTTAAAAAATATTAATAATTAAAACTGGCTCCCAAAAATGGATCACACCTAATTTGCATATCCACAAAACCTTGCAGGAGCTGTGAATATAGAAAGAATCTACATGCACAGAAATTAGACTTAAAAATGTTGTAGCATTTTGTTCACCTCAGTGGAGATACCAATAGCACAGATTAGTAACTGATGATGATTTAAATTTATTTCCAGACACTCTGGTGAAATGATAGAAGAGGGTACAAGGAAAGGGAGCATTTGAGAGCTGCAGCAGTGAGATGGAGCAGAGATGAAGCTGCTGCAGCAGCCACAGCAGTTGCTGATAAAGGCTGGGTGCAAACCTGCCATCCCAGCCCGGAGGAGGAGCAGCACTGGTGCCTCTGTTCATGGCATTGACAGGCCCGGGCAGTGCTGCCAGCTCAGCCTCTGGGCTGTTGGAGAGCCCTGCTGGCACCCTCTGAGCAGCAAACACCAAAGCTGTGACAGCAAATAAGGTTGAGGGCTTGGGGAGTTTGCGTTGTTTTTTTTGAATAAGTATCTAGAGAAATCAGCTCCATTTCAATGCATCCTCCACATCTAAAAATAACACCCAGCCCTGTGTGTCTGTGGCCAGCCAGGAGCTCAGGCCAAACACCCAGCACAGGCAGGTGACACCTGAGGACCATGGAGGACCTGGCTGGAAGCAGCTTGGGGACAATGGGAAGCAGTTGGCTACGTGGATAAGAAATCACTTAATACTTTAAAAATTGTGACACTTTATGGGTCTTGCCGAGGTTTTCTCTTAATTAATGGATTTTTACAGTAATTACCAGAATTTGGGGTAACTACCACATGGCAAAGTATCAAAAAATAAAATTAATACACAGAACTGGTCAGCAGATGTCACTGTCTTGTCAATGCAATATGGCCAAAAGCACACAAATCAGCAGAAAAGAAAATTTTATATGCAAGCAAGAAGTAAGAGAAGGTCTGGACCATGAAGAAATGGTCTTGTTGTTAGTCAGCAGAACTGGAAGAACAAGATGTCATAATTTCCATTGTTTGTCCCCTCAGTTATAATCTCTGATTGATTCCATTGGTTCCCTGAGGGTGTTCCCAGCACTGTCAGGTGTCACTGATCACCCTGCAGCTGTAGCTGAGCAGTGGCTCTGGGAAAATGCTCCAGTGATACCAGACAGGTCTGCATGGTCAAGGTCACAGGAACAGCTGGACTCTCTGAGCGCCTTCTTCCATTACACACCTGCTAGGAAAATTCCAGTTTTGTGAATATCTGTATCTGCTACACTTGCTCACCTGGAGATGTGAGACAATAGCACTATCTTCCAGAATAAGGGCAGCATTTTATGGACATGGAATATTCTCATGCATAAAAACAGTCTGTTCTTCCCTAAAGTGGCCACATTACAGTAAACTGCTGAAAATCTCCATGCAAAAAAGTGCATCTTCCAGCTTGGTGTGCCTGAGAGCTATCTAACTACAAACATTCAAACCACAAGAGGTGTCATACCCAGAGAATGAATAATGCAAAGACTCTGCATATGTGCTGCCAGAAGGGTGAAACAAAACCCTCCAAAATGAGTCAGGATGCAGACTGGTACTTATATACTTGTATGATATCACCACTAGAAATTCTGGATGTAGTAACAGAACACCAGGATAAAATGAAGAAAAACTCCCCTGCTTATTGTTTAATAAATTCCGAGTAAGAATTACAGCATCAAGAATACTTTGCAGTTAGGTGTTACAATTTAAAATAGCTAAGGGCTGTTAATATTGGTCCTGTAAGCTCTCCTGTTGATACCTGAGTGCAATGTTTATTGACATTAATAAACAGCTGCAAGCCAAGTCTCTTATGAGGACAGGCACCAGTCAGGTACTTTTGTAAAGGTACTGCTGGTAATTACAATTCAGAGAAGCTGTGATTGACTCAGAGTAGAAGATTTTAAAAAGACTAAGTAGCTTTGACTATATTAATTTGAGTTCTTATTCTGGAACAAAGTATTCTGGCTTGTAACTCTTACAGAAACACATGCAATTATTGGGTTTTTTATCATGACAATTTTACTTCCATTAGAGCTCTGGAAAACCCATCAATATTTGTCAAATGAAAAAGGTTAAAATGATAGAGAAAAAATGTATTGAGCAATTGTATAAATTGAGGGAAGAAAATCTACCAAGCTTTCCTGATTGCAATTTTACAGTCAGATCTCACTTTCAATCAAGGTTCAAGTCCAGCATTATAAGCATTGTTCTGTAATACAGCAAGTGACAGCTCCTGTCCCGAAGAGATCAGCTTATTAATATAATTTGATTTATAAGATGCAGTAATTATATTCTGCATGAAACTTGCCCCTAATGATGCCAAGAGCTATACATTGATCTCTAAAATGGAATTCTGTGCTAGTATTTGGTTACACATTCTCTGATGAATGCATTTGCCGTCTAAGGTTGTTCACATTGTAGGGCCAAAAGTAATTTCAGATAACCTAACTTATTTTTTGACAAAAAAAGCAGATGGATTTGTTTGTCCATGTATTTGTTTGTTCATTTAAACAAATTTATCAGGTGTGAAAACCTTGTTTCCTGTAGGACCAGGACCAGAAACAGCCAATATCTGTGGGATCCTTAAAGGGGCCTTGCATAGTCTGAAATGATGAAATTCAACTGAAAACAACTGGACTGGAGTAGATGAACCAGGATCTGAAGAAAAGGATTCAAAGGGCTGGAGGAGGGAGTAACTGGGCGGTGTGTGATGACAGAAATGCCACCTTGCTCTGTCACTTGGGGTCATAAGGAGAACTGCACTATGTTTGCATTAAAAAAACTCCCACTTCATTGAAAAATAAAACATACAAGGGAGGGTAGGTGGAGCATGTGAATTCTGGTGTCAATTAGAAGTACTTCTGAGGAACATGGGCTAAAATGTCATAATATTATCTTTAACACCATTAAACATTCTAAGAATTCAATCAGCATACTCCTTGCAATTACATAATTAAAACTCAGAATAAAATAGTATTGCTGTTTTATGACCATCATTACATAATGAGTGGTTTTATGGCAATCTCAGCTAATTCTGGATTTGGGAATTTAAAAAAGCTGATTTCTACAGTATCATTCATGATTTTGATTCAGAATTCTTCAAAATAAAGAGGAATTCTGTCAAAGATGTTGTTTGTAGTTTCCTCTTTTAAAAAGATTTGAGAGGGGTTTTCCTTTTGAAAACGTTCAATAAAAGCTTAAAAACTTGGAAACCACAGAATGAAAATTTTTTTAGAGGCATAAGCAGGCAGCTTCAAGCTGACTAATAGAAATGCTCAGCACAAAGTGATTCTTAATGAAGATGCTAAGCCCCAGAAAATAACCATTTATGGGCAATATATAACTTAACTTAAAACAGCAGCTCAATCACAGAGCTGCCTCCCACACACCGCATTCCGTGCTGTGCACCTCGAGATCTGGAGCATGAAAGACACAGCCTGAGGAAGAGCAAGGAGAAAGGCTGGAAAGAAATAAATCTGTGTGCGACTATTGTTCTTCTCAAACTCTGGTTCCGTTGGAGCAGCTCTGTGTCCTGCAGAGCCTCAGCCTTTTCCCCGGGGATGCTCTGCAACCTTTGTGCCTCCATCCTGCGCCCACCCCACCAGGCTGGTGCTCCCCTCCCCGGCAGGACCCTCACCCTGCTGCGGTCAATCCCTGCAGGTTCAGCTCTGCTTTGTTTGCAATAACACCCTGAGATGAATGGCAGCAACCAGCCAACACCAATCCTGCTCAGAGCACCCCTGGGCACCCCCAGGAGCCCCCCAGGCACCCGGCTGCACCTGGGGGTGTCACAGACATCTTGTATGGAAAATCCTTTCCTTAGGATCTTTCCTCCTGAGAAGCTGAGAGGCCTCAGGAACAAAATGCAAACAATGGTTATCTGCTGCTGTGGAATGCAACAGGAGCATCTGGGATTGGGCTCATGGGTTTGTTTCTAATTAATGGCCAATCACAGTCAGCTGGCCGAGCCACAAACCTTTGTTATCATTCTTTGCTATTCTATTCTTAGCCAGCCTTCTGATGAAACCTTTTCTTCTATTCTTTTAGTATAGTTTTAATGTAATATATATCATAAAATAATAAATCAAGCCTTCTGAAACATGGAGTCAGATCCTCGTCTCTTCCCCAAACCAAAAACCCCTGTGAACACGGTCACATGGTGTTACACCTGCTAGTAAAATTAATCCACAAACACCAAGGGCTTATGTCCAAAAAGGAGACAGAGGAGTCCTTTCTGGCTTTATTTGAATGAAGGGAGAGGCCATGTCCCTGTCCTCAGACCTCCAGAAAACTTTTAAAAGTCCTTGAAAAAAAGGACTGAGAGCAAGCCTGAGGGATCATCTCCCTTAGAGCCTTGGACTGGATATTCCCAGGGCCTATGCAGGCTATCCAAATCCACATTTAGGATTGCTGAAGAGAGCTGGAAAGTGGTGAAGATCAGACTGTGTCATGCATGCGTGAGACATAAAATTTAACACTAAAGAGCCTTGATGTATGAAACAGCAGGAACATTCTTTCATGAAAATTCAGCTCTGTGCTGTTCCTTTTGAAGTAACTGCTGCTACTGCTTATATATTGCACATATCCAGTAATTAATTGCTTTCATTCTCTCCACAATTTCTTATACAATTTCTTATATTTCTCTTTTCTCTTTTTTTTTCCTTGATCCTTTATCATTTTGCTAAGCCTAACATTAACATGGGAAAACTAGAGAGAAGTCACAGATGTATTACTGTACGTTTAGTCCTGAATTGAGTCCTATACGTTGCACTTGAGATTAAATCTGAGTCACTGAGGGCATTGCAGATGAAGTTTCTGTCCCAGAGGACTCGGTGTTGCTGTACAGGAAAATAAGCAGGGGTTGTGATGGGGCATTTGGGTTGAGACCGTGCTGTAATTTGTTATCACAGCCCTGGGTTAAGTGTGCAGCTCTTGAAGGCACACCATATATCTTCAGTGCTTTCAACAAAGTGGAAAAATCCTCTTGAAATTTTCCACTATGTTATTCTATGCAATTGCTCATTGTGGAAGGAACATAACTCTTGCTAATTAAAATGGGTACTAGCAATTCAAATTATGTCTTGAAATGCCCAGCTTCACATAATACTCAAAAGTGGCTGTTTCTGCAGGAAATACTTTTTCAGAAGATGATTATGACACGGTTTCCTTTGTTTCAGAGCAACAAATTCTGCAAGGGCTTGACCAGAAAACCTCCTAAT